>VXBB01022899.1:0-128163 GCA_013399915.1 Illadopsis cleaveri
GCTTGACACTAAAATAGTTAAACTTATTTTGTGTTTACATTGGTGTAGTTAAGCGTGCAGCATTAACAGTCTTTTCTGTTTGAAGCATCATTAGTTTGCTTTAAAGAAGTGGAGAAAATTGGGGTTTACTGATGAACAATGTCTCCCTGTTGCTTCCTCTGCAGCAACTACAGCTGTGACTTCTGTATGAGATCTCAGAACACTGAAAACTGTGCTTGCTTTACTAACTGCCACCTGCCAAGTGCAGATTTACTGGAACCTGGAAGGTGGGTCAGTTTTTTTCCCCTAGGAAGGAACAGGAGAGAGGAAAGGGAAGAAAACAAAAGGATTGGTTTCTTTTTGTGAAGAATTTACCAAAGCTACATTTCATGAAAAAGAGTCCTTAAAAATGTCCTTTTGTTAGTTGCCATCTTCCTTCAAAATGTGTGCACACTTCTGAACTTACCCGTAAGCCAATCACCATTCCTATAGCACTTGTCTGCTAGGAGAGGCCAGACTAGAACAGTTAAGATTCCCCATCCAGACAGCAGTTCAATAGTGTCAGAAACGAAATACAGTGCAATTAGTTTCCACATACTGTACAGCTACATTTTAAGACAAAACTGGCACAGGTACTGATTGAAAGAGTTTCCTGTCTCCATGCAATCCACACTCTGGCAACAGCCATAGTCCACAGAGTGGTGTACTGGGGCACATGGAGTGGATGCCATCTCACCAGCCATTATTTTGCATGGTGCCAGTAGCTGCTGCTGCTGCTCGAGCCAGCACTAGTCTGTGTGCCTCGGAAGCAGCAGAAAAAGTCCCATCCATCACATGCACTGGCAGCATTCGCCTCCTGCCAGGCTGAGGGGTGTAGCTGCTCTCTCGCCAGTCTTCCTCGGGAGGCATATCCACTCTCCTTGGGCCCGGGGCCTTAGCACACGAGGGGGGCACGGGGCAGCCTTGAGAGGCACCGGCATCCCAACAAGGCTCACGTGGTATTCTTAAAGTGCTGTAGTCTGTGTTGGCCGGCAGTCTGCAGCCCATGGCGTGAGATTCATGCATGTGATGTTGAGCAGGCTGCTGGAGGAAGCCTTCCTGGAAACTCTTGCCTGGCTGGCCAGCATGTTTCCCCCAGAGCACTGTTCTCTTATCTGGTAACGTGGCTGTTTGCCCGGCAGGATAACTCGTGTTCGGCAAACGGCCAGAGACACTTGATGCTCCACCTCCTAAATGTAAATTAACAAGAGGCTTTTGCCCCTGGGAGAGGGTGCCTTTGGGTACACAAGGGAGACTCCCATAGCTCAGTGCCACACCTGGGTAGTCTTCACCTTGGAAAGCTTCACCCCTGTCAGGCACAACCAGAAGTTTCTGGATGATGTTCTTCTGATCTCCTGAAATAAATTAAAAAAAAAAAGGTTTACTTAGTTATAATTTTTGTTTCATCCTCTCTGAACTGTCAGCTGTGGCCAGCAGGTGACAGAAGAACAATGAAATCACTATACATCCAGTTACTGGCTGACATGCAATTCTGAATAAAAGCTAGCTGTACCTTCTCCAGCATTCATTTTCCTCACTGCATTTCCTCTCCTTATCCTACTGCAGCTGCTGTCACAGATTTCTTTACTAGCCCCTTGTTTCATCATAGAGGAGCACAACAAAGTATTCCAAGGCTGGTAGATCAAACTGGTTTTGATGCTGTCACAGAAAATAATTCTCATGCAGGAAGCAGTTATTTCTACTGGCACGTGTGATTTATGGGAATGAGTAACTTGTGGAAGTACTCTCATACATGGCAACAAGGTGGTGGGTCTTACTGCTACCTTTACATTAAAGAAAATAACTCACAAAAATATTGATATGGTTTTATATAAAGCCATCATAATGTTTCCATAAAGGTAATTGGCTTTGGTTATGCGTGTTTAGCACAGAACCACAGAAAAATTCCGAAGGGCAGAGAAGACAAAATGTGATTTGTCCTTCCAGATTTCTGGAGGAAATCATGCAGATGGTGAAACTCCATTATGAAAGACAAGAACTGAGGAGCTGTATGTGCTTCAGCAATATTTCTGATCACGAAGAAGGATGAAAAGTCCTGTGATTATTACCTGACAGTTTACGTGCCTTGCCCACCATGCTGGGCATCAGTACATCATGGGGTGGGTGCTGCACCTGGTTTGGGTTGTGCTGGGGATCAAAGGAAAATACAGGAGGATCATGGGGGAAAGGAAGGGAAGTGGAGCTGGAAGAACGGTGGCTGGTGTCCACTGGCACTTTCCTCGTATTTGGTGCTTCCTTTTATAAAATGAGAAAGGAGAAGAACAGAACATAAAATGATGAGTAAACACAGAGTTGGGTTGAAACAAGCAAAGGTGGTGTTGATCCAAGGGAGAAAGGGATGAGTCACTGGAACAAAAACATGCACCTGTATGTGAAGACAGACAAAAATTGCATCAATCCAGTAAGGCTCTTACTAAAGTGGTGGGCTACTGAGGATCATTGGACTGGAATTATAACAAAAAGAAAAAGCCAAAACTAACATAAACTACTCCTGGAGGTTTGGCTGACATACTGAATACATAAAACAATGTCAGGCCAGTCAGCATTGGAAATGGTATGCTACCCAAGCCATGAAATAGAGTACTGTTGATTCTTCCTTTCTATTTTCTAGCAGGCTTTACTGGAAGCTCTGATTCCAAACTGTGAACATATTTACCTGTCACAGCTGAAGTATTTACCTGTGCTGTACCATTTCCCACTCTTAGGAGATATCTACCCCAAAAAGCAGGGATGTCTGACTGGCACAACAACAAACCATCACAGCGTTGAGCACAGTGCCTTACTTGAAGAGTAGTAACAGACAACCATCCTATTTGGCTGCTTGTGTTGTGGGGACAGAAACCTTAGCAGAGAGAGCAGGTGTTGACAGCTAGAGGTTTTTAATTGCTTCTGCCAGCACTTCCAGGTATGTCAGAACCCTTAACTAAAGCACACTGAGGAGCAAACTCTTCAAAGTTGACATACACTTACTTTATGGTACACAGCAGAGAGGTGCAATCGAACCAACCTGTCTAAATAATTGATTTTGCAACTGAGACTCTTCTACACCTGTTACACAGTTGGTTTCAAACAAAAGCTTAAGTAGAGTTTGCAAAAAATTCAGTCCAAGCCAAAATTTCACATTATATCTAGCTACGTTGCTGAACACTCTGCTAATGTTTTTCTGACACTTTTAAATTGCATCTAAGACGACTTAACAGAGAGGATAAAGGAAAGATCAATCCCCTTTTAGTTATTTTCTGTATGTAACTGTCTGCACGAAATCTGCACCAAGTCTTGAATTGCCTCCCCTTTAATGTTTACTTCTATTCTCTAAAAATGCTACTTGCTTAATAATAAACTCACAAGGGAGCAGAAACTTCCGTATTGGTACTTGTGGGCTTAATATTTTTAAATCTAAAAAATTTTAGCCTGCTAGCAGCTGCTAACTTTTTTTCAAGGAAAAATTTCTCAAGAAAGTTTCTTCTCTAAACAATCTTGGCAAACAACTATTTTTTCTCAAAACAATCTTTTTCCAGGTGGTGTTTTGCTGTTTCTCTAGTTTAACCAATGGGATTAAGGAGTGTCATTCCTCTTCACCAACCATGTTAAGTCTGTATCGGAACACCTTATAAAAGGTAGTAAGAAGTAGACAATAAAGCCTTTTTCTATGCTCTTTGCTTTCTGAAATATTTGAAGTTTATCAACTTTCTTTTGTGTCCTACAGCAACAGGTACTGGTGAGTTTTTTTGAAATTGCAGGCATATGAGAAGCTCTCTTGACTTCAAGTTAATCAAAATTAATGTTTATACTGGTTGTTTCTGCATACTGGCAAGTAACGTGAGCTGACATGCCTACCAGCTGCAGCAGCCACTACTCTGCAGTGACACCTGAAGAAGATGGCTTTGCTACTTATTTCAAAGTTCATTCTTCTTTCAAAGACAGAATAAAAAAGACAGACTTTTATCATGGCTTATTACTGAGTTGTCTCCAGTCTTGTTTGTTAACTACTAAATGCAAACAGAGAAAACAGCAACCCTAGACACAGATGATAGCTCTTTGGAAAGCTGCACATCATTCTACTTACAAAACTGTGAGAAGAGACCAAAGTCTCTTCTCTGTTTGAGATAACTGTCCCACTGAGACTGCGAGCAATGCGACGGAAATTCTCTGCACTGTATATTTCCTCCTCTTCTGATTCCCTGCTATGTTCTCCGGTATATGTGACCTGCAGAAAATATCACACATTTCAGATAAGCTTTTTCATAATGTCAATTTTGTACAATAATTATAGGCAACAGATGAACAGAAATATAATGGAGCATACTTCAATGATATTAATGTCCTTTTCTTCCCTGAAATCCCTCATTCAGGTACTACTTTGAAAACTGAAGATAAATGGGTCTGTTTGGATCTGCTGATTAAAAGTATTATTCCTTATAGTCTTTCCTACTTTAGAAAATATACACAGATTGATTGATCTAAATGAGATACATTCTTTTTTAAGTATCTAAAACCAGGACAAAATGTCTTTAGTGGGATCAATCTACCTAAAGGACTGACTTCTACTACAGGCATCCCTGCCCCTGGTGAGAAAATCATGGCTGCAGCTGACAGTCATCTTACAATAAAGATCTTACAGTTTTCTCATAAACAACAACAACAAAAAAATCTAGGATTATTTGATGAATGCTGGAAGCTTGTTGATCTTATGCTAGCAAGGGAAATGTTCACTCCATCTTTCCTTCCTTTTGTTCCATAAAGGAACAGACTTTGAGCTCCCTTTAACAAGTACAGAGATATTACAGGAAATGTCATTTCCCCTTGAAAATACTTTCATGTCTTCATATACAGGCAGTGATATGTAACTGCCAGTTAAACTGTTTCTTCCCAGGAAAAAATGAGAAAGAATCTTCTCCCACTCTGAGGTGACTAACTACCAACTGTAGCAAATACCAAATTATCACCCACTTTAAAAATATATAGTGACACAGTGAAAAAAAACCAGAGCCTGTGTCCCTGCAAGTGGTAAAATTAAGAAGCAGTTATCGTCAGTTGTGATGCAAGGGAATTCATGTCACTAAGTTCAAAGAGACTAGATCTTCATGTTTTCAGGAGTGTGTTCCTCCAAGCCAGAATATTGATCATTTGATTGCATGCAAGCTGCAAGTAGCATGAATCACTCATATTTTAGCTAGTTAATCCTGAGCTAGACTGCACTTAAAATTCTTTCTAACATTAATATCAATGACCCCAGTATCTTTTTCATAATGTACTTCACTTATCCTTCCTTTCTGTCCTTCTTGCACAAGGTGAGCCCTTCCCCCTCTAGGACATCTCAAGTACCAAAATGTCACCTTGGAGACAGAAGAGACAGTGGATCCACACAGACTGCGCTCGATCTCCGCTGTTGGGGTTTTCGACAGACCCATGCCAGCTGTAGCAGGCAGCTTCCTCACACTCAGGTTCACAGAGACTGGGGAGGAAAACACTGGTTAAATTCAACACCTGATTGCATGTTATGACACATTTCTGACTACCTTAGGTCTGACTCCAGGAAAGACAGAGGGACAATACACACAGAACAAGAAGTCACAGATCCTTGGAACATGAATATAACAGCTAACACCCAACACTTCAAGGGGCGACCATCTATCAGGACACTATGCCTACTTCCCTGGCCCTTCTGCAGGCTTCAGGGGAGCAGTTAATTGAACTGTTTAAGATTTAAATGATTTAACTGCACATCAACACTTGTCTGATACACAGGTGAGATTGTTTAGAGGGCCCAAAAAGACAGAAAATCAGCTACCAGAAAGAAGTTACCTAAAGTTACTTGGGACAAACAAGTCAGCCTCAGGTTCCCCACACATTCACCTGTGCCTTCCCATTCAATGCTGCAGTTTCTCAAGCATTTCTTGTGCAGGTTAAATAGTTAAAGGCATTATTTTTAACTAGGATTGCTACAATTACTTCACTTCAGGGCAATCCCCATCAACCAGTTACAATCCTAAAATTTCTCATGGAATAGACAAATCAATGGCCTAATTAAACTGGTCACAGGGCATTCCTCTATAAAGGAAGAAAGGTGATATGCTGATAACAACACCTTTTCTGCATTGAGGAAGTTGCATTTGGAGAAGCAAGTCTTAGCTTTAACTGTGCTGTAAATCCCCTCCAATGAAACAGAGGCATTTTCACTATTATTCTGAGTGCAAAGGTCTGACAAAACCAGTTGATATGGGTCTAAGTTTCAACACCATTTGAAAATGAATAGGTAATCCAAGTTAAAGGAAGAGCAGTCCTAGACCTAACTCAGGTGATTTTCATCCAGTTCATCACAGTAGATGCACTTGTTCAAACTTTTCAGTTTTATACAGAATTTGCAGAACTTACGAAGAGACAGCTGGATGTTAATGCAAACCAGAAGATCTCAAATACAAACTTCACTTCAGAAGAATATACCTATCTCATATGTGGTGGGAAAATAGGTAAGAAAAGTCGGCATAAGAAATGGGTCATATGATGACAGAACTCTGAAAATCAGCTACCACTGAAGTAACTGGGCTTTATGCTGGTAGATTTCAGAAAGAACTTCCAAAATCAGTATGCTAAGTAGGAACATGTAAGATCTTCTGATTCAAGCCCATGCAAGACAGTATCTGCAAAGTTGTAAAGTCAGATCCTGCCTAACTCTGAAAGTAAACCAAAAGGACAACAAATGGTAAATGGCCACATTTCCATATCTTAACTGGTCTGTGAGTGGACTGCAAGACATGAGAGTTCCAGAGAAAACTCAAGCTGTTGAACAAAAACCTGTTCAAGACTTTATTGCAGTACTCACTCTGGCCACGGCCAGGTCTGACACTGTCAGGAATGACAGAGGCTCCACCTCCACAGGTGCAGGGCAGGGGAAAATTTGTCTTGTGTATGCACTGCAATACATATCCTATGTGTACAGCTGTATCTGTGGCACTTTGGTACCCATCCAATTTCAGGCTGCCTTGTATTTAACCAGAAAATTCATAGCTTTAATGCCATGACACAGATTATGAAGAAATTTGCTTCACTTGTGAAGCAGAGAAACAAGGTTGCCCCATCTCAGGCAAGAGATCAGATCAGCTTGAATGGAACTGGACTGCTGTCATCAGATTGAATGTCTCCAGCAACAGCTGGGTGTCCTCACCGATGGAATCTGTTTGTTTTCTTTTGGCACCAACTAATCCACACGGTCTCACGGACCCTCACGTACCCTCAGTGCTGCTTTCACAAGTAGTTTTCCAGAACTTAAAGCAGGCAGTCCTTAGCAAAACACAGCTTCAACTCTCAGACCTTGATAAACTTGTAAAAGTTATTTCCCTCAACCAGATACAGACCAAATTCTCAACTACAATACAATCAGTTATAATTCACCAATGTGGAGAACATTAACATCAGGCATAGAAACAGTTTAATAATTTCCAGAGGGGATGTAGGACCTTCAAACAGCAAAATTCATTAACCTGACATAAGCAGATAGCTCCCTACTTGAAAACAGGATCAATTATCTCTATGTTACTCTTAACAGATGTTTGCCATGATCAACAGCTACTCTGCAGCCACCCCAGGCAGTGCTATCACACTGCCTTCTCTAGTTGGCTGGAAAGTTTTCAGAGTCTGAATTTTTCTGCATCTGTGCACAAATTAATACCCATTTAACTAAATCGACTGGAAAACGCATCTCCACCTACACTGGAGAACACAGGCAGGTCAACCAAGAAAAACAACTGCATCATTCTTACCTGGTTGGTCAAATGGATACCTAGCACTGTCCTGTCTTCCCAACAAAGGCCTAGTGGCCTGAGATGCCTGCAGACTAGTCTGATAGAGGGATTCCAGTTCTGAGAGCTCCTGTTCTGTGTCTTGATTCCACTGTGGATGCAGGTGTACTGGGATCCTGCTCAAGTCATCTCCAACTGCTCTCTGATCAGAAAGGAGTGGACTCCTCCCAGGTACAGGAAGCCATTCAGTATTTTTATTAGCCTTCTGAGAACTGTAATACCTAGTAACATTATTCACCCAATGGTCCACAGGCATAGAGGCAACCATGCTACTAGCAGCTCCATCATCCACCTCTTTCATTCCTCCATCATGACAGTGCCTTTCCACGTAGGGTACAGGGTCTGCTATATTCTGTCCACCTCTTCTACACAGTTCTTCACTGTGAGAACAAAAACTCATAGAAGCAACATGTTGGGCACTAAAACCCTTCAAAGAAACTACCCCGTCCCTAATATCCACAGTTGAGTGTAATTTTTCAGAAGACTGGTTTTTGTTTTCTTGGTTTTGATGGATTAGCTGTCTGTAACCAGAAGATGAATGGTTGATGAAAGATTTTTGTGTTAACTTTGGAGACTTCTCATCCTGACACACTGCAGTAATCCAGTCTTTTTCACGAGCACCTTTTCCCTGGGAGACTGCATGCATTTTCTGAAACTGCTCTGCCAAGGAGCGAACAAGTCCCTTTGTACTAAAAGCCTCAGATTTACAACCGTCTGCTGTGCCATATTCACCCTGCGAGGGTAATAAAATCTCCTGGCTGTTTGCTCTGTAGTACTTATTTTTCTGCAAAGGATCCGAGGAGCACTGCTGTGTAGGGGATGAAGTTGCAGGGGTCATTGCATGATAGGCCCCTAAATGATCAATGCTGGGCCGCACTGGAGAGCTTGCAAGTTTGGAACAAAGACTGTGTTGGCTGTCCTTTTCAGGAGATGCTGCTTGTGGTGGATGTGGACAGGGAAACAGTGTAGGCAAAGACCCAGAGGTTACTGTGTTAGCCTTGGATTGGTACTGAGGTGTGAGAACAGGCATTATGTTATGAACCTCTTCTAACTTGCTGCTACTGCAGCAATCCCTATAGTCTTTTAGCCCTGTGGCTGTCGTGTCAGCAAATTCCCCACTCTTGTGGGCATCATTCTCAGTTCTTGCAGATCTCTCTGCCAACCCTTGCCTATAGGGAAAAGAGGGAGCTTGGTCATGAAAATCAGCAGAAGCAGACTGGAAGTTTGGAGAGATCCTGTTGGATGGATTGCTTTCAGAAGGGGGCAAGGAGGAAGACTCTGGATATAATGATGAGTGTAATTCATGGCAGGAAGCAGGTGGGTGGAAGAAAGAACTGGACCCAAATTCCACTTCTTTGTTGGGTTCCAGTGGTACCTCCTGGCTCAGCAGTACTTGGAGCGGGCCAGTCTGTTCACTAAAACACACAGAAGAGTAAATGATTAGCAGTAGTCATGGCTTACATTTATTCCTAGGGTACAGACCTTGCACTAGCTGACATACAGCTCAACACACTTTGCTCACTGTATTCTGATGAAGACTTTGCATTCATTCACTAGACACATTCATGTTAGTCCTTTGCTTCTAACTTTGTTTTCCTACTCTAACAATCTAACTGAATTCACTTCATATTTTTAAGAGTATTTTGCTATAATTAGGCTCTATATGAAGTATTCTTGTACAGCACCAGAGGAATTTCAACCAGTACACTGAGAAAGTGAGTAGAGATAACTGTAAGAAGAATAAGAATAGCATTTATATAAAATAAAGTAACTGCTTTCAACAGTAACATCTTAGATATCTTTTAAAATACTTTGGATATGTTTGTGATCTCAACATGAACTGACATTATTTCTGTAAATACTGTCCCCTCTCTCCAGGCAATTTCATGAAGAATAACTTGACAAATCAAAGAACATGTTGAAATTTTTCTCATATAATTTTTATATTCTCATTTTTTGAGATATTTATCCAAAATGTTAAATAAAGTTCAAGCTAAATACATAACTACTATTCTGCAATAATTTGTATCCTAACCATACTAGAAAATAATGTTCATTCTTTTAAGTACCAATGCAAGACAGTTATATTCTTGGGTCATACATGTCCCTGGTATTTTTCTGCATTTAGTTAGCATTTTAATATACAGACAGAACAGTACTAAGTCCACCACCTATGAGAAAATGACAAGCTCAACTTAAGGCAACTGTAAAATCACTGCTTTCTTTCCTCCTTGAGATGCATGGAATGAAAGTTATCATGAAGACCTAGTTAATGTGTGCAGCAATAGAATGTTATTTGTGAAGAACTGCAAACTTTGTACTGTCTACAATGTAGTTTAAATCAAAGCTGGAGTACAGAACTCTGGCTATGAATAGGGTTTCTTTTTCTTTTACTGAAATATTAACATTTGGTTGGATATAACTTTTTGCAAAAGTAACACTCTTTTCACAGAGTAGCAGTGAGTGAGTTTAGCATTAGCGAAGCTAGTTAAGAAAGTGCCTTTCATTTTCTTAGGATCTGTCAAAATGCCTAATTTGAGCTCTGCATTTCTCCTGTAAGAGAGAATAAAATGGACCCCTGATTGACAACAAGATCAGCTTTCATTGCATGCAATTCAGGTGCTGCAGGAAAAGAAAAGAACGTTATGAACTATAGCCTGGCAGGTGTGCAAATTAACTGGGTTTGTATACAGCTGTACCCAGCATTTTACAGAAAGGAACAGAAAAAGGATTCCCATCCAAGATTTTATCTAAGCTTCTGGTAATACAACATGTAAGAAAAGAGAGAGGGGGAAAAAAGTAACAGTTCAAGAAATAGCCTAGAAATTGAATAGGGATGATCTAGTGCTAGGAGGGAATGGCATGGGAAGAAAGAAGGATTAAGCTGCATGCTAAAGAGGGCAGGAAGAAAAGATCAGTTATAGCAGAGAGTTAATTATGCTGTAGTTAAAATCAGTATGGAAGAAAGAATCATGATGAGACACTGGGGAGGGCTGGTAAGCCAGGCTACAGGATGCTGGGAAGCACAGAAAGAAAATGAAGAATGATGGAGCAGTCAAGGTGAGAGGATCAGGATCTGGATTCAAGAGTTGTACCAGTGCACCACTACAGAAGTGGACTAGAAAGAAAAGATCAGTGTACTTGACAGTTTTCAAACTATAGAGCACTAAACACACTGGCTGATGTTCCCAACATAAAAGCAACTGTAGCAAAATTTTGACTGTAGTACAGTCTTTTACTGACTGAGTCCTGAAACTGCTCCCAATTATAGACAGTCACATTTCATCCTAACATATCCCTGCTTTTTTTTAGCCAGATTATTGTCTATTGGATTTTTTCCCTTGGTGCATGAGACATCAATGCTGCCAGGCACTGACTGCTACAATTCTCTGTCACAGATCACATTTTGAACACATGCACATCGGACTATTTTTTAAAGACTGGGGAAAGGGTGGTAGGGAGTGGGGAAATGGAGTTCTAAAATGACTGTTTTACAATAGGATTCACCCTAGAGAAAAAAAGAACAGGTGCAACACAGTAGGACTGGGACTATCCGGGGAATATACACAGTCAGCTATTTCTCTCAGACTGCACTGCCCACAGACGCAGCCCGGTCCGTGCCCAGGCGAGGCGCTCGCACTACCTTGTAGACTGGGCCATGGCGCCGCCCTGCGGTGGGTGGCAGGCCGGCGGAGGCAGCGGCTGCGGTGGCTGTTGGTGCTGCATGCGATCCTGGAGGCTCCGGGCTTTTCGGATACTGATTTGCAGCTTCTTATCGACTAGGGCTCTGCTGTGAGTGCTAGCGCTGGCATCATGCATGGCAAGTCTTAGTTTAGCTAAAATGCAAAAGAAAACATAGCAGAAAACAAACAGAAAAAAGGAAAAAAATTGAAAAAAAAAAAAAAAAAAAAGGAAAAAAAGATGCGGCAGGAACAAAAAACATGGACCATGCAAATACTGCCACAAAAGAATTCACAAGGATGCTACTGTTTCCATTAATGCACATTCAGCTTAGCCAGGTGTACAAACGCATTAACTGAAACTAAACCAAAATAAATAAAAACAATATCCTTGTTTTAGCCCAATTTCTCATCCCTTCACACAGGCTCTTTCCAGCCCTACTACAATGATGTTTCATTCTACCACGTACTCTTCTGCATCCTCCATACCTGTGACTCCCTTTGTGTGCAGGAATACCCAGCTGGGATTTGAGATTCCTTGCTGGAATGAAAGCTAATAGAGCTGTCACCACAGCTGTATGCTGCACCCTTTATTCTGCAGTCCACAAAAGCCAATTTCTAAATGCAAACAGCACAGGAGCTACTCACCCTGTCTGCAGCCATTCTACACAGACAGAGGGGAGCATGGGGTGAGACAGCCAGCCAGTCATAATGGAAAAACACCAAAAATAAAATGAAATCACATGGCACACATTCTCAAAGGTCACAATGCATTTAAGCACTTCAATGTCCTAATGCTTTTTTCTTTATGAAAGTTAAAGTACAGCATAGTTCACTTCTGCTAATCCAGAAGACTCAAGACTGGGCTACCATTTTCTTCCTATGCTACACCCTCCATGAAAAACAGGGCAGCTTAATGGCCTTTGCAATTTGGCCTGACAATGGGGAAAAATCATGAAGACTGAGTGGCAAGGGGAACCACCTACCAGGTGCTTGCTGAAACATACCAGTTAGCACCAAAAAGGGCACATCAGCAGCCCAGTACTGTTACTACCATAGCACTGGAGAGAACAACAAAATGAATGCAAACGTGAAAAAACAGAGATGAAGAGGCATAGTACTAAAACCCCCAAATGGGAATGCTTATAAAAGTGAAAAATTCTGTCTGCTGGCACGTTCCTAAAGAGCAGCTGGAGCCCCACATTTCTACGTGACCACTTGATGTGATGTGGCATTTCAGACTCCATTCTGTATTAGTGGACAGTCACAGCGCAGTAGCTCAGGCGGTTAAGGTTACTTACAGATAGCTTCGTTACAGAGAGCCAAAGCTGCAGCACAATCCCCCTTCTGCTCCTGATTCAGCGACTCTTCAAAGATTGAGTCTGCCTCCTGCATCGACTTCTCAAAGCCAGCACTCCTCCCTGCAAATGGGCAGCACCCTTCATTTTGGTTTGATTCATTGCAGAGCTCTCACTTACCCTCATCCCATTTGTGATCACCAAATCCTTCCACACTCGGGTTCCTGCAGAGGCTGTGCATATCCCAGACTGCACCACCTAACCTTCCCTAAGCAGAAGTACATCTTGAGCACCCTGATATGCTTGACATCCACACAGCAAAACAAGGTGAAACGGATTTTTTTCCCCTCAAATTCTCTTTAGTTGAGAGAGTTGTACTGGCTTATTCTACTATTTTCAACTCTTTAAATCAGTATAAAAGATGGTACAGACATATAACAGTCAGTTCAAATGACTTCTGTCAAGAAGGAATTAAACTGAATTTAAAATCTAAACCAAAACATAACAGTAAAAGAAAAAAATAGAGCAGATTAGGGTTTTTTCATTGTATGTTAAGTTTCCTGACAAAATCCACCTGTCTCTTCAGCAAAATGAAAACAAACTGAAACAACTAACATGTCTTGGGAAGAAAAGTTGGAGTTGAGTGTGAACATAAATGCTGGCATGAAATACTTCTATAAACGAGTTTAGTGCATACACTTAACTGCTGTAAGTAACATGCAGAATATAAATACCCAACAGTCTTGCAGCTTGAAAAACAAGGTGGTAGAAGCTGAGAAGAAAGGGACAACTGTCAAGAATTCCTTTTGCAGCAGTTTAGAAAACAGTGTTGGAGAAGAGAAGGATACATCATTTTGGACACAAAAAAGAAACTGTGTTTAGGTATCATAACATCCATTTCTGAGAGGAATAAATGCCCCAACCATTTTGTGTCACCATAATGCAAAATATGCACTAAAATGTGAACATTCAAATGAGGCAGGGAAAACAGAAAATAAAACTTGACTTTTACTGTTTACAGGTAGGTCTTTCTAATGAAGTATCTATGTCATTGTGGTAGAGAATGTGAGTACCTTTATCAGAATGTAACTCTAAATTACATTCTCTCAATCTGCATAACACATGCTGTGGCCTGACCTGCTCCCCAACACCGCTGTGCACAGATGTAAATACAAACTCTTTCACCATAAACCCCAAAGAATTTGCATTAAAAGCTAGTACTGGAGAGAGAAGTGAGAGTTGTTAGAGCAGTAAGTTAATCAAGCAGCACATTCAGTTTCAAAATTAAGGCAACTGAGGCTTGTAATCAAGGGCAGAATATTAAAGTTAGCTTTCTTTGGATGAATTTAGCAGTTTACTTGAGGGGAAAATGAGTCACAAGTGTTCTGGAGTTCTGCATACTAGCAAGCCTTCCAGGCAGTCCAGCAGTCTGTTAAGCTACTGTATCTCTGACTGGGGTGGGGAAAGACTTAAAAGGAATAAACAAAGACTTTCCTAGACCTCAAGTCAATGCATCTGAACTCCTCAAACATTCTACTAAATTCTTTTTTGATTAAGCATTAGTCCAGTTTACTTTCCTTTTAACAAAAGGAAGTTGCTTCCATCAATAGAACAGATCAAAAAGAGGGGTAAAGAATTGGAGAATATGCTATTTTCTTTCATGCAGGAGAAGGAGAGAAGACAACATGCCCAGCCATAGAGATTTACTTTTCAATGTTACAAAAGTAAACACTATACTAATAGAAAAATATATCCAGCTACTCTGGTACATCAGAATTCTTCACCTGGTTACCAGCAGGCCATAGTAGGACTGTAAAGGATAACTGATGGTCAGCAAAAATTACACAGACATTCCCAGTAAACATACTCATGGAGATCATATTGTTCATCTGCCATTGGCACAGTGTCATTCTGCCTGCTGAGCAGTTGGCATGGCTGCAGGTTGCAGAGCATAGTAGGGATTGTGTCCAGAAGTGACACTGCTGTGGGCTGCCCCTCTCCTTCCTCTACTTGAGCAGCAAAACAGCAACCTCAACTCTTTTCTACATCAGGTTGGAGGATGCAGCATGGGGATGCCAGGAGGTCTGGCAACACAGGGTACCACAGTAGGATTGCCCTGATCATACACCAGAGCCCAGGCGTTCACCCTTCTTGGCTCTGCTCACCCTTCAACAGCCCCCAGTTAACTGTTCCAGCAGGTTTCAAAGTTCTCTCTTGACTGGGTCAGTGTACTTTGTCCACCTTTCTCCTGTAATCTCTTACTGGCTGATGGAGATTCAGGGCTAAAACAAAGGTATTACGTGTGAATCCTGTTATGTTCCCTCTGCCCCAGCTGCATCCTTCCAATTAAACCTGTTTTGCTGCCACCTCCTGCCAGAAAGATGAGGAGTCATGGAAAAGACAATCAAACTTAGTATTTGGTTTTAAATTTTTTTTTTAGAATTCTTTTTCCCTAGAAAAGATAGGCAACCTAAACTCAGCTCAGATTTTCAACTACATCCAGGCAGAGCACTTGTCTCTGCACCTGTGCTGTAGGTGCACAGTCAGGCAGGGAGAAAGACTGGAAAGCACAAGGGCAGGAACAAGCAGAATTGCTTAGGGCTGCAAAGGTACTAAAATCAAGCAGAAACAGGACAATGGTTTATATGAACCACCCCTGCTGTGGGTGGAGCTGAGGCACCTGAAAGCTACAAACAGCCTTGCTCATTCCAAGGTGCTGGTTAAAGCCTAACAGCTAAATCCAGGTATCAATACTATTACCTTAAGTGTATATCACTGAAAAATTGAAGCATGCAGATATATTAAGAATATCTCTACATTACTTTGCCTTCTCGTTTAAGAAGAAATTTGGTCAAAGTACCAAACAGTTTTTCAACTTTTTACAGGTTTGAAATGGACAGTATTTCACTACCTGAAAAACTGTAATGGGGGGTGGATGTGGCAAGAGACACACACACACAATTAAAACAGGAAATTACATTCAAAGGTTCAAAAAACTTCAGCACTACCATCTTGTCAAATATACTGCATTCAAAGGTTACCCTGATTCTGCAGTTCATCTAGATCCATGAACCTGCTGGGACGGGGATTGAAGCCCATTGCTGCCTCCATTTCCTTTTCTCTTTTTCTGCGTAACTCTTGCTCGTGTGCTCTCCTTGCCACCTCCTCTTGCAATTCATCCAGCTCGCTCTTTAAAGGAACAAAGATGTCTCCACCTTCAAAACAAACAAACCGACCAAACGTTTTTGATAGTTACATCTCTTAAAGTATCCCTTAAAAGACAAGGAAATATTATTGGAGAATAAAATTAGCATTATGTAATAACAGTCTGAGACCACAGAATTGTAGAACATAAATTTTGTTTTGTTAAATTTTACTTATAAAACCCCACCCAATTCAGTAGTGCTTCAAGCTCCCCTGCAGCACAGCCCATGGATTCACCGAATCACAAAAAAGAGTATATCAAACAGTGAGAATCATTGGAAGAAATAACCCTAAACTGATGATGAAATCTTGAGGCTTCTTAATGTGTTTATAATTTGTAAATAATGCTATGGCAAATTAGCCAGATCACTAACTTGTGGAAATTAAATGTATTCCCAGTGAGATGTTTGTCCTCTAACTGCATAAAGAGGATGAAAATGGGAGGAATATAAAGCACCTCAATATCCTACACAACAGAAATCAATCAGTTTTCATTCTCAGTTCAACTATTACTGGTATTCAGAAAGTGTCTCCCCTGCTGCCTTTCCCTTCCCTCTGTGGAATAAAGTATTTGCTTAGAATGATATATAAGCAGAAAAGCTTAACCTCAGTGCAAACAGCTTGTAAAAAACCATTCACAGTTATGACAGTTTGAATTTTGTTTAAAATTACAAGCTTGTTTTCAGGACTCTACTAAGTTATGAGTTATATTTGGGAGGGTATTTTTTACTGATGGCAGAATATTGAGTTATAAGAAAGACTAGGAAAAATAGCTTTATTTTATCAGTTAAGTCAATACATTAAAGACATGCCAGAGCAACATGATCAAAGTAATATTCCAACAAAATTCTTTGCAATCTCCTTGGTAAATCTTATAATTATTTCTTGTAAAACTTTTATGTTCTTCAGAGTTGCTTTTCCCTTTCCTTATAATTTCTCTGTGAACATAATTTCCCTGTGAACTTTCCCAGAGAGTAAAGAGCAACTCTGATACAATTTACCTTGCATAACCACCCCTACAAAGCATGTCTTACCATTTCCCATAGTGTGTGAGCTGTTTGTCCAGCTCCCAATTGATGAAGCTGACTCCACTTCCAAGATGCTGCTACTGTGAGACTTTGGGATGTTACGCCAAGCAGGAACAAATCCACCTCCTCGCTTCAAGTGAACATCCCTCCAAGAAGAGAGTAATTGTAGTTTAATTATAGTTTACCATTTGATTAATCTCTCCAGGAGAAATTGTATCTAGCTTTTTTGTATCCAAAACAAGCATATACTTGCATTTTAATTTAATTTTAAAAGAAGTCTACCATAAGAAAATCTTAGGAGAAACGGGAAGAGAAAGTTAACAAGGAGGACAGTAATTCTTTTCTCCTCCATAAGATTATGCCAGTCATATTAAAACTGTGGTCCAGGAGTTGTTCAGAACATGTTCTTACATATTCTGGCCATAAACAGTGCCAGTCTGTGGTTACCTGAAGCTTCCTAAGTCAAGGAAAAAAACACATAGCACTGCCTATTTATTTTTACATACAAATATTTCAAGTATGTCTGAGAACACACATTTCTATACAAGGCTATTGATTTCTCATTTTGTTCAAGCTGTCTATGAATCAGTGGTTTAATTGAAACAAAAAGGACTATGAGCTAATCAAAGTACAAGCTTTTAAATCACAGACTAAGGGTACAGCTATTTCAGATGCATCACTTTAGATCCTATTTCTCACTCATTCGAGCCCCATTTTCTTCTCTTCTCTTCTCACTAGCAGTAAGTTATTAATATGCTGAGAAGAATAGGTTCCCATTTCCCTACTATTTCTCTCCTGTCCCAATAAAGCTGTATTTAAAACGAGGACCACTGTTTTGAAAATGTTCTACACCATTATGTAACTACAAAAAAGTAATCAAGACTTCAATCATTCCAAACATGAATTTTGTTGAAATCTACCTGTGGGTGCTTGAGCTTTCAGACAAGGGCATGTCCAGGCTAACTGGGCTGTTGCTGTTGCGCTCGCTGCTTTCGTAGCCAGACTCCATCCTCTGGATTAGATGAGGATGTTGATCCACCATATGGTGCTGGCTGCCCTGGCCCAGCACACCACGCTTGTATCTGACATTTGACTGGTTTGACCTTGTTTCGTGAACAGTCTGTTCCTTCACCTCATTCTCAGTGAGTTCTTTACCTGTCAAGATAAATGATACAGCTTCCTAGAAGACCTAAGCTTCAACACCAGCAAAACATTCATATGCATTAGTTTCTCAACTATGCTTAAATCAGCAGACCATCCTTAATTTTGTGTAAAACCTGCAATATTCAATACCTTTACAGCTCTCCTAGCAATTTTAAGCAATAGCCTTAAAACTTATCTTTGAATCCTTCCCTTTTAGTATAACTTACCATATTCCCCTTGAGGTAACAGTTAAGTCTGGAATGCAAATCCTTTCTTCCCCATAATAATTTTTATTTGCACAAGATAATTTTACAGTATATCCAATTGCATTTCCAATACACTGTCATATCTATTTCAGATACTCTCATTTTTTACATTGTTTATTTTGCCATTTATGATTTGTTTTGGCTTATATAGAGGACAAGAAAACTTGGGTTTTTTAATTCTCCCTTAAACATTTCACGGTCTTTCCACGTAATTCTTGTTTGATTCCGTTCCTTCCCTGGAGGTGTGTTCTCTTCCCCTTCACCTTCCCTTTACATATTCCTTTATGCTTTCCAATTCTTTTCAACTGTCAAAACCAGCAAAGTCTCCATGTACAAGTTGAATAGCTGTAAAATCTTCCCAGATAAATCATCCCTGGCTTCCAGGCTCCTATCTTCACAACAAGAACTCTGCACTGATACCTAAGGTACTTTCTGCACTGTACTCTGAGCCATCAAGTAAAAATACCACAATGAGCCAGAGGAAAAACCAGAGCAATACAAAAGCTCACTCCAAAGAACGAACTTTGGACACTTAGTAACATAGCTTGTGTCCATTTAAGCAGGGTAGATGGTATTGCTTCCATTAATTTTTCCTTAGACAGGAAATGTAGCTCACAGCAATCAAACAGAATTACCATACATGCAATACGAATACCCACACTGGATCTAGTCTTCACAGACATGACTCACCACTGACCTGAATTCTGCATTCAAAATTTCACTTCCCACACATTTTGAAATAAATCTTCTCAAACTCTTACCTGCTTCTTCAGAGAAAGGGCTAAGCTGAGTGTAGCCACAATGTTTCCTCTTGTCTTTACTGAAGATGCTGTCTATATTCAGAGACTCTCTTTTGGGTCTCCACGTTGGCCGGTACCTGCCCGATGAACTGGATTTAGACTCACTGCTGGTACTCTCCACTTCCCAGTCTCGGCCATGTGCAGACAGGCTTTTTGAGGGTCGTGTTTCTGCTGGATCCACACTGTTCCCTCCACGAGGGCAATTCTGGATGGTTTGGGAAATCTGCTGTGGTCTGCTGTGGATCATATTGCTCACTGTCTCTTTAAATTCCCTCAGCCTGCTGGTGCTGCTGGATGGTTTGGGGGCAGTTCTGGGGGCTTGTTTCTCCTTCAAGGTTTCTCCTGCAGTTTGTAGAGACAGCAAAAGCCACAAAAATAACTTCAATTAAACTAGCAGCCCTACTTGCAGCATCCTCATGCAGACTTTGAAAAGTGCAATCCAAAACAACAAAATGATAATAAAAAAACCAACACTCCCCAAACAAACAAACATCCAACCAAAACAGAACTACACATCAAAAGGCAAAGAGAGGATTAAATAAAGACAAAGATGAAAGGAACAATGAGGGAAATGTAAGTATGCACCGAGAACATTAAAAACATTCAGAAAGATACTGATATTTAAAATAAAGTAAGATCTCTTGCCTTCACTGTGGTATCCTGATGACTGAGGCTCATCTCCTTTCCGCCTAGACCGGCTAGAGCTCCTCTTGCGGTCTGCCAGCGAGCCCTTCTTTGAAACATGCTTCTGATTGCACTCACTGTCAGTCAGGTGGCCTGGAAGGAGGAAGAACACAGTAGAGATGACAAGAGCCTTCAGATCAAGTGTTCACTGTGCTAAGAGCAGCAGGACTCTTGCTCCTTAGGAACTGCAGACACGCCAACACTAACTGGCAAGTTTAGGTAAGTTTTTGTATCCGTAAGTTTTCGGTTTTGTCTTGGAGAGGATGTTCCATTTTTAAGGTCATAGAAGAACAATACAGCCCCTCCAACAACTCTGGTTAATGACAGTTTATCCATGGCCAAAAAAAGGTTGACTGTGCTTTGTTTTCTAATAATCAAAGGACACCATTTTCTTGCTGTCAGTTTTAATGACCATGAACATGAAACTCCTGAGGACAGCTTGCCAGACATTACTCTGTTGAATAAAGACTCAAACATATGAACAAGTTACCATCTAATAATAAATTACTGCACATCATCAGCTGCTCTGCACTAACTATTCATCTACACTCTCTTTGCCTGTAGCAAACACTAAGTGATCTGAGTTAGCCTAGTCTACAGTGAAGAAGCCTCACTTGGCTCTCAAGAGCCAAGCCAGCTAATTCACATTTGCCACAGGCTAAGAGCACACGCACAAACCATGAACATGGATCAGCTGACACACAACATTCCCCTACTAAGCTTATGTGTCTGAGTGCCAGTATTTTCTCTTGAACACAATTTACTCCCCATTTCCTCACATCAAACAGCAATTAAGACTATTTAACATCACAAGTTTTCTGTATTGCCTTTGCTTAAGTCTATGGTTCTCACACAGTCACAGTCCTAAACCTGCAAGCACAAACACACGCATGGCTTTACTCACGTGAGTAGTTCCAAGCAGAGATGCAGGATAAGAAGGGAATTTATGATAAGCTACAAAGACTTTTTTCTAGTCTTTATATCACAAACGTTTACCTTGCATAGGATAAGAAACAAAAATCCCTAATAGCAAAGTCATCTTACAGACCCCAGACTACATAGCTGGCCCTCCTGAGCCTTCTCCCTGCTAGAGATTAGCATCAAAATCAACAACATTGAAAGCAGATTTTACATATAAAATTGTACCTTCAACAGTTAAAAAAACAATTCACTGCAACTACAATTGCTACAAAGATGTTACAATAAATGAGTAGGAAGGAATCCAAACAATAAAAAGCAAGCTACACAAGGCTCACTTTTCTATTCATTTACAAAGCAAAGAGTGATTTTGTGGCCAAATTTTTTAGAAACAAGCAGACTACATAAAAGAAAAGAAATTAAGGAAGCAAAAGAGAAATGTTGGCAATGAAAATAAAAGATGTTTAGCATTTTAGTGACTGAACATAAGTCTGTGCTTTGATGGATTTTTTTTCCCCTTCACAGCATGGATTGCCACATATCTTTAAGGAACTCCAAGAACAGTATTACCCTTGTAGTGGCTCCCCTCAAGATAGAAGAGACTTACATTTCACTTCAGCATGCACAGCTTCTCTAGTTAAACATTCCAACCTGACAGAGACTGCTTGGTTAGCATCCTTAACTACCTTAAGAGAAACTATTTGACAGTATTTAGTGCTATTAGCACTAGCTGAGGATTTGCACTGAATAAAGCCCAGCTCAGTCTTTTAAAATGAGGGCTGCTAGATTTGCATTAATATTTTCTCCTCCTTTCAAAGACTTCAAATACTGTCCCACGGTCATCAGACATTTAACAGCCACGGAGGAGATGTCAAGAATGAGAAGTCCGCAGGACATGGGCTTTATTGTCTTTACTTGGACACTCTGAAACAAAGACTAAATCCAACATATTGCATGAATACAGGAATTAAAATCCCAAGAATATTAGCTAACACTTAACACTCAGTTTTTAAAATTCACTAAAATAACAAGCCAGGACTTCTGAGTTCCTAACAATACGCTTAAAAGGTGTCTCTTGATGAACCTCATTCTCTAGACTCAGGATGGCTTCACAAGCAAACAGCAATATCCAAAGGGAAAGTTTGGTTTTGTAGGAGTTGTGTGTGTGTCTAAGAGCATGTTGGAGAAGAAAATGAAACTAAATGGGTTAAGACAGAACACCCTCTACTCCCTCCCCCTGAAATCTCAGTTGCATGAATAGGGCAGCCAGAATACGCACATTTTTCTCAGCAGCACAGATGGGTAGGGGCAAAGAGAGGGCTCATGCAGCCACTCTTCTGCCCCCAATCTGAAGTACCCAGGAGCCTGAGGTCATACAACCCAATGGTGGTCCTTCCCCGAAGGATGATGTGGGATAGGGTCCATAATTTTCTGGGCTGGAGTAGTGGGTAAATGGCCATTAAATGAAGAATCCTGCTCTTGCCCAGAAGGATTCAGTTGACAGGTCAGTGTGGATGGCTTCTTTATAGCCCCACGGATCACCATTTGATGACAGAGCAGTTGTATTAGTTGGCAGACTGACTTTTTTTGGGAAGGTGGTGGGTAGGTAAAAGAAAAGGGAAATGCCCAGACAAGTAGCTAGCTAAGGGAACAGACTGACCACAGCTAAGGTTGAATCAGGGAAGATAAGGACAACTGAATTTAGGTGGAGAAATGGGCTAGGCTGAAGGGAATAACACAGGATAGAATCAATAGGAGAAGAAAGAAAAAGAAAAGGACAAAGTCACTTAAAATGACAGAACAAAAGGTTACATGCTGAACTTCATGCTTACATGTTTGCAACCATCCCCTTACTCTGGTTTTCTGCCAACTTATGCATGGCACATTTTGCAGGAAGGAACCTAATCCAATAAACTCTATGCCATTTTTTGCAGACTACTTAAATAGCATACAATTAGCTCTTTCACTTTTGTCCTCCTTGTACTCCAAATATAAACACACATTTTGTATCTGCATCACTCAATTTCTGCTCCAACTTTCTTTTCTTTCTCACACCTTACCTAAGACTATGACTGGTCCCTACAGTATTAAGTATTTGCTAAAACACTGGAAGGACTGTTGGGCTACCTTAATCTGTGTATTACAGTTACTCAGACCTCTGATGAAGAATGAAAGAATACTAAATAAAGTGAACTTTAAACGTTTTTTCCAGATTTTGATGTACCACAGATTCCTACAAATGGGCCAATTATGATACAATATAAATAAAAGGACAAAGTGGTCTGACAGCTTTGACACTCTGGTACAACCTAACAGCTGCTGATTCTACTCTTAGGTCTTCTTAGAAAATCTATTTACAGTACAATAAAATAACTTTTCGAACAGAAATAGCAGATCCTATTTCTGATGCCACAGAAGTCTGACATTAACTCATGCACTACTTTTTTAGAAGTGATGTTAGAAGCTACTGTATGCAGAAACAGGCTGACTGTGGACACTGGCCATGAATAATGGAGAATTAAGGAGATCAAGCCTTTAGACTTCCAGTTAACCTCTTTTCAATGAAAGAGTGTTCAGGCAGACTGTTCAGCTGCCCAAAGGAACATATATACAGACTGCCTTTTCACTGGATATTCCAGCTTAACGGAATGCCTTGCTTCCATGGCACAGGCAGGAAATTATCTTATGCTCCTTACTGTTGCAGTAAATACTACCAACACCCACTTACACAGAAAATCCTTAGATCCCAAGTATGAGGGACTCTGGTGATCAAAGTGCCTTTCCCAGACAGCTGCAACTCCTGAAATTAAGTAACTGCCCGGAGATGAGAAAGCAGCACACGAGACACTCACCAAACCCTACGACAGGGCTGTGCTGACTCCAACTCACAGAATTATGTAACAGAGCAGGCAGTATGGTGGATAACAGTAAAACAAATCTGTAAATGCTTGTCTGGCTAGACACAGGTCTACAGAAGCCAGTAAGACTTTTAAATTATGTTGGTGACTGCCAACAGTTCATTACAAATCAAAAATTTAGGATATTAACACTGTTGGCTGTTCTGTTAAAGGTTATGTGTTTATACAGAGATATTTTCAACTGGAATCCACTGCAGTCATCTTATCTAATGACAATGATTACACACAAATGTAATGGTATCTGCTACCTGTGTCCCTGCTGCTCTGTGAAGCTGCATCATTCTCCACATTGTAGATGACTGTCCCCTGGGAGTCAGAGGAGAAGTGACTGACCACAGACTCATGGTGTGCCTGTTTATAAGCATAGCTGTCTGTAGAGGAATCTGTCCGGGTATCACTCGAGATGGAAGGTTCTCTCCCTGGGGAAGAAAGAAATGTCAAGGAAGGAATATCAAGTTTCAATCTCTTTCAGCTATTACAAAAGTCAAGAAAGGCTAAGAAAAGAGAGCAGGGGCAACTACACAGAAGTTAACAGAAAAACAGAGTATCAAAGATACCAACTCTGATTCAAGAACACCAGAGTTTACAGGAAAAGTCTGCTCCTCTGGAAGCAGGGAGACAGTGTCATTCCTTCTGAAAATCCTGTTTCTTTCTTCCTCTTTGTTAAGTCCAAGTTTATCAAATCTTTTTAACATGCAAAATTAAACTACATCCATTGGACTGAAAGTACACATTAGTACCACACTGAAATTATTGTTCATTTTCAACACTGTTGAGCACAACTACAATATAAAACACTGCTTTGGGGAAAGTAAAAAAACTACTCAAGTACCAAATATTAACAAGGGTAACAGGAACATCATGTTATAATAATTAACAGCTTTCATCTATAATGAATCAAAAGCTTATCTGGTATAAACTCTGTACAGAAATACTTCTATCTAATGCAAAGCAACTTGCTCCTTCTCAAAAAGCCAACATTGATCCCCTTTTGAAAAGTATGAAGCATCCTGGTTCAGTTTCAGTACAGTAATACTTGAACTCATTAGATGAGGTGAAAAGGGCAATCTCCTCCCTCCACTTTCAGTAAATAAAAGTAAAAAATCTGAACAGTTTGAAGACTGTTGGTTATTTTACATATGTGATGTATACACTCCTTAATACAGAGGCTATTAGTTTCATACTTATTTCTCAGTGAGGAAATTAAAGATGAAAAAATATAATAAAGAAGGAAGTAGTTCTTATGCTTAACTGCAAACACTGACCTTGAGGGCACTTCATGTTTTTGATGAGAACAAGTCCTGCAGTAAATGTCCTATTTAAGGATGGTTTAGATCTTTTGAAGTCAGAAACTTCAGTTATTGAAGTCATCAGCTAGTGTTCCTTTCTACATCCACACCACACTAGGTCCTTCACTTCCCCCATCCCTCAATTTCTTTCTCCAAACTTTTTTGGAAAAAATTGCTATCCAAACAATCAGCAGCCTTAGACCAAGAGAGAGGTTCACAGATGAAACCCTGGAAATCCTCTTCAGAGTCCTTGACCAGCTTTAACAAGCAACAAGGACCCCCTGCTGACAATAATACACTCCAAAGAAGGAAAACATTTCAAACTCCACATTTCAGCAGAAAGGTACAAGGCAGAGAGCCCACACTGCTTACCTGAGTCTTCACTGTCATAGCAAGTCCTGCTGTATTGCTGTAAATCCACCTGAGGGGGCAAATCTTGTGTTGACACTGGAGTTCCTCTTGGATCTGCATAGAGCAGCAGCAAAGGCTGGTAGTGACCCTTAATGCACTTTGTCACAACATCTTTCCATTTTGGACCAATCTGAATTGACAACCGGAAAAAAACCCAAAAGTTTTCTGTCATCATTTTCTAGAATAAGTTCTCTTTTCCACCCATCACAATTCTTTCAGAGTTTGATTTTCCACTGACATACTTTAACTCTTTCTATAACCAGCATTGACCTGGACTCAGCAAGAATGCTACTGAGCCAACTTAATTAAAATTCAGGTATTCACTATCCTATGGCTAAATCAATTACAATTCTTGCTAAAAATACAACTACAAAAATAATTATTCCCTTTCAGATGTTTTTTCCATAAAAAACTTTTCATCCTCTGAGACGTTCTAACTTTGCATCAATCAAAAAGCTGAAGAATTTGTTAATGAACAAAATGAAAAACAAAAGATATCAGGACAGTAAATTCAAGTCAAAGCTAAATACTTCAAGTGTGTGAATCTTTCTGCTGTGACAGAACCTCTGCAAGCAGTGATAGGCCAGGCAATTAATTCACATAATACTAATCTCACAAATCTTCCCCTTGTACTAATACAGGTTTCACCTGATATACTGAGCATTTACTCCAACAAATTTGCTCCATAGGTGAGTATTCTACTAAAGCACTGCAGTATTTATCCTTGCCAATTTTTTCTGCTAAGAAGTATGACTGAACAAATGCATCAAGAGTTTTTTCCCCATTGAGACTGTATTTGGCAAGACTATAGGAGAAAATTTTCCTCTCTCACATTTGTGATTCCACGACTAGAAGGAAAACAGGAGAGTGGTAAGAAATAATGCCAAACAATCTAATGTGTTATAAATGTCATGCCAAGATCCCAGCACTGGTGTCTTTAATGTCAAGGACCTCATGCTTGGTGAAAAGGTTTAAAAAAAGCATTAACAGAAGAGCGGAAAATTTGTTGTTGGCAGCAAACTCTGGAGAAGACTGGCATGTAGATACTCAAGCAGAGTTCAACAGCAGGTACTAAATAGCTGTACTGCCTGTCAGCAAGGGAAAGAGATGGGTGTTAGCTGTATGCACAAGCAAACTGTAAGTTTCCAAACAACAGCATAAAAACAAGAGTGGGAGCCAACAGAACAGAACTAAGAATAGGGCTACTGAGATTTCTGGTATGCTTTTTCTGAAAATACTTCACTTTGCAGAGAAAAAGGAGTAACAAATTTGTGGATCCTGAATGGAAAACCAGCAAAAAACCTCTCAAAATCTGTAGAAAACAGCATGGATTTACAGACAAGCAGCTAACAAATTCCAACAGAGTATTTTCCTAAACATTTTTTTTCTCACCTCTTTGACATGAGCATCATCAAAGTACATCCACTTGCGGATTTTAGTTTGGAAGAAGAAGGTTGAATAGTGTTTTCCGTAGTAACAGATCATTCCCACCAAATACAATTCTGAGTGTTTTGCTCTGTCATCAGTTACTCTGAAGAAGAGCTTTAGGAAGGGAGGTAAGAAAAATGGAAGGAGAAATTAAAGAAGTGCTCAGAATTTTACATACCACGAATGTTCAGAGATCTCAAAGTACTACAGAGAGGTGTCAGGCTTTTACTTCAAAATGTAGAGAAAACAAGGCAATAAAT
This sequence comes from Illadopsis cleaveri, assembly GCA_013399915.1. Taxonomy (NCBI): domain Eukaryota; kingdom Metazoa; phylum Chordata; class Aves; order Passeriformes; family Timaliidae; genus Illadopsis; species Illadopsis cleaveri. The sequence continues at coordinate 27,166 of VXBB01022899.1, forward strand.
AAGTAATCATACAATGTTTAAGCAAACCCAGAGACACAGATCAGAAACGGATTCTGACCAACCCACCCCATGCTCAAAAATTGAGTTGGACTTGGAGGATGTGTCTACTTGAAGGAAGACATTTTCAACAATGATAAAATACCTGTTACATAATTTGAATGTGGTTCTGTTTTGAAAATTTGTATTCTGTGTCACGCTTACTGATTATACCAAATACTGTTTAAAACATTCATTCCTTTTGGCAGAAACCAAGTGGTTTGGACAGTAAACAGCTGATATTTATTCTGACTTCAGCAAGGGCTATCCAGAACTTAGCATGGACCAGTTTATGATGCTAACACATAAAAGATGAACTGAAGACATGAGATCAAAAGAATTCAGCACACAGAAAAAAAAATCTTTTCTATTTAATTGAATTTTATTAATTTAAAATGCACAGGGCTCACATTTTAGTGCATTACTGCTTTACTACACAAAGACCACACTGTTTCATAACCACATTTCCATCAGCTCATACTGATTCTGTGTGCATGGTTTTTTTTAAACAATGCATTTTTCTAAAACATAATGTGTATATATATTAACTATTTTATGGAGTATTCCAATGCTAGAATAAGACACAGCTACAGTTTGTTATACAGATAATTCAGCTCTAAAGCATCAGTTAATGTAGAGTAAGTGAATCCTTCAGGAGACAAAGACCTAGATCCTATTTAATTCAGTCTGTCATTCAATCACACAGTGCAAGCCATCACCTCTTAGATACTGTCCAGTCACAAGTAACTCTTCAGTGTTATGACCACACATTTCACTAAAAAGAGAAGCTAAAGGTAAATTAAAAAAACAAACCCCAAAGACCACTAAACTATATCTTGTTTTCAAAAGAAATAGAAATAAACTGCTGTTCTTTAAAATGAAAGAGCACATATGTATTTTCATAGAAATAGCACAACCCCAATCCAGGATTTCCTTTCACTTTAAAGTATTTGTAAAGTTTCAGACATTTCAGAAACTCAAGAATATACTGTTCACAGGTTTTTCTAAGGCTTTCAGAGACAGGTGAGATCCTTGGTTCTGCCCTCTAGTCCTCTTTTTATGGACACCAAAAAAGGTAAAGGTGGTGACTTCATATTTTTCTCCATTTGCTACTGTAGACTACCAAGAAAAAGATTGCTTTTGTAAGTAGTGCCAAAATACAGAAAACTCACATCTCCCAGTTTAAGGCAAGTTCCCAGACTGTGAATCACATCCTCAGCCAGATCAGAGTGGTCTGAGTCCCAAACCAAGCCAATGGTGATGATTTGCGGCGAGTTCATCAGCACACGACGAATACGGATCTTCTCCCCACAGTTACTCTGAGCATATAAATAAAGCAAGACACTGAGTATCATTCTGTGCTTATTATAATGTTAGGGCAAGGCACTAACAAGTATATGTGTCAGAGGTACAGCTTCCAAAGAGGAGGTGGTGAAACAGCAGATACGCTGAGTGCCAAGGTAGGAGCCTCTCATGTCATAGACAAGATGCGCTATCAAGACTATCCTGCATTCTCAAGCTTTAAAGTCAACACTGCCAATTCCTCCTCCTGCTATTGATAATGATTAAAACAGAGCACAAACACAAGCTTATTTAAAAAAAAGATGCAAATGTACCTGAAAGATCCCAGTAACATTCTTAGGAATAGGACAGAAAGGGCACTTTTGATCAGAATCTCAGATTAAAAACTGTATGTAAAAAGACCGATGCCTTATGTGACGGTGTCAGAAAAATTTTCTGCTTTCCTGAAAAAGCAGAAAAAGTCCTGCTTTGCTGTTAAATTTGAGTGTTTCTACATGGTACCTCAAACATCCCATCTTGGACAGTATAGTTAGGTCAGTGTTTGTATACATATGAGAACAGCAGCAGGAAGATCAGGAGGTAAGAGTTGTTTTAGTAACTCATAAGAGTTCTACAATTCTTATTTCCTGTTTCGAGTTTTCTTCTCATTTTTTACTTTTTAAGTAAGTACCAGTGCATTCTGCAGGGGAGGGTTATGTCAATGACGCAACAGAAACTATGACAAAGTCCATTTGCAACATTCATTTTTTTCCTGAGGCACATCACAAAGGTACTCCTACAAGACTGCAGGAAAAACACCATTTTCATACTGAGAATTATTTCTCTGGTCCACAGAGCCCCGTTTCACAACTGGATATAATAATTTGTGACACTAAAACCAGGGAAGAGATCGCAAAGCGTCTCTTCCTCACAGCAATCTAGAAAATTTAACCAGAATTTCAATCCCAACCTTCAGTGAGAGACAAAAATGAAAAATTAAAAAAGCAGAAAGAAACTGTAGAGGGCTCTGATGTTTAAATGTAGATACAAGGTTTTTTTATTAAGGTAACTTTATTCACACATATTTTGAAAGAGTCAATTAAAGTACAAGCAATTCTGTTTATTAGCTCCCAACCTATCTTACTCTCAAATTATCTTCTTTTGCTTCAGCATTTTTAGCATGACAGCAGGAACATGGCATCCTGATAAAAAGCTTCCTTTGCATAACTTTGAGACCACATTAAGCTAAACGTCAATGGAAAATTTTTTTGAGTTGAAAAAGGGGCAGCAAATGCTGATATGCAATTTTATCCAACTGATTATTTCACAGTCAAATAGCAGTCTGCCCTGACCAAGAATGTATTTCTATTAAATTTCACATTCTTTGGTTATTAAATAGCTGGACTCATATGTGCCTTTTAAATGACAATAAAATATCTTAATTTCTTTTACTTAGATAAGTAAGCCACCATTTGCCAATATTAAAAAGAGTATATATTTCAATGGAGACTTTTAGTGAAGGTTTTGGAGTTACAAATTAGGAGAGGAGCCCGGTATAAAATAGAAATACTTACACTGGCCCCAGGGACCAGGTACACGAGCCCTCCTGTTAACGCTAATGCACCTAACAGTAACATGAAGCAGCAACTCTGCAGCTGTTTTCTGCCCTACCTATTAATCAATATAAAAAAAAAGTTTGATGATTACTTGTTTTGCATGTTTATTAAAAGGCAGAACAAGATACTGAACTCTTACTTTAGAAATCTAGCACCTATGATATACATTAAAAAATACACATCTGTTCTTGTTTTTAATACTTGTGGCTAGTCAGAGAAGCACCCACCATCACTAAGTTTTCCCTTCCTAGACTGAGTGACTGTGACATACTGAATTCACACCTAAAGCAAACTAAGGCTACTCACTGGACAGTTTCGCAGGTCCCCCATGGTGCTGGCGTTCTGCAGGAGCTCTCCAAACATATCTGGAGTTGGTTTCTCTCGCCTCTCCAGCATACAAATAGCTTGATTGCTTCAGTGTAGACAAAGCATGGAAAACAAAAGTTTAATAATAAAATAAAAACACAAACCAACACTAATCTAGTATACGTTTCACCTGAAGTTTTTTAAAGTTAAAGAACTTAAAATACGCAACACTTTTTACATTTAATATTGTAGTACAGAAAAATACACATAATTAATTGTGAATTACTACATCTTCCACAAAGGAAACCAAGTAAAACTCAAAATAGAAATAGACTGTTTGGCTTAAATTTTGTTAAAAGAAAATCTAAACATTTTGATTAATACTTGGTTTCAAAATGAAATATTTGCTTCAAAATATGCCCCCTTCAATAAGGATAATTATAGTAAAGTTGCACAGAAAGACACATTCTGAATAGTATAACAAACAAAAAATAGCACAGTACCCAATTTATTTCACTGTCAAAGTTGAAAGAAAGATGTCAATGTGTACACAAGAGTATTAATACTCAAAGCATGTTCAAGCTTAAAATGGTTTCAGAGGTAAATAAATATATTAGTATGTATTGGTATTTCTAAAATAATGCATGACGTAAGATCTACTGTGATATTTCCTAAAAAATACTGAATACCATTTACATAACTATTTTCTCCTTTTTCTAACAAATAATATTCTGATATACAGTGTCTGCTGGAACCTAATGAAAATCTACAGCCTGATGGAACAGCAGGCAGCAGCCACCAGGGGGACGCTTTACAGTACTCTTGCTACACAGGTAAAGTGGTACCTTTTAAAAGATCTGCATGTGAAGAGCAATTAGCAGTTTTCATGACAATTTTTTCAGGCTCTGTAACTACATATCTCACATGCCAGACAAAAAATAAAGAGAAGTTCTGATCCCAATAAAAATTTCAAGACAGAAACAAATAACAGATTCCTGCCTCAATCAGATTTAAAAAGCTTGTAACTGAGTAGCCATGTACTCAAAGAAGACTTTTCCTGCATTAGCTCAAACAATCTGCTACAGACCTAGTGCTCATGCTCTGTGCACTACCTTTAATGAAAGGTCACAGTGACCAGGGAAGTTCCCCCACAAACAGATTAAACAGGACCTATATATTCGTTCAAGAAAGGAGGATTTAAGTAACTACAGGCTGGTCAGTCTCACTCCACCACCTGGGGCCAGGACAGACCAAATCAATCCCCCTGGAAATCAACCCAATGTATGTGAAGGATAAGGTGAGTCAGAGCAGTCAGCCTGGATTTACCAAGGGCAAATCGTGTCTGACCTCCGGTGAGAACTTCCCTTTCTGCATCTTCCCCCAGTTATCAGGGAACTGCCCTGGTCACCATGAAGGAGGAAAAACCCTCCAGTTCAGAACTGGAACAGGCAGCTCAGAGAAGTCATGGAAGCACTTTCAAAACTCAGCTACACACAACCCCAAGCAGCCTGATTTAGCTTTAAAGGTAGCCCTGCTTCAAACATGAGGATGGAGTAGATGTCCAAAGGTCCTTCTCTGTGTAATTTTTTTTGTTTTTCTTATCTGTCTTCTTAAATCACCTGCTCACACATTAAAGTCTTTCAAAATTTACATGAGTCCTTGCTACTACAGTTGTCAAGTTTCAGAATCATAAACAAGTAGACACACTGATCCATGCCTAAACTGCCATGTTCTGCTTCACTAAATCCTCATGTTCTTTATCACAGTTATCAAAGCTCCACCAACTTTGAACAAAACATGTTCTAGACATTTAATCAATAAAGCTCACAAAGATCCAATTACAATACCAGTATGGGGGAAGGAAAAAAAAAGAAAAAAAAGGGGAGTGGGGGAAGGAGGTGAAAAGGTTCCCTGTGAAAAACCCAACTCACCAGAGTGAGGTTGTGGAAATATAATGTACCATCTGGATGAAAGGTAACGGGTCAGAGGTGGCACCACAACTGGTACAAACACACTAAAGAGAAAGAAAATATAATACATTGACAAGATTAAATAAATACTTCCACTGCACCACTTCTGCCTGTACATTTCTTTATTGTGGCAATGCATGTTTTAGGAATGAAAACATAAAACCTGAGAGCTGGCCCTTGGTATTAAGCACATATCATTACCTCACCTGTTCAAATAAAGTCATTGCAAACTTCTGGTGGGAAACACAATGTGGTGCAGTGCAAATATCTTCCTTTGTCTCATCTGCAATGTGGAAGTGAATTCGCATTAACAGGTTTTCCTAGCCAAAGGAAAAAAGGAAAAAATGCATTAGATAATTTCAACTGCAGACAAAAGTTAAGATACATATCACAAAAGCATGTCAGATGCAATTATGTTGCAGACAGAAGGCTCCTGCAAATTTGTGGAAGTTGCTTCAAAAACAAATTTGGGATTTCTTGGATAAAAAAAAGGAAATGCTGGATCAGGTAACCATTTATTTTATTTACTAGCACTGCTGAAGACTGCTGCTGATTTTTCTGTCCAGTTCTCAAGCATCCATGGATATGACCAAATGTAACAGAGCATCCATGCATATTTAAAAATCACTGGATTGACACTAACTTCTCATCAACACAAAACAAATCAACTTCTCCATTCCATGAGAGCTTTGAAATATGCCACATCGTCTACATTCAATCAAAAAGAGGGAGAACTAATGAAGAGGCAGACTAAATTTTGTATGAAACAAAAGCACTGAACACTTTCTAGATATTAATTCATACATCTGTTTTAAAGTTCCCAGGAGTTCTTGTCCCAAGACCTTCTCTCCTCCTACTGTTGCCAACATTAATCTGTGGGTGCCAGAAATCTCTTGACAACTCTTCCAGCAAAAGATTTTTTACTAACACTACTAACTGCCTGGGTGGTTTGTAGGCCTGCAATAAATAGATCAAGATTAATTTTTTGTCAAAACAGCTCTAACATTGCACAATTTCCCTTGAAAAGTTTTCCTGTGAAAATGCAATTTCAGAATAACTGGCAAACAAAATGTTCTTTCACCCTTTTGAGGTGATCCTTAAAACTAGAATCCTGGATCATTCTTTTAGTGCAATTTTTTTCATCATTCACATCTAAAGCACACTGGAGAGGGTAAGCAGTACATATGCATATGCACAAGAAACTGCAAAACCAGTTACTGATGATATTACCATTTCCAAATCAATAGTTTGTGGATCTCTCTGTGCACATTTCCAGGCCAGACTGCAAAGTCTGTTGCAATTTGGGGAAAGAAAAAAAAATAAGAGGGGAAAAAAAATTAAGGGGAAAAAAAAATCAGGGAAGACTGCGTAGTGGTAGGCCACATCTCTGCCTGTCAAAGCATCTTTCAGTTATACTCACAAAACATTCAGCAGCATCATCCATGATGCCCAGCTGGAAGCGTTGCTCATCCTGAAACGTCTTTGCAAGAGCAGTGCGCAAGGCATCAGAAGGCAGCACCTTCTCACTGCTACACTGAAACTGGTTGAATATACCCTAGCAAAAAACCCAAAAAGACAGTTAAGTTACTGTATTTTTTAAAATACGACTCAATTGATCTGAAAACAAACGGCAAACATTTAACTTGTTTGGATCCTGAAACACACAGATAACTTGTATGGTACACAGACTACAAGAGAAAATCCTGGAAGTTCCTCCTTTGAAATCATATGCACCTTTGTGTATTTCTTCCCTTCACATATACAAGGGAGGGTTAGGAGTTCAGGAGGAAATTTCCCTCAGTGTCAATCCCCCCTGGATCTATTTTTCTTTCTCCAAATCTGAATCCTGAAGCAAATACAACGAACACCAAAACTTGTACTTTTTATTCCCATCACTCCCTCTCCATTTAACTTTCTCACTTCCAGCTTACCCATGCCACCTTGTTCCCTCTTTTAAGCAACTCCTTCCAAACATCTCTAGCCCTTACACAGCTTCAACTTCATTCTTGCACACTTTACGAAATGTACCTTTCACAAATCCAAGTGGGTAAGAATGAGATGATTTTTGTATCAGCATGCAGGAGGGAAAAGGCATGACAAGAATAGGAATGGCAGTTCCTATGTATAGCCAGCTGTTCACTTGCTGCCATAAACCTGCATTTCCATAACTGTAACTCACACATCACCTGGGTAACAACCATTTGCAAGGATGAGTAGTTCTAAGAAGACACATTATTGTCTGAAGTGTGGGTTATATGCATGGAAGTTCTGTACATATTCCCCAACTGACTAAACATCCACATTTTTTTGTCTTATGTGCACACACGTGTGAAATATCCAAAACATCACCTGAACAGTTAACTTTCACTGTGCCCTTCCTACAAAAACAAGACCATAATTCTGTATGCAAGATCCTCTGTCTAAGTAAAAAACTTCTAGTCCTTATTTTAATACAACTCTCCATCACCACTGTGCTCTACTTTCTACCTCATTTCATATGACAAGCAACCATCTTCATCAGTGTCAATCTCAAAATTCTGCTTGTCTTTTCCTATAAAACTTTCCTCACAATTTCTCTCAAGGCCCTGGAAAAGCTCAATTCACACTGCATGAGAGGAAAAAGGGATCACCTTTAATTGTGCACCAGTTTGCTTTTCTGCCTTCTAAATTTAGCAAAATGAGGAGAAAATCACACTGGTCTGCCTGTTCATTTTCTTTCAAGTCTATACAATCTGCAGTGATTCACAGTTCAAGTAGCGCTTCTTCCTTTTATTACAGAAACCTTCTCCCCAACATACTTAGGATCTACCTTAATTGGAAATAATCTAAATCTTTCACTCCTTTAACTATCTTTACTTGTTTCTTATCAGGAAATGAGAAGGTAAGCTGGGAGGTTTGCCAAATGGTACAATCTTGTCTATTTTGAGGAAGCTGGAAAAAGTGCAGAGCACAGCTGTCACTGCACAGGCAGCAAACCACCCTTCATGCCCCTGCCATTTCTGCCCATAGGAATGGCACAATTTATAGAGTTGACATAGTCTAACACAGATGTAACACGCCTATCTCTCTTTACTGCAGCTTTTATTTTGGTGGTCCTCAAGGTGCTCAATCATGGATAATGGCCCATTTGTGCTGAAGCCCACAGCTCTTCTACTATTGTCTTTATAAGAGTATCACAGAATCATGAGAAAAGGGTAATGAAGAGAAAGCCATGAGGCAGTATCATACTGCATGAACTACAGACAATACCCCTTCTCAGGTATCTTTTATATATAGACAGAAAACAGAAAGAATGACAATGTCTCTGCACTTAAACTTGATCGCCATTTCTGTCACTCTGATAACTGAGCAAGTTTCATGTTTCATTAGTGGATTTTCTCATTTCAGTGACCCTCAAAAAAAAAGGCAATGAAGCATAACTCCATCCTGCTTCACATTTTACATTAAATAATTTAAGAGCACTTCAAAATATTCACAACTGTGCTTCAGAAACGTGTTTATTCTGTTTATTCGATCTCACTTCACTTGTCTAGCAACTGGTCCACAACCTCACTGCCTTGAGCTGATGGGCAGGACCTGGTTTGCTTCAATGAGAGCCCTGAAATGGTTTTGCACTCCTGAGGGGTGAGAAACAATGCAGGCTCTAATTAGGTAAAAGGAGAAGCAAACAAGGAAACTCTTCTTTTAAACTTCCGTCTTTAAAGAAACAGTATACTTACCATAGAACAAAAAATAATTAAGCAATGTCAATTCTGTGAAGAATGCAAAAATCAGGATGTAACAGATTCCAAAACTAGATGGAAGAATACTTCATCAAATTTGTAATGACATGGCACACAATGGTATATAGTCTTATTTAGATTACAAGAGAGAAAAAAAAAATCTTAAAACCAGTGAGTAATTGTGCATTTTAATCTAATAAAGATCAAATCTTATTATGTCATTGCACAGTGCAGTTTAGAGCACATTGGAATCCAGTACTTGTAGAACTCCCCAAAGCACCTAAAATGGAGTCAAAAGCAGCTTGAACACAGGGGAGTTTAGTTTTTCTTAGGTTTCAGTCAGTGGGTTGGGTTGGGGTTTTGGGTGGGAGATGGGGCTGATGTTTCTTTTTCAAGATAGGTTCTTTGCTCCCCTTCAGAACAAGTCTTTCTTGTCTCTCAACCTTAGATGGACAGGTGTGGCATTTCCTGCAATTTCATCACTTTACATTATCTAAGTCAGATCTCCCTCCTTAATTTAAGGTCTTGCCTGTGAGCGATCCTGTTAATTGCTCAAACATTGGTTCCATACACAGGTATGAAAGCCAGCTTGGTGCAGACCAGGAAAGCATTCCTCATCCTGCCCCAGGAGTTCTCATGGCACCTTTATTCCAAGGGTTTATGGAATATGACAACTTCCTACATGAAACATACAAATTTCGTTCTCCTCCAAAAACTTCTTCAACTTCTTCTGAAACTGAAGATGGTGGAAATCCCACCACGGTATTCACTGCACTGTTCTCTTTCAATGGCTACATTCCAACACAAATGAGTGTGTCCCTAACAGTGGCAACAATATGAATGGACACTGCTAAAAGCCCGATGAAAATGCAGTTTCTCCTACTTTACCTGTTTGCAGTAACTAAAATCAAGGATGCAGAACAAAAAAAAGATTTAGGTTAACATAAAATCTAAGAATTACTAATACTGTATTAATAGCAGTACTTTGATCTCTACACTGAGGACACGTTCTTGGCACATTGGTCAGTCTACAAGCTAAGACAGAACAGTGTGAACAAGGATTTTTCAGATAGGAAGTCTGTGTTCTGGTTATACTGCATTCCTATGAGAGGTCTATATAGAAGATGTGCATCTCCCTTCACATCCCCTTCCCCACAGCTCTTCAAAAGTCTGGAAAGGGTAGAATTAAGAAGTGCACGTGTTCTTTAAGACCAATAAATTCACAAAGACCATCTAGCTGCATATGGTCCTTCCCCAAATACTCAGATCAACTCCAATTACATCTTTCACCCGCTTGCTTTCAGATGGGTCCAAACCTTGAACCTCCTTAACAATCTCAAACAATCAGTTGTAGGGCCTCACTTTGTTTTCTAGTATTCAGAAGGATTTTTCATAGTTTTTTTTAACTGAAGCTTTCATATCCTTTCTACTACTACACAGCTGAGCCTCTGACACACATCAGAACAAAGCCTGGCAGGGTCAGTGGGCTTCCAAAACCACATCTTCCACTCTGGGAAGTGTAGGTGTGGGGATCAGTACAAACTTTCTAAATGTATATTGATCAAAGATCAATTAAAGGAAAACAACCTAAGTTCTGAGACAAGCTACATTTATCACTCAACTCTTCAAGAAACCTTGAACATATTTCAGAACACTAAAATTCACATGCATGATCATAAACTAAGTTTTTTTTCACCTGGTTTAAATAAAGAATAATAGAGAATAAAGATAGCAAATATTCTTTTAGGTAGTTCATGGGATTGACATGCATTCTTGGGAGTTCTTTTAATTCTTTTAAAGATTTGAAAGTTGCAGTAACTGTGAACCCCTGCCCCCATAATTTACAAGATCTGCTCCATTATCTTTATTAGTGTTTGGAATCAACTTCCTCCCCAGGAAAGAAGAATTCCATTTATTTGGAATAAACTGACATCTGCAGTGTGTAACTAACCATCCTGATGAAACAAACCAAGCTTGATATACATTCACATGTGACTTTTTAATCAAGCATGCAAAAGTAGGCTGACATAAGAATAAATTGATGGGTGAAGACAATAGGGAACAGCTACTGAATCAGAACAGTGCTCATGCACTGTAATTTTGAGTTGTGTCCTTGGCAGTTTTCTGAGAACTAACTATTCCCTTCCAGAATTACACAGAAGTTTCTTCTGTATAGAGATATCACTGCAGCTCTAGTGGTATGGTGTTTCAAAGAACAAAACACGTTCCCCTCAAATGCCTTAGTATTCCCTACATTAATCACTTGTTTCTGGGTTTTGGTGATAGGATTTTGTTTGTATAATTTTTTTAAGCTTCCTCTCCATTTCAACAGCATGCCCTTCTTACCCTGTTCAGTTCAGAGGAACTTTTTTTCTTGCTCACAGTACCTAATCTCTCATTCAGAACACCACGCTCTCCCAGTGAACTCTTGTATTCAGTACAACAACCTGTTTCAAACGGCTGCTAAAAATCACTTTTCTCCTATCCAAACACATCAGCCTCCACCCACAGTATTTCCACTAGCTCACATTTCCTCATGCTGTATTCGCCTTAAAGGCTGCAACAAATTCTATGACTATTTGGTTTTGTGTCTTTTGATCTCTTTTCAAACCTCCAAGTCTGATAAGAATCAACCCAGATTTCCATTTATTCCTCTTTTTTTATGTCTCTTCCATTTGTACTCGCACTGTACCCTGAATATTAAGATCTGGTCCCCAGTACAGACTCTGTCAAGTCAGGCCCTCCTTGCTACTACCAAAATCAAGTGAAAATAATACTTTCCACAAGTGTTGTTTAGGCAGGCGGCAGGGAAAGAAATTCAAATCACAGATTTGAACAATTCATTAACTGCTTGATCAAGATCAAAACAGCCAATTGTTATTTGGAAGCTGTAATTACCAGTTTATTAACTCAGGAAACTGTACTTGCTGCAAGTTTATTTGGCAGGCAGTCAATTGCAAGTGCCAACTGAAGAAAAAAGTTCAAACAATAAAATTAATTATTTTATGTATTTTGACTACTGTTTTATCCTGAAATATTACTGTCATTTGAAAAAAAACATAGAACGAGAGGATGAAATCTTTGCAACCAACCTACTATAGTCTCAACCACATGATGAACATTTCATAACAAATCACTCAATTTCAAGCAAGTGGCTTTTCAGAACCAACTATAGTCATTCCACTTTTTTAAAGCGCTGTAAAACCCTACTGTTCTCCATTTTCATCTTAAACAACAACATCATTTCTACACAGAAAATTCACATTCTTCCTGCTTTTGTTGCACATGACAAAACAACAGAAAAGACCAGCCCTATTAGAATTTATCAATCAATAGAACATTCTTCTTTGTGACCTACAAAAAACACTCTGTCCTGTATCCTGGCACTCTGGAGCTCCCAGTACAATCCCTGGAAGGAGAACAAACTCTCTGTGGCATGCTCAGTACAGTGGACGGATTTCCCCCTTCCTACCCTCTTCCAGCTGTGATAAACACCAAAGCAAAGTCATGCTGAAAAAAAAAAGGAAAATAAACCAAAGCATAGTAGACTTCAGCATAAATAATAAATCAAAAAGCTGTTCTAGTGTTATAGCAGGCAAACCACACAGTGGTAAGGACAGCTTGTGTATTGAAAAAAATATTGAAATAATGCCACATCTTAAGGAGCAGTGTTTGGGATTCCAGCAAAATACTCTCCCTTTATATAGCTCTTGATGCAACATTCCTTCCAAATAACCAAGGAATGCATATCTGGAAAGATTTCAAGGTTCATTTTCTAGCTACATAAACAGAGTCAGGTAGCACACCAAGTTTTAAAATTACCTTAAGAATTTGTGAAATGGAAGTTCTCAGTGCGGTACAAAAATAAAATGTGATTTGATCAGGTATGACATCACTGCCCTGTGAGCCCATATTTGAAATTACAAGTAATATTTAGAGAGCTAACTGAGGATTTACAGTGAATACTGTGCATGACATCTAAATCCCTAGAAACAGTTGAGCAAGCCAAGAAAATGTGGAAAAAATACAACTTCTTCAGTGTTATTCCATGGCTAAATTTAGCTTAGAGAAGACCATCTTCCTCTAGAATCAAAAGGAAGAGGATGTCACCTTCAGAGCAATATTTTGGACTAGAAGAAGAGCATGAACCCTCTCTGTACAACACAGATGGTGCCAGGTATGCTGTGAAGGGACCCTGAAGTGAAGTAGGGGAACATGACATAGGCTCCTCCCCACAAATCTTGTCCCTTTCCCAGGCCAGGCTGGAATCTGAACATGCCAGCATGCTCTGAAGAGTAAACATGTCCTGCCTCCACTTTGCTGGGTCTAGACAAGTATTTTGGGCAGATCCACCTGACAGCATGCAAGGCTAATTACCTCTCCCCAGACCCTAATAGGAGATTTTCGCATGGTATAGAGCTCCAAATTCTGGTGTTCCCACTGGATCCAGCCACTTCTTCTCCCTCATCTTAGCAAAGCCTAAGGTTCAAGAAAAAGAGGATGTCAAAGACCTGGAGGCTAATCCAGCATTACTCTGGCAGGACAACAGTTAAAGGCTTCCAGAGCAGAAAGGAGAGCTGGGGCAGGGGAAGAGATGAGCACAGAAAGGAGGGGATGACCCTGCTGCCCCAGGACACAAAACATGCTCTTGCTGATGCTTGCAGTATCAGGTGCACATTAAGCACACAATTCCACTTGTCTTATACAAGTTTACACACAACATGTACCAGACAGACAGACTTTTACAGGAGGAAAAAAATAGAGCAATTTGAAAACACTGATCCAGAGGGCAGCAGAGAACGAGTAAATACCTTGAACAGCCTTTTCCCCCCTTCTACTGCCTGCTTAAGGAGTATATGAAGATGAATGTGACCATCTCCACGGTTTGGGGCTGTCCCTTGTGAATATCCCTACCTTTTCAGCTGCATTCAAGCAAGGCAGCTTATGTTTCTGGTGCCCAGGGGGTTTTTTGGGAGGTTGAGGGGATGTCTGCACCCCCAATTTCCCTTAGAGTCAAGTTACAGTCCTTATAACTCACCTTTATAAATAATATTTGACTTGATAACAACACAAAAAGGGGGAGGGGGAAATTTACAAATACTTATGTACACACATCAACATTTTACACAAGATAATAAAAGTGAAAGCTTGGCACAGTATCACCCAGAGTGCTTCTGGAACAGATTTTGGTGGGACACACAGCAACCTCCCATGAGGAACAGATAGAGTAAATGCTAACTTTTTGATTTGGATCCAGTTGGAATTTATTTACTTTCTCAAGTTTTGGTTACTGCCCATATTCATAAATACTTGTCTAGGTAATTCTTTAATTGCTTATGTGCTCTTTAGAATTTCATAAGCTCCAGGAATTCTGCACACAACCAGATGCAAGTTTCCCAAAATGTGCAGAAGTTGTAGAGGATTTGGTGCAATATTATTGCTTTATTGGAAATTAAGGGTTGTAACAACTCCCAGCTAGAAACATTACTGCTAAGAACTTCAGAAAGAAAAAAACCCAAACACACACACACACACAAAATCTTTGCAGATATCTGAGAGTGAAAAGAGAGAGCAGCAAATTTTTCAAAAGCTGCTTAGTTTAAAAAATAAACATATGGTTGCAGGCATAGAATTTGTGAATTCTGTCACACCACCTGTCATTTCCAAGTTTATAATAGCACACTATACACTCCAAGACATCAAAAACAAGGATTTTACCAACAAAACTAAACATTCTTTGACCCAATGTCTGCTTTTAATACATATATTCCAGAGATCCTGTCATCTTCCAGTTTTCCTGTAGTGCTTTCCCACTCATACTGGCACTGCTAATCCACATCCATCTTTGCCTGCAGTTCATCTTTCAAGACCAGAACCACAAAGGTGCATCTTCTCCTTTTCCCTGTAATATCCTTTCACATCCCTTTCCCTCTTTTTCAGTACTCCATAGAGAAAGGCTTTTAGCTATTATCTTGATACTAAAACCTAGACTCTGGTGCAGAGTTGAGAGTCTGCTTTCACTCATGGCAGAACCTGTCTGATCTCCTGGTAATTCCCTGATCATGCTTTTAGGTTAAACCCCAGAATAGCAAAAGTTTACATTCATGGTAAATTCCCAAATCCTTTTCTTTCTGACCTCATCTTGGCTAACAAGAATACCAATAATCACTTGACATTACTCAAGGGCATGATCCAAAAAATACCTTTAAATTATCCCTCTGAACTTAATGAAACCAGATCATGCCTAAGTCTTGTCATTCCCCTTTAAGGAAGGGGATATATTTAAAACTCCATCTTTTCTGTGTCTGAAGAGCTGTATCTCACTTTGGATGCACTACCTTGCTCCTAACCCACTGTTACATCCTCTTCTGATGATTCTGCTGTAAATATCATCCTGTCTCATCATTTCAACAGATGTGTTGAGACAAATTTCCCTTCAAAAAAAGATAAATTCTCTTACTTCATGCCTTAATAGTCTCCCATTTGTTGTTCATTTGCCAGGGAAAACTCCTTAACAACAGCCCAAAACCTCACTAGAGAATTCATTTCAAGCCTGTCTCTACCAGAGCACCTGTGATGTCACTTAACAGCAGCAAGACAGCTGTTATACCATAAATATTGCCTGGGAACGTCAGATGATCTTAATTTAAACCTGCACTCTCTGTTCAGCCATTTTTATAAGATGTTGTCTGTCATTTTCATTACTGAACATAGAATTCATGACACAAATTCTCCCACAATTAGTTTACATATTTAGTTGGATTTTACAACACGTTTGTGATCAAGGAAGACGTCTAAGTCTCAATTTTAGAAAGGAAAATCACTGCTCATGAAGATTAAAGCTGGTATTTTCATCATGTTTGCATCACGTCCATTTCTCCCATAAGAAGCCAGGGGTTTAAGCTAGCAAAATTTAGAAAAAACACCCCAAAAGTGCAACAAATTAATTGATAGAGACAAACAGAGACACAGGATTGCACAATTTACTCAAGTACGCAGCAGTACTGAAAATGTGAGCTAGCATCTAGATCTTACTGTCCAGGCAGCCTCTGTGACAGTCAGTTATTGCATCTGCAGCTACAAACAGAATTGATGTTTTTTAAAACAGAGACTACAAAGAGCAGAGCCATTTAATGCAGACATCAATATTTACAGTAGAAAATAGCCTTTTAGCCTTACATAATCAACAGTTTTGAAAAGAAAGGCTTAGCTAAATGGCCTTCCCCATCCTGACATTTAAAGTAGCTCTGAAGGGAAAGGTAAATGTTGATGAGCATAATGACTGTGTATGGTATTATATTTGTACACCAAATGATAAATTGGAAAATATAAAGCAAACTTGTGTTTTACTGCCTGTTCTAATGGAGACTCACAATGACCTGCCCACCATTAAGAAGAGTCCTTATGACTGAAAACTTACCAACAGCATTTTCACAATTTTTTTAGCTTGAACACATTTCAGAAACTGGATCTTAGACTACTAGCTATCACATTAACCTTCTTCTCACAAATTTTCAGATGCAAGTTTGATTATAAATATTAATTAAATATCATCAATATTTCTGTTCAAATTTTTAATGAACGGTTTTCGATGTGTTTCTAACTTTTACCTTAAGAGCACAGAAGATGCAGGAATCACCCATACATTTGTGCGTTGTGATCTGCCGGAAACTGCGGCGAAAAATGTCCAGGTGCCAGAGAACCTGAAACAGAAAAGGGGGCACAGCCAATTTTATGAATATAGAAAATAAAATATTGCATAAGGCTCTGATTAAACTGCATATGCTGAATAATCCAAGAAGTATACCACTGTCACCAGTGATCACCTTTAAAAGGGATGCCTTTTATCTAACTGCAAGTTAATGTTTTCAACTTTCTTCTTTAGCTGTAACCTTCACATGCTAATTTACAGTATGACCTTCCTCTGAATTTCTTGCCATGTGCTTTTAGGTTAGAACACTTGCTTCTTTATCTATGAGGCAGTGCTGGCTTAAACAGCATCTGCTCTGACTGCTCTGCTGGCCACTGGGCAACTGCACCACGAGGCTGAGCAGAGCTGCTGAGGACACCCCATGGACTGCTGGGGATGAAACTCTTCCCTTCTCCCAATCCTACACAGCTTTCTTGTTGTGAGCAGAAAGCCCAAGTGCTGAAAAAATGGAGCACCAACAGTATATACATTAATGAGTTCATGCAAGTGAAAACAGCAGAACACTAAAATCCGTTATGCCCAATATTATCATTACTAAGTGTCCTCACAGGCCATGATTACTAACCCCAGCCTGTTAGGGCAGTTATACCTTTCTCCCAGGACAGGTATGGAGGTAATAACAGGTGTGTGACTAGGTAGGGTCACAGCACAGAAAAGCAAGCAGGCTTTTACATGTTCTGCTAGTAACAGTGAGAGGTGACATTTGCTCTTACAGCAGCATGTTTTTTTGTTCTTCAGTTTTACCATTAAATCTCTGCACTCTGGGGAAATTATTCAAATTTGTATCTATAAAATAGCAACAACACCCATCTCTGAGGTGTTCTACAGTGAGCTCTTTACGTATTACTGTGGTCAGCACTGGCTATTTCAGCTCAAACTAACAGTAACTGGACTTTCCTGCAAACCTCAGTCCCCAGCCTTTCAGAAGGCAGAAGTCTGCACTGCAAGCAGCCCTGACCTAAATCACGTCCCGCCAGGTTCCGGACAGAGCAGCAAGGTCCAGGCTGGCATGTGACTGGCTAAATGCTTCATTAGCACAGAGGAACCAAACTTCTGATTTCTGATGAATTTGCCTACAGCAACCAACTAGAAAAAATTTAGCACCCAGGCAAAATTTGGTTTCAATAAGTGTTTTCATCTGGAACGGTTTGTTAGTTAAACCACAGTAATATGTAAAATTCAGAAAACACATTTTTATATATAATCTGTAAGTTTCCCAAAAACTTCATAATTGCCATGGCTATGTTTATACTCGAACGATCCCTGTACTTAAGGGCCTGGGAGGCAGCATAAGTCTTGAAACATCTGATTACACACAAACATTCCTGAAGAACTACTGCAGACTTTACGAAAGGACAAAGAAACTACATTTAGGAATGAGTCCAATTTTTTTATGTAATTGCCTTTGGAGTTTAGCTTGAATGTTTATAGAAATTCATAAGAGCAAGGAGCAACAAACACTCAAGAGCATTTCAGACTAAGTGTTAAAAAATTAGGACAAACCCCAGAAGTATGTATTTTATGAAATGGTTACCATCTTGCCTTTTTGTTTTTAATTCAGTTTTGACTGTAAGTACTTTCAGTATCCTCTCCAGCTTTAGAAGAAGAAGGTTTCTGTAGCAGATTAAAGACCAGGTCATGCTTTCATCTTCATGTATGGCATGCAGCTGGTATTAGGATCTACTTAGCCCAGACCTAGGTTCACTAACTCAATATTTGGAACCAGCCAGTCATTATACCTTACAGCTTAATAAAGGTAATTGATACAGAACATCACTGGAAACTTCTCTTTGCCCTGTAATTTCTAACATGTTAAGCCTATTGAGGATCATAGGTACACATATTTGTACTATTTACACTGGGGCTATATGGAAGCCTGAAGTTAGCTGAGAACCTGATTGTGCCCATGGGAGAAAAAACCCAAGCAGAAGTCAAACCCACAGTGATACAGTCTGTGCTGCACAGACAAGTCATATGAAGGGATGGAAACTGATGTGAAGGGGTTTTAAGGCCTGCTGCCAAATGGACTGAATCTCAACCACAGATGTTCAAAGCATCTAAATGGTGACAACACCTCTACAGCAGCCATACCACTCCACTGAGTCTGGCCCCAGAAAAGGTTTTTCTTCTAAATCAAATGGTAAACACTCAGTCATTTAAACAAAGCTACAAAGCAGCAACCAGAAAGAAAACTGACCTACATAAAATGGGTCTTGTATAGTTATTATCAAACCTTGACTGGTTCAACAAAAAAACTGTATTTACTTTTAAGGAGTATGCATTCTGCAAGCTATGCAATAACCTATTATTTTAAAATAAATTTTCTATGTATATTTTTAGCTTTGGTTGATATTCTACAACCTTACACAAACAAGACATTCAAGCACAGTAAATGATGACTGTAAATGCTGTTGAACTCACCAGGAAAACCTGAAAATTAAAAAGCTGTTCAATAACTCAATCTGCTTTTCCAAATGTAGCTTTATTTTATCTAGGCCCACCAACAATTTTGTACTCAAGTTCAGCTGACTCAGTATTTGTTGCACAGTGCCTAGGAAAACACTGCAACAGACAGAGGGCAGAACCAGAAACATTCTTTATTCTGTGCTCTTACCTGTAGTGCACTATTCAGGAAGCAACTGTTCTGTCCTGGTTCATTGCTGAGACCTTTACTGGGTGCTATTGAGGTGGTATTTCGTGGAGTAAACATGCCCTGTACATTCCCTCGACCCACAGAAAAGTAATTTCTTTTCCAAGACATCTTCCCGTTTCAGCTGTAGAAAATGCAGGTTTAGGCTGGCAGAATATTTGACTTGATCAGATGCTTCCTTCAAAAAAAAATTTAAACTGGAACAACAGCCAGACTTCCTTAAACTATAGTTTAAACAGTAT
The DNA here is from genome assembly GCA_013399915.1 of Illadopsis cleaveri. Classification (NCBI taxonomy): domain Eukaryota; kingdom Metazoa; phylum Chordata; class Aves; order Passeriformes; family Timaliidae; genus Illadopsis; species Illadopsis cleaveri. The sequence goes on from VXBB01022899.1 coordinate 46,700, forward strand.
TTATCCTTTTGCCAGGACTCAAGGAGTTTGCTTCTTTTAAATCCAGCCTGGGATGCTGTTCTTCATTTGCTGCTTATGCATGCAACAACCTCCTTTAAAAGCAGCCACACAGAACATTTGCAAAGGGAAGGAATCCACGGTTGTGCAAGTTCATGTTATGCTGCTTCTCCCTTTTCCAAACACGCAGGAACTTCAGAGAACAAATGGCAAATCAAGGAGGTCCCAGACTCAAGACAAAAAATCCAACCTTCCTCCCACACCCCCAAAAACACAGCTTCTGTAATCCTTCTATAATCCTCCTGAAGAAGATGGGAAAAATCCAATTAGTAAGGGAGCAAAGAAACCAAAACACAGCCTTGGCAGCTCCCTTTCAGTTACACGTATCTTGGGTGATGAAAGAGACATTCTCCTCACAGGGGAAAAAGTAGTAACTCCAGAACTTGAGAGTGAAGAGCTTTAAAGAAGCAACAAGTCTCCGACGCAGTTCTTCTAATTCCGCGTGCGATCTTGAGAAGTTCCTTCTCCCGATCCTCCTTTTGCAATCGGAATGCCCAGCTCTGCCAGAAAGCTTGAGAGAGAAAAATAATCAAAGGCTTGCGTCATTTAATTACTCTCTTGGTTTTGTGGTGTTCTGCCAAGACCAGTGTTGCCTCACCTCCCACAATACACTGAATCTTCAGAGACAAAGCAAAAAATCTAAACGTTCCTCCACCCAAAAAATAAAATAATATGGAAAAGAAAAGAGGATTCTGAGAAAAGCCTGTAAGAGCAAGGCTTGGAGTATGTTGGAAAGGTTAAGAAGTAAACTAGATTAAAAAAATAAACCACAATGTTCAAGCGAATCTCATGGCAGTAGTCAAACATATCCTTTACAATCTTGTTGTGTTATTTTTTTTTACGTATCTTATTCATTCAAACAGTTACACGAGGATTTGTGGTTCTTTGAATACATGCTAGCACATTCACCACCCTAGAACCAGGATTTTGCACTGAACAGGGAAGGCACAAGGCTCATGCCTGACTCAGCAACCCACTGCACTCTCCAGAAAAAAACCCATCTCCAAATTTCCTTCATCAGAAATCATGTGTACCTCTAAAATGCTACTTAATCCAGGTACATGGGATACATGATATCTTACAAAGGGCGTAGAAGCTTCTGAAGAAGCCAGAACAATTATTCAACAGAAAGTGCTCTTCCCATCACAAGATCACTTTTTCCCTCATCTACAAGGAACTGGGAAAAAAAAGTTATTTAAGCAATTCCTAGTAACAGAAACTACAAGATTCATGGCAACACTTTTTTTTTAAGTTCTCTCAAGCATAGCCTACCTATTTACAGAAACTTGCACAGTATTTTCCAGGGACATTCCCTATGACATCTAGAATTACACAACTTTTGATACACATAACAACAACCAGCTATTATGGCTGGTATGAGCGGGACAACTCTAATCCAAATGTATTTAGGTATTAATTGAAGCATGAAGTCACTAGAAAATAGACATATGTAGGGTTTGTACATCAGCAAAAGTTAACTGAGGGTATAATGCCTTATGAAGATACCCTGGGTATCTGTGAAGGCGTGTTCTTCACCTTCCACACATAAATTCATCTGCTGTCAAAACACAAAGAACTTCCTAAATACCTACAAATGTGTTACAGCTGCCTAACACATTCCCTTCTAGTAACACTCCATTTGTACTTCTGTTAAACCCATTCTACAAATATTAATGAAGTCTCAGCATTGCTGTAAGGCAGGCAAATACCTGCTCACAGATGACCAGTCCTCCCGGTTGCCAGTGTGCCATGCAAAATTTCAGCCGTGCTTGCATTGCAAGCCTGCAGACACAGACCATTACCGTGCCCGTCACACAACATTCCTGAGTGCTGACCTTACACAGGAGTCATTTCAAAGCAATTTCAGCCTCAGCCCCCTTTCTTTGCTCAAGCCCTTAATGAACCATGAGCCAACCATACTGTGTGAGCTATTCAGGGATCGATTTATGGATCTCTGCAAAGCAACACCACATGCCATAGGTGCAGGGGCTAAGCCTCTGTGTCACAGATGTAGCAGAGTGCTGCGTGTAACGAACTGAGACAGGCAGGCTCTGTGCTGCCTCACTAAAACCACTGAGCCAAACACTCAGTATTCTTTCCACAGCACCTGCAAACAAAGAAAAATACAATCCAAAACATTCCCAAGACGCACAGCTGAGAGCTGCACCTATTCAGTGGACTTTAAGTTCAAAATAAGACTCCTCTCAAAACGGGCTGTAAAACTAACTCTTGAACACTTTTTGAGCAAAGCTACATCAGACATGACAAAGTAAATAAACTTTTCTTAGTTTATTTTTATTGTCTTGGAACAAAATTCAAGGCTAGAGGCTTTGCAGTTCACCTCCCACTGCAGCAAGACTGCCTCAATTTGGCCCAAACCCTCACAGTAACCATGCAAGCTTAGTACCTGCACTGCTTCTGCACAGGCTTAGCAGAACTGACTTCTCACCACCACGACTGCTCACAGAAGTACATTCAGTTTACTAATTTGGCTACACGGCCTTTGCAAAGCTAAGAACAAGCAAAAAACACTCAAGCTGGTAACCACCCAGTTAGGACAAAACCAGACCTCCAGATCTCAGCTTTGCACTGTGCCAAACTAAAAAACTTAGCAATGAAATGTAACAACTCATATTAAATAAACATTATAGAAATGTTTCAATAAGGAGTAAAAAAACCCATTAAAAACAGATAGAGAACATATAATAAAAAAAGCAAACCCAACATTCTAGATCTTCCTGCTACTTTGTAGCAGCTTCCTTGGGGAAGGAGGGAGGGCTCCCAGCCACACAGACAGGCTCAGCAGATGAGAGAGGCATGGGGCATCACTGCAGCAACACAACCCCGGAGCAAAGCTGGCCATGGTTCAGCACGTACTTCTGGCCTGAAGAAACCAGGGTCTGTCCTTTGACAGTAGAGCACAACACTCTACAAGATGTACCACAGAAGATTTCAAGACCCAGTTTATCCCCCTATTCTCTTGCTAAATCAATCCCAAAGAAACAACATCTCAAACTGCATCCTTTGTTCTCTGGCAAGGTGTCACTATCACTGTTCATTTTGGGGGTGAGGAGGAGGGGTGTGTGGAATGCAACACCCCTCTCACTGCCGTCTCATGTAGCCAAACATTTTAGTCTATTGCTTGACACCCCAATCCAAGCATGTGGCTGAATTAGAACAACCCTGTTTAGGAACAAAGATGCTTCCATATAGCACTAGGTATGGCTGAATCCACCAATTAAGTATTTATCAAACTATTCAATAAAAGCAGAGGTCAAGAATTTATGTTTGTTACTTGTATTTCTGAAAAAACTTTCCAAGCACAGAACAAAGTAAATGCTTCAATGTGTGAATGTGTCTGATTTTAGAGAAGAGACTCCTTTCCCCCAGTATCCTAACACCTATTCTGATGGTAGAGTAGATTAATGGTGTTGAGGGCAAATCATGCCTTCACAAGCTGCAAACCCAAAGAGGTGAGAAACAGCTTTGAAATCAAGATCTTTCTGATAACAAGAAAAGACAGAGCTGTCCAAGACAATGGATTTTGTTGAAAGCTTTCACCCAGATGGCTCCTGAGTTTGACTCTTTCAGTGAAGAGGGACAAGAATAATCCCATGGCTGTTGTCAGCTAGATGGAAAGTTTGTAAAAATAGAGGTTTGAGAACACACTTTCTCAATGTACCTGCAATGATGAAAATATTTGCAAATTTCTGCATGGATTAAATTATATTTAATTGCAGGCATATCAATATTACAGTCTTCATTTAGTTTAGACATCCCAAAAGATAGTCAGCTTTGCAAGTCAGTTTAAATTCCATCTTCAAGGTAATGAAATAAAATAGAGGGATGGAAAAACTTCCCAATACCCAATAACCATGAGGCTGGATGAAGAAAAGAGTGAAGAGGGCAGTGACCTGACAGATGCAAAAGAAGGTGATTTCCTCCTCTTGAGGATGTCTCATCTTTTTGAGATTCTCAGCTAGCCAGAAATACAAGACAGATGTATTTGCTCACCTAGACAATAAAGTGCAACTACAAAAAGGTAGATTTACATTCATGTCCATTGCCAAGAATTTTTTTGCAGTACAAACGGGACAACAGAGCGGAAAAAAAAAAATCTGCTTTATGCATGCATTTCTCAACCCTGATGACTCTGCTGGGAGAAAGGGGCAGGGAGGAGTCTGTAATGCTTTTGCTGTCAAGCTTGCACCCATTTGTCAGTTTTCCTCTTAAACGAACAACCTGATTACCTGACTCTGTGCTACTTGTGCCCACTGGGTGGAACCAGGAGCTGGGAACTGACAGCACCTCACAGCGCCACTGGTGCCCACAACAGACTCATACTGGTCTTCCTTGTTTTCCACGTGCTATTGGCACAATTCTCAGTCCCTGAAGTGTTGTAAAGACAAAGTTCTGAGTACCAGAGACCTTAGGCTATCTTCCCAGAGCCTTTCTGGAAAATGGAGTTTGCTAAGGTTAGGATAAATACTCTTTCAGACACTAGAGAAATCCTTCCATTTACTGGAAGCAAATTATTTGAATGTCTGGCTAAAAGTTGCTGATGAAGACCATCAAAATGATCTTGGAGTGAAGACTAAAATCACATTTCCCCAAAACCATGGATATACTTCTTCAGAGAGTACAGATACAGCAAGGCCGATCAAACACTACAGGTTTCTCCAGAAGACACAGTGAAGGCCATTTCTGAGAGATCACCTCAAGATAATGCAAACAATGCAAGACTAGACAGAACAGCAAGCAAAACTAGCATAACAAACATTATTTTTGGTCACTACCACTGTATTTATACAGCTTATTAAACAACAGAAGAAACTGTAGTCAAAAGACTGATGGGTCAATCACCTTTTAGGAATGCATGTCTCCACTGTGGCAATGTTGCCATTTCTACAGATAATTGAATGCTTCTACAGTCATAGGAAGAAAAAAAAAGTGAACAATTTTATGAAGAAAGAATATGTTTTTATATCAACTTTTCAAACCAACAACCAATAAACCATGAAACATTAAAACCAACCCACTCTACATTCCTGTTAACTGCTCAGACCAACAAGAGGCATGGTGAGACCACAATCTGCAGAAACACTCCAAAGTGACACTCTGTAAGCTGCTGGGGTCAAGTACAGCTTTATACTGCATGAAAATACTCTTCATAGCAAAACATTCTCCAGCTTCCTCATCCAAAATGCTTGTAGGTTTTATAAAACTCTGGTAGACTGTCTCTTAAAGCAGTGTAATGAAATCTTGCAAACACTTACCTAATCTCAATCATTTGATTTTAAGCCTGACAGTCAGCCAAATCTATTTAAAGAGCATCTTTCACAGTTTAAAAAAAAAAAAAAAAAAAGGGAAGAAAAGGAAAAAATCACCCAAAACCCAGCAGAGAGCCATTGGCTTTGAAATGCAGAAGATTGTCCTCCAGGATTAGTCTTCACAGTCTTTTCTGCAGCCCTTTTAGAAATAAGGACATCAGCTGATAAACACCTGTGTTCTGTGCTAACTGACAACCACACAGATTTCTGTTCAGAATAATGGAAAAGTATGTCACTTATTCTATACACCTATTAAGACAGTAAGGTACCTGTGTCCAGACTTTCATAAAACAGTTAAGAGGACTCAAAATATCCAGCTGCCTCTCAAATAATGAGAAAAGCTATTAAAATCCATCTGGTAAGGGGTTCCAGTACAACATGACAATTATTCAAAGGCAAATTATGTTTAAAAAATACAGTAAACGTCCAAACATAACTCTCAATATCTAAAGCCAGAATTACAGTCTCTTCTGATCAACAATTACTTAACCTGCAGGATGATCAAGAAGTTTCTAGAGTAAAGCATAGCTTCTTAAAGACTGCATTGATACAAGCACAGTATAAATTAATCGAGTAATAAAAGGCTTCTGTTCAAAGACAAGCAATGAGAGCGTGGAGGTCAGAGCTAGAGATGCAAATGCCACATTATTTACTTTCTGTGGGGCTTACTGCCAAAACACATTTTGCTCCCCAGATAAAGGTTCTACTGATAGAAAAAACCATTGTATTAATAGCCACTGATCTCATGCATCATGGTACTTTCAGCACATGCATTTGCTGTGGAGGTTACAGGGACTGGAGGCAGACAAGCCCACTGGTCCCACTTCCTAAATCCTTTGGAAGCAGCAACCACCTTTATGTTACACAGCCCTTTTATCTCAGCAACTTTTCTCTGACAGTTGGAGAGGCAAGGAATATATATAAAATTAAGAAAGTCTGCTCAGTCCTGAGTAAATTCAAACCCTTTCAAAACCATCTGCACTCCCTTCAGATCTACCCTTCACAGTTGTTCAATTCTAAGACTGCAGTACATGATAGTAAAAGCCTACATTTTAACTCACCTGGATTTCCAAAGTGCTTATCCTCAAATTTTCTATTACTTCCTATGTGAAATCTAAGTTTACTCTCCCAGGTCTATATTTAAAAAACACTCTACCTTACCCCAGGCCAGTGCTGGACATTTCTCCAGGAAGAAGGGTAGGGTAAAACCAGCTTTTTATCCCATTCTGCATGGAACTTGTGGAGTTTGGATAAATGGGAAAAACACAGCAGCTTCAAATGTTATGCAATTGCTCAAAAGCAGTTAAACATCACTAATCAATCCTGTATAACACAGGAAAACACGACAAACAGGCAGCTGTCAACCCTATGGTGAAAGGGAAGGTTCTGGTTTGACTCAAGCAAAAGCTCAGCCAGCTGCCTGATACCAGTTATTCATTCCCTTTCCAAATCTTTACCTTGACTTTCCAAAGTGGAGCTTCAAGAGGAATTTAGTATTTGATTCAGTCTCCAGATATAAACATTTTGATTGCAAAATTCTGTATTTTACAGCCATCAGCCATTGCCAAAAGATTTCAAGGCCCATTTTCATATGGCACCTCATTAACAAACAACCTCATCTTCCACTGATAACACCACTGATCCAAAAAACAAGGGATATGTACTCTGGCTTGTGAATTCCAGTTCAACAACGACTTAAGAGCCCCAAAAGATTTCAGAAGTAGTCAGCAATATTCAACAACATATGGCTTAATGACTGATAACTTTCTAAATCCTAAAATCCTGCTGCCATTCTTTTCCTGACCTTGCAGATTTTCACTGCTGAACAGAAAAATCTTCCTGTAAAAAATTTATTCAGTCTGTAACTGCTACCTTGTTATAACTGTGAGTTCTCCTGTCAATCTTCACACCCCTTTCTTTGCTTAAAACAGAAGTCAGTAGCACTCAACTCCCAAATCATATGCTGCTCACATTACAGCACCACAAACCCCTCTGTCTTATTAAACTCTCTATAAAACAAATCATTTATGGTACATTTGAATGTGGAAATATGCACACATACATATAGAATAACAACCACACAAGAAACAGATCTTGCAGGAAAACAGGCAAACAGAAGTCCAGCTCCATCAGTACTTTTGATTTCAAAGGAAACACAATGAAGATTAAGCAAAGGCAGCAACACATTGAGAGTAGCAACAGACTTTGATCAAACAGATGGACAGCGTTGGGATGGAAAAATACATCTTTCTGTTGTATATGCTAAGAATCTCAAAGTCAAATACTGCAATGCACTGCTCTCTCCCAGCAGTGCTCAAGGGGAAAGATGACATCCAGGGCAGAAATCAGTTTCCTCAACACATGCACATGTAACACTGGCTAGTGAAAACTTCCACAGAGGTGGGCAGACAATTCCCACCTCCCTTCTGATCAACAGCTGCAGCCAGATCATGTGTTTGTTCGTACCATAAAAGCATTTATGCCCTCCCTCTTTGCTCAGGACAGTATTTGGTATTAAAATAATAGTTCTAGATTAAAGTATTAGTTCACTGTATTTTGTTTTATCTATACCACTATTACCACGTATCAAGACAGATTGTAACTCCAGGTTCTTGACAGACTAATAACATACCAAGGGGCAAAATTAAAGCAGTACAGAGGAACTCACAAAACCAGAGTAAAGGCAGAGTGAGCAGCAGTTTATGGTGCCTTTGCTGGGTTCCAGTATTAAATGCTTACATCATTTTTCTCCTGTTTTGCTAAAACTGACAAGCAGAAGGAACACTGCTGCACTGCAGAACATTATATAGATTCATACTTCACATAAAAATATAAAGCAAATGCTCCCAGCATCCACAACATGCTGATTATTCCTCTTTTTTAAGCCATCATCTGTGCTGTATAGCTATAAATAACATTTCAGCAGAATCACGAGTGTGCACACACATGCATAAGCTGAGTTTAAGATCATTACTATGTAGTTTTAGAGGAATAAGTATAACTAATAAGAACAGGGAAACTCATTTTTGCTTCATTTGGCTCTGTATAGAGAACCATTTGCTGTGAAACCCACTGAAGACTTCAGAACTTGAGTAGGAAAAACACTTGCACACACCACAAGAAAAAGCTTACATAATCAGAACATCCCATATTCAACAGCAGTTAAGAACATATGAAGAGTAAAACAAACAGGTTGGGGGAAACATGCCACCATACCAAACACCTCACCAACAACCTGGAACAGACGAGCAGGGGTAGTAAAACTATACAAGTAGGAGGCCAGCAGAAGAAAACATCTGATTGATGCATTCAGGGAAATCAGAGGAAAAGATTGTCTCTCCAAGCTGATGAGCTGGATCCTGTCCTTTTCTAAACACAAAGCAAATAGACATGACCATACCTCATGCCTTTGCAACCCAAACTAGCAAATAAAGTGTTTGTAACACACTGCCATGGCCTCCCCGTGGCTCCTGCAGCCCAAGACTAGCCCTGGCCAACTGGGCCTCACACTGTGCCTCTCCCCAGCTGCACACTCAGTCCATCATAGGACCTTGGGAAGTAAAGAGCCATTCTGCAGGTCTCAGTGAGTTTTAAAACAGGAGGACAATAACAACTTATGCACAACAATCCCGAAGTCACAGCTAAACATCAAATACAGGCAAAGTCATGAAATGGTTCCTACAAACACAGGAAAGGAACCCTTGTATAACAGGATGTACAGCCACCTCCATTACTTGAAATTTTACTTTCATTGAGAAACCCCTTACAAACAGATACATTGCTTGAATTCTTTTGGTATAAAACATCTTCTGAAAGATTATAAAAAAGCCTTAAACTAAGCTTAACCAAGGATACTTTGTCAAACATTTCAGAAACTCGAACATTAGAGAATATGCCTAGTATACAAAAATGAAATCTTCCTGCGTGCAGATTGTTGTACAAACATATTTTCTGAAATACAGATCTTTTATTTTATGTTAGAACTAATAATAAGGTGAAGCCATGAGATTGCATATGAACTTTCACAAAACTCTGGCCTCACTGAATTCAAAATACAAATTCAAATTTTTACATTATGATTCAAAAAACCTGTTTCTCTAAGTCTTAACAGACACTACCATAGGAAAATAATTACATACTGATTTTAAAAACTTACAACACTCTTCCCAATATTTAACAATATTAAAAGTCTGTAAGTAATCTGCTGGGGAAGAAAAACCCAAACAAACTGCTGTTCATTTTAGAAGATCCAGAAACAATGACACAATTTCCTTCTATCAAAACCAGGCATATGGAGATGCTGCTATTGTTTTCATTCAAAAAGGTTATTTTATCTTCACCAGAAAAGTGCTGTGAAACTACCAAACGCAAAAGGGATTATTTTGTGTCCTGCTGTGTCCTGGAGAGATCCACAAAGCATGAAAGAGACTCTTGTTAAGCACAAGCAGGCTCTGTCCTAATGGGTCACAGAAGCAGAAGCTGTGCAAATGCAGTATAATACCAGCTGAACAGACCAGTTGGGTGTTGGGGTAAGGAAAAGACGAATGATGTCAACGGCTTTGTTATTTTTTTTTTTCTCTGCCTGGCAATAAAATGACCCAACTGAGTAGCACCAGAAGCTCCCTACAAAAAACCCTAAACCCATCTAAACAAAAAACCCAAGCTCCCCTAGAAAACCAAAACATCTCCCAGCCAGAAAAAAAACCCCAAGCCCCAGGAGGGACTCAGGAGGAGGTATATACCCCGAAAGGGAACCTTTCCAGATGATTTGAGAGTTGCTCATTGGCAGACAAAGATCATGAAGAGGTAACCTGGTCACAAGAGTTCTCCTCTTAGCAACTGAAGAAACGTGTTAAAGATAAAATTAAAACATTTCTGAAGGTGCCCAGGGAAGTTATAATACATTTAACCAACTACTACATGTGGAAAGGAAAATATCCTTAATGAAACTTGTTGCTGTTGTTATTTTAAAACAGACCGAGAGGAGGCAAACTTAAGGATAGGTACACATGCCTTCATACACAAAAAGGAGGCCCGTCCTGACAGACTGCAAAGTACCCAGCCAACAACAAATGTTAAAGCCACTAATTCCAACACTGAAAGGGTACCTAGAGAAAACTGCAGTCTAGCTCAACATCAGAGAACAGGATTTCAGCCTGTACTGTCAAAAAGAAAAAAAAAAAAAAAAGATGCTTACTTTAGAGATTCAGTTTAATTCCTTTCAGCAGTAATTCAACTTTTTCAATGCTTCTGTGGGTCTGAGCTCTACAGAAAAGCAAGTAGCTACTTCTGTTACTCTCCCAAATCTGATCTTGCACTGGCTGAAATCACTTGTGAAACCAAACACAACCCACATACCCTCTAAATAGGGACTTCCAGGAGTGCTGCAATGTTAAGCACAAAGGATTAAGCAGCTTCTGGCTTAGTCCAACACAGAACACATGAAATTTAGAAAGCACAGCTTCCCAAACCTGCATCTTACATTCCGTGTACTCGGTTCATCTTCTTTCTTCCCCCCCAGAGAAAAAATGCCCAGCCTACAATGATGTGTGCCATTCCTTAAGCAAAGTGCCTCAGGGAACAGCACTGGAGCACAGAGAAGCTTTGGGGAAAGGTCTCAGGCAAGAGACAACAGCAGCTTTAGGGGTTCTTCCACTCCATCACACACAGTAGGGAAGAGGAAAGTAACTGGGTCTCAGGATGATAACATTTATGTAAGCTTTTGGTTTCTGGCTTCTAATTATGGGTGTAATTCTTTAAGAGTGTGGCTGTGCCATGCAGCACCCCTGGGGGCAGGGGTACAGTCCCATCCTGCCCTCCTGGGAAGATACCAAGGGTGTTCAAAGATGAAAGCTCCAGGGATTGTATGGTATGGCTGGTCTTAGCACAACATTTCCAGTAAGACATTTGGGACCACTCAGTGACTGACAGGCTGGGAAGGCAAGACATAGCTGCTAACAGGAAACTTGCACAGAAGCTTATTCCCATTTTCTCTTCCCTAGATTTCTTTTTTAAAAAGTAACATTTCTATTACTAATTAAATAAAATATAGCCTTTTTTATTTTAAAATCCTTTCAATCTCCTGGGAACTCACTACAGCAGAAGGGTTAGGCACATCCATCTCAAAAACTGTGGGGACTCCATATCCTGCCATGGCAATCCAAAATGGTGCCCAAGGCTTGCTTCTTCTGCAGGCTCCTGTACAGGTTACACAGCCACCACTCCCTACACTCTGGGATCCCCTAGAGCTGGTCACAGGACAGAATCTTCACCTTCCAGTTGCAAAGCAGTCACATGTTGCCCACACCTTCTCTTGCCAAATCCTGTTAGTGCAAGAGCAGCTGATACTGCTCCAGGCTCGTGTCCACAAGCATTGTAATGCTGTACAATAGAACTTTTTTTCCCCAGAATTCCCCAGACAATATGCTGGCAACACAATAAGCTGCTGAAGAGATGCAACTGTTGTGTTAGCAACTTGGTGCAGAAAGAATTCAGATCCAGAACACCAGCAAGGCAATAAAAAGACAAAACCAAACACTGTCCTGTCTAAAAGTCATCTCCCCTCAGAATAACCAGGCTCCAAGGAACAATCATCTGACATCTGGGAAAGCAACATCTGTAACAGCTATCCTTATCAAGAAGGGCTACCACACCACGATAGTATTTTCAGTCATGTCATTACACAATGATAAAAGCTCTTTTGAGAAACCATTTACAAAATTTTCCTTCAATAGCAGACGAAAGCATTCAGACACACTGTTACTATAATTATTATGCATTGCTTAACCAGCATTACAACAAGTCTTATACAACACTTCCTTATACACACACCTGTAAGGGAAACAGGAAAAAATAAGAATATTTTATCCAGATTTAGAGTCTATGCATCCTTCCTCTGTGATTAAGAAAATAAAATAAATCATACACACGTGAGCATGCACACATGCAATTAGGGGATGATCTGGAAAAATCTTACATTTATCATCAATCAGAGCTGAACTTACCCCATTTGCAGTTAAACTCCTCTGAGCTTAAGCCAAAAAGTACAGCAGTATTAGAGGCATTTTCTTTGCTAAATAAAAAGGTTTTCGAGCTTTTTAGCATTCTTATTTTTTTCCCAGTACATCTAAGTTCTCCAATTCCAATAGACTCTGGTGACCCAGGTACCCAACAATTTAGGGCAGCAATACCCTCTTGTGAAATCAAGTCCATGAGACGCTTCAGAAAAAGTCTGTATAAATATGTATGGCATTACACATCACTTTAAAAGACTGTTGATATGATTGTAATCTGGTAATCTGGTCTCACATCTTACATCAGTATCAACCCCTAGGAGAAGCATCAAGGGAATAGTATCAGTTAGAACACGGTGGAGTTAAACTGTCATGCTGAACAAAACACCTTCCAAACACATTTGTTTCAGCTCTCCTAATTTTGTTTCTTGATTATGTTTATATCTACTCAGAGGGGCAGTATGAGCATAAATTTCTCTAATACATTGCTTTGACTATATCCAACTATTCCCACTTCCCATGGTAAATCAGTCTCCCTGCACTCCCTTCTAAGTGCCCTCGAGTCTAACATAATATTGACTTCCACATTTCTAAGTGCATTATTAAATCCTGCCCCAAAGTTTATGGTCCCAGTCTTCAACCAGCCATTAGCTACATTATAAATCAAGTGCTTCTGTTTTCTCTCCCTCAGAGAAGATGGAAACATACCAAAAACATCTACAAAACTATCTGGTTATCCTCCAAATCACTCCTTTCCTGCCAAGCACGGAGAGGCTCAGCAGCAAAGCAGCAGGTGTGCCAAAACCATTGTTCATCCTGACAGCCACCACAGTCTGCTTCCTTCACTCCTCAGGCTGTTTGTCATGTTTCTCTGGCCCTAAACAGAGAACTCTTTAACCTGGAATCATCCTGTTTGGGTTTTTAAGACATCTAAAACTCTTGAAACCACTGTCATAACCTATAGACATAACTACATTACAAATTAACAACTTCAGAAAACACAAACTTCTGTATACCCACTGCAACACTTCTCTGTCAAAAAACCCCAAGAGGTTTCCGAACTGTCAGTTATAATAACAGTAATAAAAAAGCCTACGGCTTCTCTGACTCCCACGAAATACAGTGTTCTAGGAAGAGGATGTATCATCTCAGACAACTTCTGAGAGGAACCTGATTAAATAACCAAATGAAGCCAAAATCTTGGGGACACCAGAGTAGCGTGCAGAGGGCACTCCTCCCTCCACGCGAGTGTTCTGGGGCAGGCAGTTCACACTTGGGCTCACAGAAGCAAATTCAGCTCACAAAATTAGCACTTTTGGAGGGATGGCAAGAGGGGAGGAGGGGGCTTGCTTTATTTCCTACTAAGTTAGAGACCTGAATCAGCTTATCAAGAAGTTATAGTTAGGGCAAAGACATTGGGACTTCAGCTTCCAGGTATGGATCAGATGAATCCGGCCTCTGAAGACTATAATCATTGTCTTTGTAATTCTTGTCTGTTTTAGGCTGCCTGAGAAGTTATTCCTTCAAAAAAATCTGGAATGCATTAGAACAAGCAGAATGTTTATTACACTGAATGTCAAGTACTGGAACTGATACACAGATTACTCCCTCCTCCTTCACTCTCTCTGATGACAAAGTCTAAAACTGGATTTATCATTTTGTGGAATTAGAACTTCTGCTTAGTGTCACCAAATATATCAAGATAGTGTGAGGGTTTTGGTTTATTTTCTTTTCAAATCTAGAAATTTAAACAAATATGTACCTTTCGCTAAGCTGAACCGCAAAAAGTATGAAACAGTAGTGACACTTCAAACAATCACAAAATTATTACTAATTTTGGAAACAAGACACTTGATATAAGGCAGGGATAAGGAAAACAGATAAAGCAAGCTGACTTTTGTATACCAGCATATTAAAACAATAGAAAACTCTGCATATGTTTAGTACCTCATTTCATTATCAACTTTCTTACACAGAATTCAACAAGTAGAGGGAAGGAAAAACACATCTAACTTACAAAACGCAGTCTGGAGTGCTTCTGACTAGGTAATTCTTACACTGTAAAGTGGGATGGAAAATGAACTGCCAACATCCCTTCCAGCTGTAACAATTGATATGGTGAGAAGAGATTCTGACTGGTTTTATCTTCAAATTTATCACGGATACTATCAGAAAAAGTTATGGTAAGGTGTACCAGAGGCAGCTTATGTCTTAGCAAGTACCTTTCACAGAGACAGAACATCATAGATAGTGTACACATATGAAACACCATTAGCTAGCAGGATTGGAACACTGAAAAGCAAACTAATAACCAACTGAAGCAATACTCTTTCTTTGTATCTTAGAAACAAAAGCCAGCCACATTGAAAAGCAGAATTTTCTATCTTTCAGTAGTATATGTAGGAGAGAATTCCTATGACAACTTCAATTCAATCAAAACAGTCACATCACAGTGATGGTGCTGCTGAATTAAGAAACAGAAAGACCTACCTTCAGAAGCTGCTTTCCATTTATTGTGTGGACTCCACACTGGTATCACAACAGAAGCTGGAGATCAGAGTTGGGAAGGACTCGCTGTGAGAGTAACTGCTCTGAGTAATACTTGCACAGAAAAATTATTTAAGGGAGGAGGAAAGAGCTAGAATAGCATGGGAGGGGATAACCTGCTGTGTCAAACAATAGGAAGCTGTTAAAACAAAAAAACCAAGGGCCTCCCTAAGCACAGGAAAGCCTCATTCGAAAAGCATTGCCCCCATTGCCACCTACCAGGCAGGCAGCTCTGACAACAGAGATAAGGCCAGAGGCCCGGCCCTGCTTACCGACAGCTCCCCTTGGACACAGGGCCAGGCAAGGGGGAGGAAGGTTTTCCAAACACTTTTATAAAAGAGACCAGACTGAGGACAGAGGAGGGGGAAATAGGGCTGCACGGGATGACTTCACTTTACAGCAGCAGCCCTGTGCAAGGCAGGGCTGCCCTCAGTGTGACCAGTGAACTGGAGAGGCTCCTGCAGACTCTGAGTTAAATGTCAAGGATTATTTTCTCATAGGAGAAATTGATAACCAGGAGCAACATGTCACTATTTAACAGAAAAAATTTAAAGGACTCAAAAGATGGCTTCAGTTTTGGTACCTCAGTTTACAGCCCTGCAGTTGCAATACAAACTTAAAAGCAGTTTTCCAAAGAACAATTATTGCAGGACACTTCCTGGAACCATCCCCTGTGGTTCAAAGCCAGTGATACAGATCACGGAAAAAAGAAGTTTGTTAGAAAAAACAGCTTCCTATCCCCAAAACCTCCCATAAGCTCAGCAATAGCATTACTATATGATTATTCCCAGACACTCCTACAGTACAGCTCCAGGACATGGGTGTCACCTGCACTCAGCATCAATTTGTTCTTCTAACACAGTCACCTTAAGAGCACAGACAAGGAGACTTACTGTACATCCAAGACTGAAATAGCTGTAAAGAAAACTTTGGTTATGTTACAAAAACACCCCCCAAACCAATGCACACCATTGTCTTGCTGCCCCAGCACAATATAATGCTAACAGAATCAGATTGAAACATAATAATGCTTTGGACCATACAAGGAATTGAAGATACTATTCCCACTGGGACCATTTACCTAATAGAAACAAACAATGCAAAAAGGAAGCATTTGGAATACAATTAAACTGGTTTACCTTAAGAACAATTTAGTCTTGTAGGATAGATGGCTGAGCCAAGTTTTAACTATGTCTTTCCATAATGACAGACTTTTGGAGGGACAAAAATAGGAGAACAAGAAAGGAAAAAAATACAGCAAAGGCATGATACTCTAAGCCATTTTACCTCATGATGCTTCTACATAGCTTTTTTTAAAAGACTTAGTGTGAGCAAATTTCAAATAAAGTAATTTGCTAAAGTGCACTGGCAGTGCCATAATTGTGAACAAAAACCAGTCCAATGTTCAGTAATCATGCTGGGCTCAAAACCTCCTCCACAGCTGCGCGTGGTTAAAGCAGCATGTTAACTCTGTAGCACTCTTGCCTCAAACAGCTTGTTTCAAGTAAGCCAAATCACTTAAAAACAGTTTGCAACACCAACACAGACATTTTCCAGGCAAAAGCAATATGCCAGACCTCATTTTTAGCATACAGAGTGACCAAGTCTTCCAGGTGTCTCACACTATTACCTGGATCTGCATCTTTACTCTCCAATACGTGCAGAATTTTACCAAGAGGTAGCAAGTCCATTTGTTCAAGTGGCATTACTTCCACAACACAATGAACTGCGGTTGGTAAGCACCCTTGCAAAGAAAACAGTGGTCTCTACACTCTTTTAGTCTGGCTCCTTCCAAAGGACAAAGCACCTGCCTTTTCTCCTCAGACACAAAGACCACATACATCCCCCATGACGCCACTGACTTCCTTGCTGAGGTCATGCCAGCCAATGCAGGAGCATGTAAACCAGAAACATCAAGAGTTTTGTGGTACTGATGTTTGCAAATTCCTATTTGCTTCAGCCTCACTTTCCATAATTTTAGAACTCTTTTTCAGCTTTTTGATAAACTGCTTCAGGTGTCCCCACACACTTGAGTAACAGCTAGAAATATGCATCAAATGGTGGACATGTTCATACACCTGCTTTGACATCATTCTGCACAGTCCCTCAGGATGTGGATAGTGGTGACTATCAGTTACCTGTCTAAACAATAACCAGTTCTTCAATACTTCAGTGCATGAAGAAAGCATGAAAATTATTTCTAAATGCAAGATCAGTTCTGCTTCCATCACACCTAAAATTAAAACTTTTTAGAATCATGCTGCAGCAGAGGACAAGTATTTTATTACTAAAACAAATCCCTCTGCATTAGACAGAAAATAAGAGTTCACTCTGTGCTGATGAGGGTCAGACAGTTCAAACAGCAAGCAGGGCTCCATGCCTTGAACAGAAGCAGGGGGACAGGTCCCCAGCTGAAGAAGAATAGTGCTACTGCACCCACAAAAGAGCTTTGCCAAACATACCAGCTAAGAATCTGACTCACTGCCACCAAACTAAGAAGGAATTCAGACCAATTACCACAGTTCTGCACAGAACAGGAAGAAAGGGGGGAAAAAGAAACCATTTCAACTCTTCTAACATTTCATCTAAATTGGGACAGCACAGCAAACTTCAAACTGTTCTGGTCAAGTACTGCAGCCCCTAGGGCAACTGGGACAGCAATGCTAGCAATTATACAGCCATCCACACAGCTACCTCAGACAGCAATGAGGCAGGAAAACCAGGCAAACTAAACCAACAGAGACAAGCGCAAAATCTCTCTCTCTCTGCCTCCCTTGCTTTTTTGCTTTGGTTCAGACATCAGCAATCTGAAGCAAATGTATTGGCACATAACCCCATATATTAGAAGCATGCATGCCCACAGCACACCTTCATGGCTGGCAAGGTAGAGATAGCCAAGAAAAATGACAAAAGCATAAGGTTAAAAAAACCCTGAAGAAACAAAGTATAGATAACAGAGCTGAAATAACCCTTCTCTTAAGACTGAAAACAGTTCTTTTCCAAATGTCTGCAGAGTCATATGATTTTGGCTTCCTTCTGCTTTTGCACATCTTTTAGCTTCCTACCTAGCAAAGGCTATGCTAGCCCTTCCCGTCACCTTCACATAATTATCCACCACAGCACTCCCACTCACAGAGCTGTAAATGTCAGCACACTTAGTACAGTTTAAATATTGTAAGTTTGTCTACATGGAGAAGTTTGTCAGGAATAAATGCTACATGGTAAAGATGGAGTTTCTTCACTGCCAACAAAGAAGCTGGTTGCAGAAGTTCCTGCCCACCTTTCACAGATCAGTTCTTACTGTTCTCATTTGATGCTCTGTTCTGCAGGTGGCAACCAGTGTAGGACCATATTACAAAGTGCCTCATGAAAATAATGTGGATTAAAAATAACCAAAAAGTAAAAGTATAAAGTGGGCTACTTTTATAATTTCAGTTATTCAGAATACAGAGCAGTCCTGCAGTATGCACTTGTAACTGGCACAACATAGACCAGCAAAGCAGAGGGGTACAGGAGCAGAGAAACAGTAGTGACAGCAGATTCTTTATGAGCTTTGCCACCAAAGTCAAGACACCACGTAGATGTACGAGTCAATCCACTAATTTCTAGCACAGGTAACTTCCAGGATGTTTTATGATACAGCTGTGCCAAGCTGACAGCTGCTGCCAGGGCTGATCTGTTACCATCACGTGCCCCTTCCACTCCCCTTGTGCTAACACTGCTAAGTTTGCAAAATGACGTGTAACAGGGCGGCAAAAAACAGTTGGCAAAAAACAATTCCACCAATGGAAATTTTATTTTTTTATTAGCTTTCTCACTCAAAAGCAGGAAAGTAGGCCGGATGAACAATGCCTCTTGACAGTGGCCTGAAGTTAGATCCTCCTGCCCAGATAACAAAGCTGCCCCTCCATCTGCAGTCAGATGGCTGAAGGTGCAGCTCCAGTTAACTGAGGGAAACAGCAGACTGTGCCAGTCTGTGTATTTTCCCGAGCCTCATGCTCCCCCTGCTTCCGAGCACTGCATTGAGCTGTGAGCCACTTGCAGGAGCCACTTCAACCTGAACAGGGAGAGAGTAGGAGCACCCAGTCAAGAACCAGCCACCTGCCCTGCCCAGTCCTTAAGCAGCCACAGTGAAGCTGCACTCCAAGAAAGACGAGTTCAAAATAACTGATGCAAATTAAGCCCCCTGGTTAATCTTTTCTAGCCTCTTTCTTTTAAGTAAGTACATTCTTCTAGGACACTAGTTTTTAACAGGGACAATGCATCCCCTGGACTTTTAAGAAGTCTGAAAACAGATGTTTGTCCTCTTCACTGAAAATCTCTGAGGTCAAAAAAGTTAATTCTGTGGATAGAAAGCAGTGACCATCAACAATTTCTTTTTTGGGGTCTGAGGAGGGTGAAGAAGGTGGGTTAAGAAAGAGAAGCTCATGTTCCCACATCAGCAGTACAATTTTCAAGAAGATGGAAAAAAGCCAATTAAAAAAAAAAAACCTAACAACAGTCTAACAAACTTTAGGGCAATGTGTTCCAACATATTGGGCAAATACATATGCTGTACTCAGCTGACCTTTTCCACATGGCATGACAACTGTTTAAATAAGGTCTGGGGAGTGGGGAGGCACAGCAAAATCTTGCCTTTCCTTCATCAACATATCCTTAGAATCAAATGGACCCATATATATATTAAAAAAAAAAAATCCATTGTTTTGTCTTACCATCCAAGTTACTTTTTTCAATGGTCAGGTAACCCGGAGCTACTCAAATAGCCTGTAAAGTACAAGATGAGCAAAAATCTTTTTTGCCTTTTCTCATATAAACGAATAACGAAACCAAGCATAGTGTTGTTTTGTTAGTTAACAAAAGAGGATCAGACATATTTTTCAAGACTATTCAGACATTGACTAACACGAGGACAGAGTTTTTACGCCCCGACTTTCCTTCAGCCTCCCAACTGCTCATTCTCATCCTTGTGCAACTCTTCAACACGGCAACACAACAACCTGGTCAGGATAAACAGCAGCCAGGTGGAAAGACAGGCCAGGGTAGTTTGAAGTCAGATCTGTCCCTCAATGTTTCCTATATACCCTCCACAGGCATTTTTTGTGTGGAGTGACTTGGGGTGCTAGTACCAGTTAAATTAGTTTAGACTACACCTGTTCAAATAAAATCTAATCTAGCTTTAAAAACAAGCTTGGGAGCAATGAAATGGAAACAATCCCTTCGCAGGTGAAGTCCAGTCCCTGCTATCAAGAGTACTGTTGTCATAACTCCATTTCAAACCTTATATTTGACAAAGATCTGGCTCATTTATAATTTTAAGAGTAAAAACTTGGTATATACACCCAGTATTTTCCACTTAATTGAAAAAAGCTATTTTATTTCTTATGTGTATGTGCTATGAGGCAGAGCGCTCCTCACTGAAACCAGTCTTTCTTTTGGCAGATGATTCAAACCAACAAAAAATAAATACTGGGAGAAAAACAAAGTGCTAATACCCTGAACACATTACTATGAACATATCCTGCTAGCAATTTGGCTTTCTACATCTAGGAACTCTTAAGAGTGACTCAAACTAGTTTTACCTGTAGCACTGGGAAGTCTCAAGAGACTACAAAAGCCAGGGTTTAAAAGTTACCAAAGACAAGCAAGAATCTAAATACCACTCTTTACCACAGAGGTAACACCACAAATACCACAAATAACTGCACTTCTTGTTTCTATTACCCTCCTAAAACCACCACAAAAACAAGAAGAGCAATTCCATTACATACTTACTCCCAGTGACTGCCAAACACAGTACACTGCTTTTAATCCATCCTGCTTTTTGTAACTGCCACCTCAGTAAGTGGACCCAAGCCAAAGGAATGTTTTATAAATATCCCATCAAAAAGAGAAGGCAAAAGGTCTTCTTGACTGCAAGTAAGACACCAGGTTATAGATGCCTGTTAATCAAGCAAAGCACTAAATTAAATTTCTTGGTCAAAGCATGAGCACATTCTTTGAGTGATTGTGATGCCATGCTGTGTCCAAAGCTAAAGACGAGTTTCCCATCACCTCTGCAGATGGGAAAGACACAAACACAGCTTTATGCCTCAAGAGGATGTACAAAATCATTTGCCTGTAGAAAAGGAATTTCCTGTGGTTTAAATACGATCTCAGGTTACTGAGGAATTAATTTATAGTTTGACTAAGTTAGAATCAAGAAACAACTTTTCCTACATAAAGCACACATATGGCACAGAACCAGCATAACTGAAGTGATAAATCTGTATCCACTTTTCCTACACTCATCAAGAACTTACATAATTTTGTGACCCTAAATTACAGCACACAACCTGTAAACCTTGAATCTTAGCAATGCTGTGGTCCTTGACAAAAGGCTTGCAAGAAGTCTTGAGAAAAAAAAATTGTGCAAGTTTGGTTCACCTGCCTGCATCAAATAAAACCAGTGCTTTTCAGCCTCTTATCTGACATAAAAAGGAGATGACAGGTTCAAGATGTAAAATTCACTTTGGAAACTAACTCTCATCATTGTGAAACCCAAATGAAAGTAAGCTTGGTGGTATTACTTTACTTTTGTATCATTTAATTTAACAGAAAAAACAAGATCAGAAAGCCATGGTAATAGAGAAGGTGATGAGACTCATAAAATATTCTCTTACACAACTTCACATCCAGCATTAATTACTTTCTGTTCTGTTTTATTTTTGTCCTATGACTGAACCTTGGCAGACTGATATGCAGCCAGGATGTACATATAGCATGGAACTCCCAAGAGCATTTAAATCCATGCCACAATACTGAAGAGCTGAAAACAAAAGTCAGTGCCCCATGTGATTCCAGGAATCCTCCCAATCACCTTGGGGGAATTAGTATTTTAAAACAAACTTTTATTTGCAATTCATTAAACTAAGTTCTCTATGAAAATGTGCCATTAGAAAGAAGAGGGGAAGTAACAGCAATTCCTTAATCAGCTGTCTTTTCACCTTGAAATATTTTCTAATAATTTCATTAGAACAGCCATTGTTTCTTAAAATTTCATGCACCTACAAAAGCTGTTGCAGACGCTTACAACTCAGTGACTTTTTCAACAGTATACACAATCACATTTTATGATGGCTATTGTTTACTTCACAGCCAGAGAAATTAAACTGACTTAAGATGCTAAATATGAACAAGAAGGGTAAGAAATAAGTGATGACATCTAGAGGAAACAGTAAGCCACTTGCTGAAAATCTATGGAAAGTCACATCTGTCACAGTAATAGGTGCTGTAATGAAAAAATGTACTTAAAAGTTCAAGAGACTTTCAGGTAGAAAAGTAATTGAGCAGATTTCACCCTGTGGACTAATCCTGGTATGCCCTGGATTACCTATTTGTTCACCTTAGCTTGGTGTCCTAACACTGGACTGCATTAGACCACTAGACCACAAATCTGCTTCTGACAGAACACCCATACTCTACATAAATATGGGAGAAAAAAAAAGGAAAAAAGAGTAGTAAACACTACCATAATGTGACATTTACTCAGTTTCCTCTCCCTGAGGTGTGAGGCACACATAAAGAACAAGCATATATTAATACAACTAAAGACTCCACGGGTCTTCAGGCATGCTAGATTAACATACTTCATCCCTTTAAAAAGCCCACTGTTAACATGTCATTTGGGATGATGCATTTTCCAGGACAAAGGCCACTGGGGCTCATCTATCTATGCAGGATGCCCACTACAAAGACCAATACAGAATACCAAGTAGTATATGAACATCAGCAGCTAAATTTAGAGAGCAAAAACATCACCCATTGCATACTAATTAGACTGAAATGCCATCAAGGCAATAGAAAAAAGAAACCTGCAGAATGATGGATTCAGAGGTGTGCATTAAAAACCAAAAATAGCACATCCCTTAACATAAACACACATCCATAGAAGTATTTTTGTTTATTTAAACAAAGACTTACTCTAAGTCTGCTTCTGCTCTGCAGATTAGAAGAGACTAAATCTACTTTGGAATCCAATGCAAAAAATTAGATGTGGTAGAGATGGGCATTTCCAAATCAGGACTTCAAAGGGAAGTCTTAGCCTACATTTTTAGCATAAGAATGCCCAAGAGACTT
Source organism: Illadopsis cleaveri (assembly GCA_013399915.1). NCBI lineage: Eukaryota > Metazoa > Chordata > Aves > Passeriformes > Timaliidae > Illadopsis > Illadopsis cleaveri. Next base: position 69,765 of record VXBB01022899.1, read on the forward strand.
TTTTCTAGTCTAAAGAACCAGGCCTGCTAAAGCCATGTTTTACTTGGTCACATCCTCCTGCTACCCAGAAAATTTCAGGTCCTCCTGCCAACTTTATCTTCACACAATGATTCCCTCAAGCAGGGAATTTTTTTCTTTATTTTTGCTAGTTTTAACTTATCTGGTAAAAAGTGAACACATTAGCCAGAAATTTGAACTACAAATATAGAAGTCTATTTATCATGAAGATTAAATGAATATTCAAAGAAAGGTTTCAGTGCTTCCCCATACCTCATAAAGAAATAACATCCCAACCAACCAATAAAAAATACAAAACCAAAAGCCCCAACCAAAGCCACAAGCAATCCTTTGCCTTTCTTCTCCAGAATCAGCAAATACAATTCCTCTGCATACAAATATTTAGGCGGTGTAAACTCCACACGGGCTTACACATTCCCACCTAACTGGCAAAAGGTCTAGTCTCTTCTCCACACAGGTGCGGTATAATCCTCCATTGGCAAGCCAGGAAGAGCAGCTCTAAGACATCTGACATCCCTCCTCTAGACCAAACACGAGCGTTTGGAATTGCCTTGATTTACTCAAGTATGAAGAGTTAAATTTCGAGCAGCACTTTCTATCAAGGACAGCAGGTACACAGCACAATTCACCACCATGGAAAACAGAATCAACTAAGGCATTAGCTGGCGTTCATTTACTATCTAAGCAACAGTTTAAACAAGTAAATACAAATGAAACATACAACACGATGGATGGCTGTATTACAAAAATATATATATATATATATATAACCATTAAGTTTGCAAATAATTCAACACCCTGCACACAGCGCATTTTCCCCGTCTAGCCTGCTGAAGGAGAAAACCTTTCATGCGCTTATACAGCAGGCAGCCCCATACACANGATCCTTCAGCAGCGCCCTGCCCTCGCACCCCTGCAGCCCTCCTCCCCGGAAAGAGCTATCCCAGGGTGCCGATTGTGTAAATATTCTGGGCAAGCAAACCACTCACCTGGTAGATTTTAGCAATACACTTCAAATCCTTTCCCATTCTTTCCACAGCTCTTTTTAAGAGGAGGCCGTGGCCATGGTAGGATGTGCCTCTGATTCCAGAACCCAAACAACTACAGTTTTTAAGAATTTGAAGGCCACAGCTTTCCCATTTTACCCCAGAACTGCAATGCCAGTCTGCCCATTGGTAAAGGACAGCTTGACCCTTCTCAGGGTCATGTTCAGAACCAGATACTGAACAAGAACTGCTGCATTTCTGCCGGACAAAACCAGCCAATGTAATATGGCATAAAACTGATAACCACTTCGTTTGTATCAACAAACAAGACACACCCAAAATGCAAATCAAATTGGGGCAAATCAAACTTACCACTATCCTCTTCCCTAATCAAAATCAATTGTCCTCTTACCCTGCTCAGTGATCCTCTCTACTAAGGAAATGTGCTGGAGGACAAGAGACCTTTAAATCAGTATCTGCATCACTTCAACTCAAGACAGGCAAATAACATGAAATGGGGAAGAAAAGATAATGAAATGGAAGATACAAATACTAAAAGTTTCTATTCAAAAAGCAAATTTGAACAGAAACACGGCAGTTTCTATACTGTCATCCTTCTTATTTCTATCTACCCACATCTATCTATTTATATCTAATCCATACAGAAAAATACTATTCTTACATAGCCAGACATGAAAATACATCACTCTCACCTAAACTTCAAGAAGGTTGCTGGGAATTCTCAAGCTGCAGGCACTTTTTTAATACTCTCACTACAGTTATCAGCCATCAGTCTAGACAGACTACCAGGATTAACCATCATGTCTTCCAACTTTCAGGGCAACTTCATGCAAATGAATTCATCTCAGTCTGCTCCAATTCCTCATCTGTAAAATGGACAAATGACACTTACTATCCTAATTCTCATGCATGCTCGCAGGGATAGATCCTCCTTTTAGATATCAAAGATGAAGTAATAATAGAGCACAGTGTCACTCATGGTCCAACTAGTATCAAAAAGCTTTTATTTAAACTTCTACAGCTGTTTCCAAATAATTATTTGATTCTGCCAAAGTTCCCCTTTTTCTTTGTTTCTACATACAGGTTCCACCATCAATTATACCAGCACTCATCAAAAACAGTGTTGGCCATTGGTAGTGCAGCATTCAGAAAAAAGAGACAGAATTCTGCTCTGCATATGGGAACAGGCTGAATTGTACTTTAACACAATATATTATAACCTCATACATAAGTTTTTGCTTCTTGCTTTGTTAATAAGGAGAGACCATAAATATACATGTAATCAGATACTTCAATTCCATTCAACTCTTGTTTTCCCTTATAGAGATTATGGCTTCCCCCCTCCCGTGACACTTGTAGGCATCCAGATGTCCAAAAACATTCTCTTTATGTTTAGACCCCTTTTCTTCCCCCCACCTCATTTCCCTGAGTACTTATAAAATCAGTGTTTGTGCTTTACTGAGCTTAGTTGCCTAAGATTACTTTCCTAAATAATCCGGACTATTTTCCAGAAAATGATGAATGTGATACAGCATTCAGAATTTCACCTTCATATTCAGCTCAGATTGCATGTGGACAGAAGTTATACAATCTTATTTTATTTAGGTACTTTAAAAAAAAGCAAATGCTTAATATTTCTAGAATTAAGGAACCTCATCCCCTCAGCTCCCTAAGCTGTTATTTAAACATGATTTTTTTTTCTTTTTTATTTTTCATTCTAAGGTGAGAAAGTGTGTGGAACAATCAAAACAGTTATACTACACAATAATTAAAAAGTCCACTTATTGTCAAAAGCTAGGTTGCCAGTTCATTAGTGCTAGTTTCAATTCAGCACCTTATTTGCTAAAATTTTAGTGGCAAACACGTAGTGGGATTTTATTCTAAAGTATATCCAGAATAGACTATCTTAATTATTGATAACAATAAATGTGGAATTGAATTACATTCAGATACACTTTTCCCTAAATAAAAGTAGTTTTAATCAGTTTAAGTATCATATTAAAAAAATAATCCTCTATTTGGTTGTTATTCATCCTGTTTGGTGTCTTTTTGATCACTGAGCTCCCACCCTTAGAGAGACGTGTGTGCAACTTCAGTTGGAGCCTGGAAGTCAGCTCCTCACAGCTGACAGATCGACTATTGTCTGGGACATGTTTGCAGTGCTATTGCTTGTCCAGACCATTGTGTTGCCTTCCTGTTGCCTTCCCCTAGAACTATTAAATTAAACCAACATATTTACATACATTACCATCCAACACAGCTATCCCAATAACAGTGTTGAAAAAGCAAGACTTAAAAAGTAAAATTACAGCTCAGTTCTGTCTTGCACAGTGAAATCATGATAAAATCACATCTGAACTTTTTTATGTATGGAACACCAGATTTCAGTAGCTTAAATAAATCCAGTGTACTTTTAGTTCTCTTAATAAATTGATGTCACTTAGCTGCTAAGTAGCACTTAGCTACTAAGTTTCTAATGTAACACTAATTTCATTTACTTCTGTGGCAACAAGATAATTCAACCTCTACTTACAGTGAAAGGGGCTGCAGCCTTCTCATTAAATATCAAGTTTGGATTGTAATTCTGCTAACAGAGTCTTCAAAACGCCACACGTTATGCTTATAAATAAAGCTTCTATTATGCTTTTTAATGTTATTCTACAAAGAGACAGACAAATACTAGGTACTATGACATCCAATAGCCTAATCCAGCATTCCACAATGAGGAGCATTCTTCCTCTACCAAATAAAGCAAAAGTAATTTTTGTTGGTCCAAAGTTAATTATCTTCATTAAGTCAAGCACAGGAAGTACAACATGATGCAGCATAAACAGTAAGACAGGTCTGTGCTTCCTCAGTAGATTTGCAAATGCAGCTAAACAGGGAACTCCAGTTCCAGAAACCTAAATTATTTAAGGCATGTACATTCCTGGTCTAAGAAACAATAAAGGCATGAGTTTTCTGCTCTACCTGTGGCTTTCAGAAACAATAGGTAAGATACAACACGAAATTACCCATTGATGAGCAGCCAGTTGCTGCCATAAATTTCATTCCAACCATGCAAGGGAAAAACAGCTTCAGTGTCATAACCTCAGGCACTGGCATGAGCTCAGCTCCCAGCTCAGCAGCATCACAGCACTCCCAAACCCCAGGCCTTTTTAAGTACATCATTTGAATCACACCAAATGCTGGTTGGCCTCCTACACCCAGTACTTAGAGCTGGTTGATGAGGCTGCAACATCCTGCAAGTCCTATACTACGGCATCTCTTTATTACACATTCCTCCTACACAGCAGTCTTACCCTCCAGTTCCAGTGGCAGATGCTATTGGCATTCTCTCTAAGAATTAGTATTTGGGGCACATTTTTCAAAGATTATTTTACCACTGAGTATTCATGGACAATAACTGTCTTACTTTGCATTCCATTACAGTAAGGATCCTCCTATTATTCCTAGTATATATGTATCATCAACTAGATTCATACAGCTAACTCTACATTTTCTACTTTAAAGCAAGAGTTTCTGGCTATGGTGGTTAAAAATAATACCATTAAAATATGGCCAGAGCTTGAAAAAGCACCAATCTGTGAGTTTTTCACATAGATTTGTCTGGAAATTCGAAAGCTAATTACCAATATTTAAATAATCAATGTCAACAGTAACTTTTCTTGCAGATAATACAAACACAAACATCCATCTAGGAAAGCAAGGTATGTGATATAGGAAAAATACCAGAATTTACAGCATTTAGCCCAAATTCTATGTGATGGAGAAGCAAAATAGTAGTAGCAGAAGAGAGAGAGAAAAGTTCAAATGTTCTCCTCAAAACCAAAACAAATATTTTCAAGTCACCCTGATCCTTTATGTAATATGCAAAAACTTCCACCTCTTAAAAGCTCCAGAGCGTCTCCCTGCAGGATGCTGGACTCCTAATGCTTCCATATCAGACATCTGCCCTGTGTTTAAAGACTGTCCATGGGAAAAAAGAAGGGAAATATTCAGCAAAAACATAAATTGAAAGCAGCTCTTAATAAGTTATTAGAGAGATGGAATACTGAAATGGTGGAATTTCCTTCACATTTACTTAAACAAAAAAGCTCCATTAAAAAGCGCTTGGAGCTGTGACAAATTCCATTCTCAGGCACAAAATTCAGGTTTGGCTGGCTACACTGTACACAGGCTGTTGGCTTTGACTCACAAAATCTCTCTGAGCAAACAGAAACTAAAAATGCTAAGTAAGGTAATTTCCAACTGCGATGATTAAAGATAGGTATTCTAGGGTGTTACAATGCAAATAGAGACTCGAAGTACACTAACAACATGTGTTACACACCCAGGTAACTGAAGATTGTATTCATTTCTTAGTGGAGAAATAGACAATGGAAACTGGACAAGATTTTATAAACAAAACAATTACCAACAGTACACCCCTTGTTTTCATATGCTAATAATACATCCAGTACCCAAAGTGCTGGAGAAACAACTGAAGTCATTATGAGAATGAGAAAGAAATAAAAGTTAACTACTGACAGGCTTGTTAGGGCCCCTGAAAAGGAGAAAAGAGCTCAAAACCTTGTGTGTACAACTCTTACTTGCATAGTGAGGTATCAACACAAAAAGACAAGGCTACTGTGTTAGATGATGATGTAACTCAAAGGACTGGCAATATGGAGACTGATTGCATCACCATTTTGTCAAGTGGATACTGTCTCAGGGTAAATTGTCTCCATGTACAAAGTGTTGATTTTTTACTCAGTAACATTCCAAAAAGTCTACATGTGCTGTTCATCAATCTTAAAATAATGTTGTTGTTCAAAAAACAGCTAGATAAAGTTCTTTGGGAAAAAGAACAGTCAGCTATCTCAGCAACAGGTCCTTTGTTCATGGTGAGACCTCATCTACATTTTTTGCAACATTTTAAGATCACTCATCTTTCCCTTTTTCTCATGGATGGGCTTTATACCAAACAACTTCCTACCTTCCTGACGTTGTCTACCACATACACACAAAATTATGCCTTCTGGTTTTCTTTTTGGCACTTGCACACTCACTCCTCTCCCCAGTTCAAATTATTTCAGTTGAATTGAGGCCAATTAGGCCTCATTTTCTAGACCTCAAATTGTTTGATTACTCTTCTCCCAAACTCTGCTCAGGTGAACTCTATTTCCTGAGGGCACTTGCCTTAGTGAGATGCAACACTTCAAGGGAGGACTTACTCATGGATAAAGAAAAAAGAAAAAAATGATTGCTCTGTATCTTTTTATCCCTCCTGGTATAACGTTTGCCCTTTTAAATCAGGAATTTTGGAGAATTATCATCTAATTACTTGCTCCCTACAGTCTAATTGTATATTCATGATTTCTGTTAAGTGTAGAACTTCAATCTGTCGCTATTTATCTCCTAAGATTTTCTTAATTTTCTCAAAATAATTTTGTGCTCATAAACTTGTGTCCTATGTATATATATTCCCTCCAAGTTCTAGGGGCATTTTTAGTGAATCAATCTGGTAAGCACACTCTCTATTCTATCATCAAGGTCATTAACAAGATTGAAATGAAGCAGAATGGGTACAGACCCAACAGACCGTGGCGGATCCCCGTTCAATACAACCATTCTGACAGACGATCATTAGTAACCACCTACCAGGCACAGTCATCCACCAAGTCTTGCTCCTACTCTACAAGAGTTTCTTTCAGGTCACATTTCTCCCCTTGTTTGCAATATTACAGCAAGAAACACTACCAAAGAACTCACTAACATGAAAAATACTAACATTCACACTTTTCTTGTCAATTCGCTGGCCTTATTGTCATGTTACAGAAGAAAATTAGACTGGCATGACTATTTACTCTGCCTAAATTCATCGTGCTTGTGCCTCATGTTGCTGTTTTCTCCCTGAGGCTTACACTTTCTGCAAGAATTTGTTCAAAATGTGGAAGATAGGAGACAGGAAACTATAAACCTTTCCTTTCTTTACCCACCCTCTTTACATTTTCAAGTGTTCCAGCATCTCAAAGGGCAGCCAGTTGTACTGAGGTAGCTTCCATCACCTTTTTTTTCCTTAGCCAGTCAAAGCATGCATGTCATCAGGATCCAACCTAATAAATAACCTGCCCCAGTAGGTTTTGCATACTAAGAAGTAAGCATTTTTATTTCCTCCTTGTGCAAACTGCTGCTCATTTATACTCCTGCTAATGTTTTCAGGATATTTTCATAGTTCTTACTTCTAGTCCATCTTACAAGACTGTGCTGCCCATCAAACCCCCCCATTACAGAGCCCCGGCTCTGTGGCTGCCAGGACACTGCGGTGAGTGCACTCAGCGGAGCTCCAGGGCTGCCCCAGGCTGTGCAGCCCTACCAAAGGCCAGGACATGACCCTGCAGAAGGAAGGGGCACTTCCCACTGGGGTGGCCATCTCTAGTGCAATGCCAACACAGGAGAGCTGCACTAAGGCAGGAACAGAAGCTCTGCAATCCACTTAACAATCGCACCAGCAAGGGGAGACCAATTACCAGATCGTTTGCAGCACATTAGCGTCGCTTCTGTGTCAATGCTGAAATCTGCCTCTGCACCAGCCGGGAAGATGGAGCTGGGTTGGATGGGACGCACACACGCAGCACTTCGTTCACAAAATTCATACACACCGAACAAGGGATTGCAGATAAAAACCAGGATTAAGCCTGACACAAATGATCCTGCAGACACGACGGCTTTCACAATGTTGACAGCACAGCACACAAACCCAGCCACCCTTCCGTACATCCCTACATGGCTGTAGCATTACTTTTAAAACGTTAGGAACTTGCTGTCCTTGCCCAAAATTAAACCGCATAATAACACCCTTATTATAGTACATGTGTATGCTGCAGTTTAAGATGTAAATGTTTGATTATATTATTTTAAAACAGCAACAAAGAACAGGAAGAAAAAAGTTTAAATACATGAGCTAAAGATAACTAATACCTATGTTTTCTTAAGTGTATTGTAGGTTATTCACCATGCACCCAAATTGTTTATTTCCTTTTCACAAGAATTATACAATGATTACATAAAACTGAAAAACTGTTCACTATCTTTCATGTACACTAAGCATACTCATAGCCTTCTATCCTTCCCTTCATTGAAGTTTAATTTTCCCAAAAACATCAGAGACCAAAAGAAGTAAGATAGTGTAATACAATTGCAAATTAATAAAAACAGGATGCCAAAGTATCTAGAAAATTAATTAGTTCCCCTAAGATTATCCAAAATTCATCTGACACATTGTATCATTTTATGAAAATACTTTATAAAATAGCAGAGAAAAAGCTAACAAGTTTAACATTAGAAGAAAAATAATAAAATACTATTTGCGTAGATTAATGTAGTAAATGAATGCTTAGCTGTTGGGGAGTATCTGACTTTATTTAATTGAAAGAGCAAAAATTTCTTGAAGAGGAAAAAAACTCCATTGCAGACACATGCTTTATCCCCCTCAAAAGGAAAAGGCTAAAACACTGATTTATCATGACTTAACAAGATACTGACCACCAGCTGAACTGCATTAACTGACTAATGCATTTCTAGTCCAATTACTCTGAGAAGCAAAACAAGTTAGTATAAACCACTAGTGAATTAACAATATATACTCAGTGAAATCTCAGACAATATAACAAAAGAAAATTTACAATGAAATTGGTCAGTCACTAATTTACATTTGATCACATTTTTCTTGATGAGATATAGTAATTTACAAGGACAAATATTCAGGCTTCAACTGGTGGGATTTTGAAGGAGGATTTTGTTTGTTTCCTTATTTGCTTTTTTTGCTATAGGCACACTAAAGGATTAATGTTTGGAAGGTAGTAAAAATGTTACTAGTTCCCATAACAATCATTTCAACTCAGAGCTCAAGAAGTTTATGTGTTTAGGAAAATTTGCATGATAAGAGGCACATCACCTTGTAGACTTTTTACTGCTGCCTCATATACATGACAGCTATGGGCAGAAAAAATCACATTGATGCAGGCTCCTAATACTACCTTTAAACCTGGAAAGAAGTAAGAACTCTCTCCTATTTAGTTCATGGCCTGCTACATGATAGCATGTGAATACAACATATTTGCTCTATTCACAACCACAATGGAATTTAATACAAACACATATTTAGTTTAATAATTCTCTAACATAATTTGGACAGTTAGTACAGTCTGTATTCACAATGCTTGTTTATGCTTAGTGTCAGCTGCAAGATGACAAGTTGCATCCTGTCTATATGGTCAGGGTCCATAACAAGAAATAATTACTGCTGATTACTGTCCAGAGAAAGCCTGTTCTGTGAAGGTGATCATTGTAATTAAATCCATTTTTTATCTCTTGTGTATAGATATGCACACAAGTTACATTAGCAAAATCATTTGGTAACTCAGAAGAATTCATTGTAATATTTCATTATGCTACTTCACATATCCTCCAAGAACTTCCACCCCAGTAGAACGTAACAGATTTTAGAACTATTTCTGTAAGAAGACAGACAGTTCAAGATCTGGTTCCTCTTCTCACTGAGCTGGGGATGTGACAGCACCGGAACAGCCAGAACATCCAAATTTTATTCCAAGTTCTACACTAACATCTTCTGACAAGCCAAGCCTCTGTGCCCATCAATTCTGGCTACTTATGATATGATGCCAAAGTTAATTTTGTTGAAATATCTGGATTGGAAGACCCAAAACAGAATTCCGGTAAAAAAGAAAAGCTAAAAAACATGCCCAGAACTGAGTTCACCAGGTTTATTTTGAATTTTCAAACAGTAAAAAGAATTCTGCCTGCTTATGTAGCAAAAACAAGACATAGATCTTTAAGGCCTTGTTTGTGGACATCCCTCACAAGCAGCAGGAGAGTGGTGCCATATAAAGCAGCTGACCCTGACTACAGCACGTTACCATGTCTGGGTAACAGCTACATACAATTTGACAGGGAAGGCTGGAATGGATGCTGATCTAATAAGTACCTACTGGAAACTAAAGCAGTAGTGGCCCAGTTCTCATTCCTCTAAAATTTTAACTGCCATCATCTTTTCCATGGTATCAGCCCACCACCAGTTACTATTTGAATGGATAATATAAACATAAAGACATTATTGAAGCAAAATAAATAGTGCATACTCCTTTCTTAAGTATTTACCAGTCCACCAACCTCCTCTCCTTTGACAGATGAACAGCTCTGCAACTTAAAAAAAGGTCGCAAAAAAATGCAATGAGCAAACTCGGTATTAAGGCTCACAAATGTCTGGAATCTAAACACCTGACTCTGAATTTTCCTTACTGCAAAGCATACAGAAGAATTGAGTAAGCAAGGGATGTCAGTGGACTTGATGAAAAAGGCAGAAATTTCATAAAGTGTAAAGATGCAATGCACATCCCAATTACTTACATAATAGATATTGTTGCTTTTTATCATTAAATCTTGCAAATTTACACCATTTTAAACATGCATTCTAATACTTTGCCTAGCAATTCTACTTGATTATCTACTAGGTAGAGTTATATTTCCAAGTAAAACATAACTAAACATGCAATCAAGTGACATATAAAATCTATGTCGTCCATAACACAAAGCTTTCTGTGTTCGTATCCTGGCTGCATCCTGAATCTGAAGGTACCAGTAAACATATCTTCCTGTTATGCCCTTCAATGGCAATAAAAGGCTCACAAGGCTGAAACTTAAACAATCTAAGAAAGCAGGACTGATTCCAGCTGTCTGCAATTTCAGTCATGAGTTGCTGCCTAGGGCAGCAACAGCCACTGAAATCACGGAAATTCCCTCCTGGTAGAAACTTCTGTCTGCAAGAAAGAGGCTACTTGAGTTTCAGAAGCAGAACTGACATAATTAAAAAGGAAACAAGTCCTGCTCTACGTTATCCTAGTCTAAACTCCAAATGATTTTGGCAGCACCAGTATGGATTTAAAAATTCTTAGTGCAACAGAAGAAAATTTTCTCTAATGACCCTTTTAAAGAACCTCCAAAGCAATTCTGCCCTGAAAATACACAAAGTATTTCCTCCAGCACATGTTTCTTTACCAAAATGTCAAATGGATTTTTGGCAGCAATAATTTTCCTACTCCAACTTTCAATTTTCAAAACCATGATTTCAAGATCTCCATCTGCCAATGGGATGAGTTGTGACATTAAGTCCAGGTAAGCTTAGAGGAAGGTACTGGATTTGGCATTGCATTTCCCAAAGAACACGCAGATTACAGGCAAGCACATACACGTTTCACCCTCTGCCCCCCAATTCAGAAACCAAGACATTTAAATGAATGCCTTTGAGGCAGAAGAACATTATTTTCCCTCTCTAAAGTCAGCTGGATAATTATACCCTGCAAGTAGTGCTGAACACTTGAAGGAACTACTAAGTAACTAGATTTTGTAGGTGTGCCCTTTATTTTGTAAAGCCCAGAGAGGAGGAAAAAAAAAAAAGACACAAACACCTGTCTGACCATGAGCTTTTTGGGAAGTTCTGACTAATATAAAAAGTTACGAGTGTCCATGTTTCAAAAGGCAGAATTCAAGCGATTGGCTTTGTCTAGACAGATCTATGCAGTGTTCCATTAGTATTATTATGTTTTTATCAGATCAATAATGAAATCCTTTGTGAAAGCTGATTGGAAAACCACAAAGGAAGATCTACATACCAGCTACCAGCAAACACACTTTTTCAAGTAGTACATAGTGCTACTTTTTCTGTTTCTTCTGAGGGGGTACGCTGCTTATGAGAGGAAGAGTTAAGGACAGCACTATTTAAAACAGCACCAGTAACTAAGAGTCTTCATGCTGTCCTGAGTTAGGGCACCCATGGATAATAAAATAAAAATGCTGCCCTTCGTTTAAAGAGACTGAGGGTTTATCAAAATCAAGATTTTTTTCACAACCTCTTTAGAGAAGCCCAGAGTTGGCCTTCACTAGTTCTTAACAGATTCAAAATCATGATCACAGCTTCTCATTTACGTGGTAATATTATCAGTAAATGGAAAATTCCTTTGGTAAGCAGCCAAGGCAACTTCTCCCCACCCTGACAAAGAAAAAATAAACATATTTTAAAGCCCACACAAACCAAACTGGTTGATATTCATAAAAAGGGGAAGAATTGAAGATCTTTTGTTTGACACCATTTCCTCTATATTCAGTAGCTGTTTGGATTTTTATGTTAAGAACAAATAACGTTGGCAGAATTAAAACTGCATGACTACACACCTAAATAATGGGAGTGGGCAGAGGAAGAAAAAAATCAAACACTAGTTTATGTGCTAAAATCCTATTTCTTGCCTATAGTCATCGTGTGGGAGGACAGGTATCAGATCATTATTGGCGAAAGGAAGGGGCAAGATATTTTTTAAGTGTTTTTCAGTTTGCACCACCTGTGTGCAGTCCAAAACAAGCAGCTGGATCTCACTTTGGCATTCACAGCACAGCAGAAAGCACTGCCATCACCTCCTTCTATTGAAGTGATCTGGCAAAGCAGACCAGCAATGCAGAACATCCCTGCACAGCGCCAGCAGCTCTGCTGGGGCACACAGCCCCTCATCCTGGAGCTCTCTTGAAAAATATGCACGTGGAAATCAACTATTTGATCTTCAGCCCACACCAAAAGATAACACTAGAACCAAAAAGTGGGTATTTAAAACAAAAGTGACCTGATTTAAGTCTAGGACCAGTTTTATCAAAAAAATATTACTACTAGATAGAGAAATAAGACTTCTTCCTCCCTGTTGTAGCCTTAATCAGGTATTAACCTCTTCGTATTAACCTATTAGTTATACTTATAGGCATAAATTATGAATGTTTCTATAATTTTTCCTATCTCAGGACAACTCTAATTCTGAAGACAAAAGGATTTTTTATAGTCTCAAAAAAATCTCCCAAAGAGATTCTTTTTAAAATGTAAATGCATCTTTTCTGTCTTATCGAAGAATTAAAAGTAACTGACAATGGTATTCTTGAAAAACATTTATGCAGTTCAGTCTGCTTAACAGCTGACTACAATTTAACAATTTTTTTTTTTTGCCTCCTTCTTTGTTTATATGAGTTAAAAAAAAAATTTAAAAAAACCCCCACAATAAAACCCCAAACAAACCACCAAACAAGTTTAGTTGCAGCAACAGGCACATTATACAATACCTTGGTGACTTCCTGCTCAGGAACCCAACTAAACTCTTCTGGCAGGCCTGAAATTTTGTCTGTTTTATTAGAAGAAAAAATGTGCTGGCTCCCTTGCTCTAATTCTTCTTGCCTACATAATATCCAAGTTATGCTACATCCTACTCACAATTAGAACTTGTTCTGAATATTATATAATGTGTGAGAATCACATTATTTCTTGCGCAAAAATTAATATTTGTTTAGTCAAGGTCCTGCATAACTTATCAAAATTTAGAACAAAGAATTTCATAGTTTGGTTAAGTCCTCTTAGGAAAATGGCTTAATCTAGACTAAATCTTCACAGAAATATTCTTCAAAGCAGGAGTTAATCTGTCCACAGCTGCAGCAGTTGGACAGCAATTTGTCTGCACTCCCTTTCCCCCTGAGCTGGTGCCTCAAATTCTCCAGTCTCACGTGATGCCATTCTTACCAAAGGAATTTACTGAACACCCCAAATGATCAGCTCACAAAATTAGGAAAAAAGAATGCTGAAAATGAGTGTGATCAACAAGTAAATCAGAGCCACAGAATAGCTGAGGCTAGAAAGGATCCCAGAGGAGGTCCATCACCTCACCTCACACCAAAAGCATGACTAAGAGGTCAGATCAGGCTGCTCTGGGCTTTATCGGTGAGACTTAAAATCCTCCAGGGATGTGGACTGGATTGCCTCTCATTCAAATGCATGGCTGTCAATGGAGTGGGGAAAAATATCTTCCCCAGCACCAGTCAGAACCTTGCCTGTTTTAATTTATGTCCATACAGTGATAACATACTTCACATGCTTCCTGAGGAAAGTTCCTATGTCATATTTATCAGTGATTTTCACAAACCAAATGAGAACATTAGTTTGACTGGACAAGTGAAGACATTTTTATGTTCTACTTAAAGCAGAGACATATTGGCAATCTCATATCAGCTCAATAGGCTGGCATTACAAAGAAGGACTGAAAATTTAATATGCAGAAAACAAGAAATTGCCACTGAGAATTCTCAGAATTCACCTCAACAACAGCATTTCAATTGTTTTATTGAAGTAACAATCAAAATTTGAGTACTATTAATACTCAAGACCATTCCCAAGTACAGCCAAAGATGAATATCATAATTTATTCACAACTTTGGATAAGAATATGGGCTCTGGCATTTAGTATATATGTCATCACTCAAATTAACTCCTGATAAGCTGGGACAGGGAGGAAGAAAGCCAAGGAACAACCTGGAATATTGTAACACGTTTTTTACCAATACCATTAACCTAAAGTGGGACAGTAGAGACATGAGGGAAGTGCTCCAACCATTTTCAGACCTAAGAGAGACAGCTACATTTGAAGCAGAACAATACTAAAACAAGTTAGAATTTGATGTTTTCTGCCAGAATCCAAATTTTAAAAATCCAGATATTTTTAAACCATTTACAATTGATTAGAAGTCTAATTTTAGGCTTTGGATTCTTGTTCAAACAACTTTAAATATTTTTATTCATTATGCATACATGAGATAAAATATATCAAAGGTAAAAATTTACTGACAAATGGCATATCAATTCTAACTACTGTACAAACAGTACATGCATTCCTTATCAGAACAAATCAAATTTGTAATCAATACTTGTACTATAGTACTGTATTTCAGAGCAGAATTAAACAATTCAGTTGAGCATGACACTGCAATAGTAACACATTTTCCATGTTTTCTCTCCCAAAACCTACCAAAATCTCAAGTATTCTTTTGCAGAATAATCCTGAAAAATAAGATTTTCCCAGTAGTGCTGCTTTTTTCTAGAAATATTTATGGAGCTATGCCATCAGAAAAAAGCAACTTCAATTTGAAAATGTCCCTCTTTATCCCTGAGCCTGAAAAAGTCTCTGTTCTAGTGGAGATAACAAGACTCCACCATCTTCTGCCTGTGATTGCTGCTGTTCCTACCAGGCAAGAATGGAATACAGTGGAATTGTCCAGGTACCTTTCCAGGCTGCAGCTGCAAATTCAGACAAAATGGCAGAGAAGAATCCATCCCACGCATAAAGTGAACAGAGGAAAACATAACGGGTAAGTGGTAAATATCTTAATTTATGTGATAAGTATACAGCTGGATATGACTGCTACAATTATTAACAACAGTATGTGGACTGATTGAAGAAATACATGACTAAATTAATTAAACTACCTTTCTATCTCTCCCAGAAATGAAGAGCTCTTAAAGAAAACACATTTGCACAACAGAAGATATTTAACAGAAGACAGCTACTTCCATAATAAAACTACAGTCTTAAACCCAGCTAGTTTTTGCTAACAGGAAAGAGAGATTCTCTCCTTCTCCATCCTCTCCTGAAGCAATGCATTTTAAGAGAAGTATCTAAAGTAAAGTTTTAAAAAGCTTCCCTGAAAAATCTGTGGAAGTTGTCCATCTTCAAGAATTTAAACAAATTAGGAATACCCTAAAAACAGCACTTAAATGCAAATTGCAACATTGCCAAACTCACACCACAACATTTTTTCCTGATTCACTTTGAGAAAAATAAATAAATAAATCTCTATTAAAAATCTATCAAGTATCCATAATCAAAAAAACCTAAAGTTTTTGCTGGCAATGCCTTTTTTTAACACACCTCAAAAGTATTTACATAAACTCCCCAGATATCATCTGTTACAAGTACTGCATAGATTGTTTTGATAACAGTGTCCATAACAGACAACAGAGAGTGCTGCAGTTTACTATCCCAATGTTGATGAAGTTCTGCTGTCTGTTCTTTAGCACACTTCAGAGGCAGCATAATGAAAAAGTTTTAATGAACAGGAAGAGTAAAATAAATCAACTTTTTTTTCTCTTTAATTTTCCCTCCCTTTCCCCTACACCATGACCTATTTTCTTGAATAACATGCAGATCTACTGAGGACATTAACCTGTTTCCATGTCACAGTAACAGCCCATGTACCAACATGCTGAGATGCATTAGCTGTTGTTTATTGATCCTTTTATAAGTTCATTGTACTGGGAATACAAACTGCAGGATTTAAAATTCTTTTGCTATCCTCTGCTTTGTGACACACTTTACTGATTAACTATTTCCCAGAATACATTTATTTCCATGTTTTGTGGAAATACTTACAGAAGATTCCTCCTCTTCAAAGTCTCCCACGTCTGAATCACTCTTACATATTTTTAGTCCATTCATTATTTTCAAAATTCAAAACACAATAAACCACATACCATTTTTTAAAAATGAAACAATATGAATTACATCCACCAAACATTATCTACTACAAATACTGATTTACATTTACCAAGTGTGAGAAATAAACAAGCAGATAGGATAAAAAAAAGAAAAAAAGCTGATTTCCCCTTGATCCCCTGCAGGCTTCTCATACGTGAACTGTTTCCACCACACACACAACAGGCAGCATGTACCTCTGCATAAATTTTGGTGAGCCAAACTGTCCCATGAAAAAAGCATTCTAGTCAAGACTAAGGTGTGACCATTGGTTATTACAGTTCATCCCACCTGCTTCTACCTTTGAACCAGTAGTTACTTACTGATTTTTTTTGTATAGCACATATTCAAACCCCCTCTTTTGTGCCTAAAAAGTAAAATGTTTATACCATCTAGCAAGCTTGACATTCTAAAAACAGGTGTCTACAATAAACTTACATTCACTGCTTCAATTTAAATAGGATGGGAAAGCAGCTGAAGTTTAACTGCCTGAATTTTCAGTTGTAAAAGACAAAAGGGGAAAGCAATTCCAAAAACCAGACTTCTAGCCTTCAGATTCAAGGACTGCAGGCAAATGCACACACCAAATCAATCATGGCAGAACATAACAAGCCAGAGTCTATTGCAAAATAATTAAAAGATCGCCAGGGTTCATGTTCTGTCACACTTTGACAGACAACCACAATTCAGTGAAGTCTTATCTGCATTCAAAAAAACCAAACCAAAACAAAACAAAAAAGGTATAGTTTTAGGTTTGGAGAGATATTTGAAAGAGGGAAATACTCATAAATTGTACCTATGAATTTTAAAACCCTAATTTCCCAAATTCTCAAAAACCCCCAAGGATTCAGATATTTTGCTTTCTATGACAGAACCTCTGGAAAAAGAATGCAGTGCCATCAAAGGAGTGGGGGAAAGAAAAAATCACAAAAGAGATACAGCTCACATCCCATCTACTAGAAATGCTATGCAAAAAAGAAAATACTGCCCCAAGAGGGATGCTCCAGCTGATGCTCTCTAGGGGAAGAAAACAAATTGGACCAAGGATACATCAGACAGATAATCATATGCCTTGTTTCACTAGTAACTTGGCAGCAATTTTTTTGTTGTTGTTGCCCACAGAAGCATCTGACCAAAATAGGTTTCCTACCAACACCTTTTGAACCAGCTGGCCAATTTTCAACATTTTGAAATAAAACCCCCAGAGATCTCAAAAATAACTTATGTTCCTATAAAAGATGTGAAAATTAATGGTCAGGTAGAGGAAAAAGACCTAATTTGCTCTCATAGTGAGTGGAAAGTAGGAAATTCACCTCTTCATATTTGATTTGGCAGCAGGTCAATCAGTACAGACACAGCAGTGTCTGTTGATATGAAGCAGAATGAGATTAATAATTGGAAGAGAAGGGATAAGGAGATAAAATGATAATCCAAATACATACAAATGTTAATTTTATTATTTCTGTATTTCACAGAAACTGTGGCTTTTAGACAGTAACTTAATAGCCTTAAAAACTAATCACTTGCCCAAGTATTTACATTTGTTGACCTCCTCCTGCTCAGTTGGTTGCCTAGGAACATCTTACCTCATAATGAATGGGAAAATAGTTTATGAGCCCGTCTGGACATTTCAAATACTTTTTCCATCTATTTTATGAATCCATGCAAATGGTTTTCCATTATGCTCTTTTACAGCATTAAAGATACTCAATGAATAAAAAAGTAGAGGAGTAATAAAGATAATATAGTCTGAAAAGGCTTTCATAGATAAATACCAACTTGGATACAACATGTAGAAATGTTGGTGGGATGACTCAGCTCCTAATGATATTTCATTAAAGTTCACTTTCTTAGCAGTAGCCTGACGTTATTAATAACTCCCAGCAGGCTACTTAGAGCTGTAGATTCATTTTCCCATTAATGGCAGCAAAAGGTTCTCTGTTAATGGTTTTAGGATAAAGCTGGGTTTTGCCATATGGTTGGATTTGAATGAGGGTTTCTCATGAAAAGCCAGAGAGTGTAAGAAATTGTTACTATATTTAACTGCAGTGTCCTCACACACACAGCAGACAACTGGAATGGACACTGTTCTAATATTTACAAGTGCAAACAATGCTCAATATTTACTGCATGTTCTGTTTAAGAAAACTACAGGAACCTTAAACAAGAGAACATATGGATAGATCAGGGGATTGGTAATACAATACTGAGCTTTTCACCTCTAGGTCATTGGTTCAAACCTAAACTGGTTGGTAATGAAGGCAAGCTATTATCATCTGACAGCCCTGGCCTTTGCAAATTGATTTGTCAGGCTCAGTCCTGTTCTCATCAAACTCAAAATTCAAAATGACAATTTGCACTTCTGAAAACAACCTCAGCAACATAACAAAAAAGTGAACAAACAGAAGTAATCTCTTCCTCATCAGGTTCCATCTCCAGACCAGAGTCTCTGGAGAGTGCCAGAGGAACAGTGAAAATTATACCACTAGTAGCACAACATCTTTCTGTGGATAAAGGTTACTTCTGACTCTTAGATACTCAATTATAACTTCCTCTGTACAAGTACAAAGCTTTCAGAGGTTTTATTAATAAAGAAAAGACAAGAAAGAAGAGACAACAATATGTATGTCTTAAAGCTGAAATTTCACAGTCCTGCTTAAAGATCTCTTCAGATCCCTTGTTTTGAAGGTTTTGAAGAAAATGGTCACAGTACTCTATAAAAGGAGTATCAAATTTACTTTCCAAGTTTTATGATGTGTTTGTAGTCAAAATGTTTGAACACCTCTTGTAGCAGCAACATTGTATCCTACTACTTGCAGACAGCTTTAATTCAGCAATAGATTTATTTACAAATTATCATGAATGATACTAGAGAAGCAATATTTTCACAGTATTTCTTCAAAATTATGTTAGACAGAAAAAGTACGGATTATGCCATAACAGTACATAATTTTCCACATGCTTTCTTAATTTGAACAAAAATGGTTTTAAGCCTCAAAACCGCATCCAACCCTTTCCTTTGTCTCTTACTAGTTTGGGAGCAATCACAATAAACACCCAGCAGGTACCACAGTTATTCATGTTACTAAGCCATCACTGCTACAGGAGTGAACAGACACACCAACTTTTAATGCAGTACCTTTAAGATCACCTGTACTTCACAAACTTAGGGCACTAGACAAAAATCTACTGAAAGTTCTACACTCTATGAACATGAAATGCTACTCCTAATATTTAAGATTACAACAGAACACATAAGGTAAGAGCCTCTTGTCTTCCTTGCAGGTTCCTTGGTTTTTACTNGCAACTCACAAATCTTGGAAAGTATCAAAAAAGTAAGAGCCTCTTGTCTTACTTGCAGGTTCCTTGGTTTTTACTAAGGTGCTGATAAACTGAAGTTTTTCCTTCCTTTTTTCAATAACTCCAGATATAAAATACTTACTATAACTTTAGGAAAGGCACAACAGGTTAACTTCCCAGCTGAATGATTGTACATAAGTTCTGTAAGCAGTCTAATCAAGCTGGTAAACAGTCTATTGCTATAAAACCAGAGCAGCATGGCCAAGCCATATCCTAGTCTGGCCAAACATTAGACCCGTGTCCCATAGACAGAGGCTGCTGAAATGCACCCAAACCCAACTTTCCCCAGTCCCAGAACAAGAAACCCCATGCATCAAGTGACATAACAGAAAAAGAGGAGAAATAAACTGCACACTAAACTCGGATGCCAAGAGACACAATAAGAGACCTATTACACTGTGTCACTTGTCTTAGAAAATATCCAGACTACAGCAGGAGATGGCTCCTCCCTGCAGTCTCACACACAGAGCATAAGCCTAGGGAATGGGGCTGCCTACAGATGAAGGGAAGAAGGCAAAATCCTAAGGATTGGGGATTGCCTATTACTTGACTTGAAGCTAACAGGACCAACAGAGAGATCCAAGCAAGCCAATCAAAATTCTTTGACAGTCATTAATAAAATTTCATTCTGTTCCTCTCTGCCATCAAGCTCTGCATATCTTTTGTAGGGAATGACCTTCAGTGACAGAATATAAGATGGGTTTGAAATTGTGCCTGCAGCCACTATTGACAGAAAATAAAGAAATTAAAAAGCAAACAAGAAGTATTTCAGAGAAAAAATTAAAATAAACTGTTTGAATACATGTGTGTGGAACATATGTCAGGAAACTGAAGGATGTATAAGGTATTCAGAAGGCTGTGTGAGAAAAAATGAAAAGACTAGTAAGTTCTACAGGTATCAACAGGTATGTTACATTATAAGGCAGTTCTGTTGGTTCTGAAGCAACAGAACCAACAGGTAAGTAGATTAAAAAAAAAACAACCAAAACAGTAGCTGTGACTTTTTATTATTCTTTCATCCTCTTAACTCAGGTTTGTTTTTTTTAATATATATATATCACCTGTTGTAATTTGCACAGTTGGACCAAAAGTGATTCTGGACAGCCACAACTGTTCTTTACATAGGTATGTTTATAGAGTCCTCAAATTCAATGAGCCTCTCTAGGTAACAAACTTTTTGAAGCTCCACAAACTGGGAAATAAACACACTTTTTCTTCTATGTACTCTCCATGAAAACTCGCCTAAGAAGCCTTAATCCCTAATAACATCTCCGAGACTAGATAGAGAAGGATTTAAATTCCCATTATCCTTTTTAAGAAACTTGTGACTACAGTCTCAAAATAGACACTTAACCCAGAATTGAGAGAAGAACTGGCATATTTCTTACCTGCAATGCCTGAAGGAAATGAACTGAAATGTTTTACAACTGTCACTAGCATTAAAAATAACCCTCAAAAATTTCTAAATTCTCAGGGATTACTGTAAATTTGTCTGCACTGAACAAAATAGGCAAACTCCTACTCCTCACTGCATCCCAAGAATATTGTGGCAAAAGACTTCATGGGTGACATTACCAGGTGAGGAGGAAACAAATGAGCAAAATAATAAAGCTCCTATTTAATCCAGTCTGAATGATATGCAGCATGCTTGATTAGATAAGGTTTTGATTAGGTGATGGAATAGAATTTACAGAGTATCCTATCTAATTAAACTGGTTTTATTTCTATCACTTCCTAAATGAGAAAAGATTTCAACAGGCTGACAAGTATTTTTCAGCCCATAATACTTTTCTCTAATTATATTTAAAAGCTGTCATATTCAAGTCATGTGCTGCCTTACCAGTTGAGTTCTCAGCACAGCATACTGTCCTTCCCTCCTGAAGCAAACACAAGACTATCTACGTTGCTATTGTTTTCTAAAACTGCTACTCAGTGTCAAATAGATTGCAGCACAAAATCTTTCAGTTGTAAATTCTTTTTCAAGTCTGAAAAGTAGCACAAGCTTAGAGAAATTTTTTCAGTACATACATCTTTCTTCCAAGCTGCATGAGAAATAGACAACTATTTCCCCTCCCTTTTCACATACATCTTTTTTCCACGATTAAAACACTCAGAATTTGTTCTGAAATCTGAAAAGCTTTTTGAATTTTTTTAAAACACACTATCAGCCATTACAATACCCACAAGAAGTTCACGTAGCTGAAAGACCAGAAAGCCATTGTGCCTGCAACTTTTTGAAAGCAGAGGGTGTATATTGTTATGGTTTTCTATTTATGGCTGTAATCCTCATGAATGTCTACTCCATAATCCTTCTACTGAAAGAAAGATTTCAAGCGAAATCCCACTCTGGAAAAGCAAAGGGCTTCTGCTTTCGTTTAAAAGAGGGTGGGGGGAAAGCACATGGTTTCGCCTACCTCAGACCAACAAAGTAAATTAAATACTGAGGAGGTTCTCCTAACCAACAGCAGCTCCCATGCAAGTTTAACTTTTGACGGTGGCTGATCACGCCTGGGTTATTAACCAAGATAATGCAACATCCCTTATCATTTCAAAGACCCCCGCTAATAAAATACCTTTTTAGCCTCTCGCGTTCTCTTTTCCTCGTACNGCCAAGCAGCCGGCGAACAGCTAGGTCTGGCCGCGGTTTCTCCTGAGGGGACGGGACGGGAGGAGAGGGATCCCTTTCAGTCCCCACCTGTCCCCGCGCGCAGGTCCCGCCGGGCGCGCTCATTCCCCGCTGCCATAGCTACGGGCAGCCGCGCCGCCCGCCTCTCGCGAGAGCCGCCATCTTCCCGCGAGAGCCGCGGGCTGCGCCGGCGGCGGGCGCCTCCTGTGGCGAGAGGGCTGAGGGGGAGTGGGGCGGGGCCGGGGAAGGCGGCGGGCGCTGGCACAGCGCGGTGGGATCGGCGATAGCTGCGGGGTGTGGGCAGTGCGAGCTGCCAAACACCGCTGCAGGAAACACACAAACACACACCTGCATGTCTGGCAAAAGTTTGCTTGCAGTTCATGCGAGCTGAGGTAGCTGACAGGTTAGAGCCAAGACATGGTGTGTTCAACACCATGCGTACTTCAGGTGTGAAGTAGACCATTCTCAGGATGAGGGAAAATTGAGTAAGATCTTTTAGAAATTTGTAGTGTGGTTTTCTGAATGCTAGACAACATGTAAGATTACTATAAAATTCGCATTACCTGGACTGCATCAGCTGTACATTGCAGTCTGTGATTTTCCTGTCACCAGTGCAGACTGATGGTGACATTAACTCTGGTGTAAGAGTATTCTTGATGACACTTTTCAAGAAACACTTTTCAAGCCCACTGAAGTAAATGGGTGCTTCCCTATAAATTCAGGATCATTCATATAGAGACAATCTGAGAATAACTGTGGTGACCACCATTTCCATGACCAGCTGGTATCTCAGTGATACCTGGATAAACAACAATAATAATTATTCAGATTGAAACATGAAGACGTGAGGGTTAATACATTTTCTTTTCTGCTCTTTTATTTCCAGTGTTCCCAGCATCTGAGAGATACAGCTTTTGTAACAGTAGAGAAGTGCCACCATCTCTGTAAGTGTACAGGAAGTTCTTTTTACTTGTTGAGCCCATTTTTACATAAGAGAAGTGAGTTGCACAGTGTTCTGTATCGAAAAGATGTATGCCAGAATTTCCAGCTTCCAATAATTCAGGTATCCTGTAGTGGAGTACCAGATGCACAGAGTGTGCCTGGGGGACTGGGACTCTTGTTTGTTCTGCCTAGAGCAAACAAAGCATAAAGTCTTTGAATGTGCATCTGCAATAGTGTTCATGCTGCTGCTGTTAATATGGCGTTTCTAGCACCACTAAAAATAGAAAAAGTTTGTGCATTTGGAAGAATATTTGTTTACCCATCCCATTTCAGTATCTTGCTTTGGGAATCAAACCAACCATAGTGGAAAAAAGAGCAAACGAGGAAGGCCTCCAGCCTCTCTTAGGGACCACAGCTAATTAAGAGAAACATTTAGAGAGAGTAGATATAATGAAGCCCTGGATATGTGCTAGCTTCAGGCCCATGAAAGTATGGCTGTTTTTGTAATAGAATATGGAACTAATTGCATGTCTGAGCCAGGCACTGTGGGCTTTGACTGAAGCACTCCTCA
Source organism: Illadopsis cleaveri (assembly GCA_013399915.1). NCBI lineage: Eukaryota > Metazoa > Chordata > Aves > Passeriformes > Timaliidae > Illadopsis > Illadopsis cleaveri. The sequence continues at coordinate 93,678 of VXBB01022899.1, forward strand.
GTGTAATTGAATTTGTATAGCATCTGTGAGCAGGGGAGGTCTGGTGCCACAAGGCCCATAGGGTGTCCTTAGGCAGGCCAGCAGAAAGTTTCTCATTTGTTTGTCCCTCCTTCAAGAGACCACTTTGTTTTCCCTGCAGTGAACGATGTATGATGGGATTGTTGCTTGAAGCAGGAACTTCTCCCAGTAAGAACACAGTCCACAGAGTCCTTATTTACCCTTTTGTGCAGAGGGATGTTTTGGAGCACCAGTGCAGCATTGCTTAGTGGCCAGCTTTTTCACTGCTCTTTGTGTCCTCCTTGCATGCTTTTCTTCTCCCTTGCTGCAAATTCAGGAACCTGGAGTAAAACAATGATGTCTGAGCCTGGGAAGAGTTGAGACCTTTGTCAGCCTTCTGTAGTACAGTTGCTCTGTCTCTGTCTGAATTTCCAGAAAATATTGGTTCCCAGTCAGCCTTGTTACAAGAACCAGGAAGAATAACTACTTTGATTTGACACCTGAAGAACTTATAACCATAAATTAATCTCATCTTATGCATTTATTTGCTCACTCTGGATTTTTGAAAGGCAAATGTTTGTTATCATTCTGGCTTGAGCTATACCTAACTGCTTCTGTTCCAATTGTTTAGAGGTAGTGGTCCCTTGTCTGCAAATTTATTTGTATCAGTTCTCTCTAAAAGTATTTCAGATGATGTTTTGTTTAAATTAAAAACAGACTTTTAAAATTAAAACTCCTCGCACAAAACATTTTGTTTCTTTTATTGTTCATCAAAAGATCAAAATAAACACACAAAAAAGAACCCTGCAGGTTTTCTTAAAAATAGTTGGACAATATGCATTAAAAGTTTTGATGTAAATAATGTTTCTAAAAAGTATAATTGAAAATTAAATTAAGAGTTTATATTTGAGAATTTATTTATTAAGCTGACTGAAGTTTAGGTTGCATTTTAAAAGCACTGCTTCAGGGTTGTTTATGTAATTCTCTTCCCTTTACTGCATGTGTTAATTAACACAAAATATATCTGAGCAAGTACTTGCACTCCTTAAAGCTTCATGTAAGTTGTACTGCAAGCAGAAGATGATCCTCAGAGAGATAACACTGTGTTAAATATATAGACAGCCAGAACATAAAGGCACTGCTAATTAATTACATTAACTGAAGAGACTTTCACTAGTAGATATATGATTATAATTAATAATAATGTTTCAAATTCCACATCTTCTCAATTCACAAAACCTGCAGAGCTCCACAAAATGTGTTCAGTCTTGTCTCTGTGTCTGCCTGCAAGTTCTTCATGGTTATCTGTAGCCCTGGTCAGGCACATGTGCAACACAGAATAGGTAACTTGTCTAAATTAGTTTATAACCTGCAATTTGGCCATAGATGAGATGCATATGAATGTTTTAATGTGCTGTGAGACAGCAGGTTGTCTTGCAAACTTCTAATATTGACTCAAGAGAGACTCTTATATGTGCTGCTAGTGGGCAGCAGTGGCTGCTGTAAATTGCCAGAGCAGTGTTACCAGCAGATTGTTGTGCCAAGGGGCAGTCCTTTGGAAGTAGGGCGTTTTCCACATGATCACACCTGTAGCAGGCTTCTGTGGAAGAGAACACATACTTGCAGACAAGCTAGTAAGGGAAAAAAACCTCGGAGCAGTGAGCATCGAGTCTTGTGCCAAAAAACTTTGTTTCCCATGGAGGGATGGCCACATGCAGACCTCTGCTCCATAACAGAAACACCATGTGCAGGCTCTAGGCTGTCTGGTCCCTGCATCTTGGAATAAGAAAACTGAATACATTTTATACATTCACAGTATGATTAAAAAAAAAAAAGTCAAAAAGGCAAAGCACATATTCTCTTAAGAGCCTGAAACTCTTCCAGATTTTATTTCAGAGAGAGTAAGTCTGATGGCAAAGCCGTCTCCTCTAAATGATCTGTCAATGATCTGTCAAACTGTTCCCTTTGATTAGGGAATACAGTGCAGTCAAATGGAAAGTTTCTGCACAACACAGAGAAGCATGCTACCTGTGCTACTACCTGCCGAATATTCATGCCATCAGCTATAACTCCAGGCAAAGTTTTAAAATGTCTGAGACCATATTTCTGGGTAATATTGCTGAGATTTTTTAAAATGCTTTTCTTTTGCATTAAAGTGTGGGCACTCTTTTTAAATGCATTTTTAGCATGGCTTGGCTTCTTTATCATAGAATTTGTCTTCGTGAGAGAAACATTTTAAAGCTTGGAGACTGTGAAATAATAGTCCTAGAAGTGACAGTGTAAATAACTAAAAATGTGAGAGCATTTTGTTTTGAATGAAAGATCTGAATGTCACAAAATTCTCTGCAATCCGCTTTTCAAGGGTCAGCCCCTCTCTATTAAATGGATTTTTAGCTGCTGTTCCATGGGGTATAAGCTTAGTATCCACTACATCCTATATAAGGGAACTGTAGCCTTTTCAAGACGATGAGCTCAATAATTTGTTCTTTTTTATCTCTAACTGTGATGATCCTGCTTAAAAGCAGATGACTGTCTTTCCATTCTGTCACTTCTACTGTGCGGGAGAAAATCCACTGTAATTAAATCTAATGAAATCCTCTAATTCCCAATATAAACAATCCTCTGACATAGGCAATTCCCCTGAGTCTACATCACAGCCCAAGGAAAACAAAGAACAGGAGCTGTTTCTTACTTCCTTTTAAATATTTGATCATTATGGAGAAACTTCTGCCCCGATTAACAGTAGCTGAAAGCCTTACTCAAAGTAATTATTTTTGAGACAGAATTTGGATTACTGATTTTTCTCTCACTTGTAACGTTACTTTGCATAATGACTAAACTAGCATGTAATTGAGGCTGTGTAAACAACAAGACAATAGCTGTCTGAATTGTTCTACAACATGTAGTGTTGTATTTCTCATTTTGTACTAGAAACAAAAGCACATAAATCCTGCTTGACAGGATTTGAGATTGAAAGTGCACTGGCAAAAGAGCTACGTGCCTTATTAAGCAAATGGACCAAAACTGAGGAAACAACTTACAAGTATGAATTATAGCAATATTATTAATATTTTGCAGTGATACAGTACTAATTCCAAAGACATTGCAACTTCCATCCCCGTTTAGGGTTTGGGTTATTGGAATGTGTTGACAAAACCCCTTTTCCAACAGTATGTTGTGAACCAGAGAGAGCTTTGGGTACATGCCCAACCCTTCAGCTACCTGCAGGATCATGCTGCTTTCCTTGTACCTGGGAGCTTTGAGACTGGGCCACCAGAGAGCACTGTGTTATTTCTGCTTGTATTCCTCACTTGTCTCTGCATGTTTAAGGACCTATTTTATTCAGTTTTTTTTCTATGACACAGTAGAACTCAAGTGGTTGTTGTGATCATACTGGAATTCCCAAACATTTTGCTGTCATTGTCCTGTGTGCACCCTGTGTGCAGCCCTTCCCTGCCCTGACTGACCTCATCTGGGACCTTCACCCCACTTATGGCCCAGAAATCTCTTTTAGTCTCAGTCCCAGTCCTGGGGTCCTTTGTAGAGGTGCTCTAGAGGTGCTGTAGAGGTGCTGGCCTGCACTAGTGTCTCCTGGGTGGACCTGAGACCTGTGCTGTGACTGTGGCAATGCTTCCTCAGAGCAGCCAGTCCTCTCTGCCCTCTGACATTCTTTAACTGGCCCATCAGCTGGAATACCTGCTGCTGAAAGCAGATTGTGACATATGGCTACCAAACGATCTTGTTTCTGCTATTCCTGACGTATTTACCATGAAAGCATAATGTATTTCACTTTTTTTAAAAAAAACCCATGTAATTCTATATTGTAGTAGGCTAAAATATGTGTCAGAAAAGGGGAGGCAATAAATGGCTTATTTAGTTGGAGAATATTTTGCTTAATGTCACATTGTTTTCTCTGACATTTCCTCTGACTTTCTGAATTTCTAGCCTTGTCATTGTAGACTGGATATTTGTATTAAAACAATTTTGAACAGGAAAATGAATCCATCCTCCTTAATTGAAATGCAATTAAAAAGCTAGATTGATTTAAAATATTGGAAAACAGCAACCTTATCTCCAAACAGAGCTCAAACAGAACTTTTTCATTTTTGTTGAAATGGTCTTTAGATCAAAACAGCACCTTAATATTTTTAAGTTTAGTCACAGAACTGAGTTATGAATACTTCTTAATAATTTCATAGGATATATAATAAATGTTCTTTAGCCATTGCAGCAGAATGGTTAGGAAATTACTCATTAATTACTTTTGCAGCTTGTTGTTATTATTAGCATATATTTAAAGAGATCTCACAGTAGCCCTCTCAGTAGCTTTATTGAGGCATGTAATAATGCCAACCACATACCTACCCAACAGAATAAAAATCAAGTACATGGCTGCAGGAATTTCTATACAAGGAGGAAAAACTCCTAAATTAAAAGTACTTCAGTGGAAGCTGTCCCCATGAATAAGCTGTTCAGCCCTGCTTACAGTAAGAAGTGTTGAGGCACCAGAACAGAATTCCAAACAAGTCTCCAAGCAGGAGTTCTTTAGTGGTTTTCCCCAGCACGTGCCTTTCTTCCTGTTTGTGTGGCATTGCTGAAACTGCTGCAAGAAATGGAATAGACTTTGATGGTGTGTATTTGAATAAGTCATGCACTGTGGTAAGTGTCAAATTAGCTCTGTTGTTATTAAAGGATTTGTTTTCTTGCTCTGTAACTATAGGCAAGCCACCTTACTTGGGTGTGTCTCTGTTGCTTCCCAACCTATTGACTTTATTATTTCTGGAAAAAATGGAAAAAAAGCCCAAAAAAATCCAAAACAACAAACGGCTTAAGCTGTCAGCTAGTTTATTCTCTGGAAAATTGGGGAATCCTAGGTGACAGTGAAATACTTTAAGCTGTTTATTTTGCTGACAGGCTGATTTGCTATTTCATCCCTGATGTTGTTCTAATTACCTCTCAAAGTCATCATTCTTCCCTATCACTTTGGCAGTATTTTTCCAGGCCACCTGGACCATCCCTGTCAGTCCCTGATCTTTCACCCCAGACTAATAGTCTTGTTGTGAGATTTAAACTTTTGTTATTGCTAACCCCCAAACTCTTTCAGCAGTTTTTAAGGAGAAAACACAACAGCTGTTTTTCATCTTGGCGTTTTATTTTTTGTTAATATATGACAAAACAGGTTTATTATCAATCAGACAGGCAGCATGTAGCATTGCTAAACAGAAAAACACTTCCTTAGTCTTGGCCTCTTATGTGCTGGTGAATAAAAAGCTCCTTTTCCTCAAACTGTGTCTGATTTAGATTAACAATACAGTGAAGAGAAGTTTAGAACCCGCTAGGGACTTGTCTTGGCTACAGGCAAAAGAAAGGAAGAGCTGACAGAACTAGTTTCACTTTTCTGCTCCTCACTATCAACTTGCAAATAGAAAGGGCTGAGAAGAAAGGGAAGGTGTTGGCAGTGGAGATTTACAGCTCTTCTGTTTCACCACACACTGGCACATTGGCCGCAGTCTGGTACTCTGAGAAGTCTCCTGAAGGCATCCAAGGTATTGGGGTTCTGTTGAAGGAGGGTCTTTTGCTGAAATTTTGATTATATATCATGAGAGATTCTGGGAGCAAAGGGCAGATATCAAACTGAGGCACTTTGAAGGTCATCCGTTTGGCTGCTTTCTCATAACCCCCATAAGGCATGGCAGTCCTGGCATAGGGGAATACATGGAGTTAGCAAACACAGCACAGGTAAACAACAGGATTTATAAAATAAACAGTCAAAGTTATCAAGATTCTAAATTTTGCTCCTGTTGTAGTTGACTGGCCAACAAATCCTTCATGAGAACATAGATGTATCTATTGCCCATGTATTAAAAATTATGTAAACACACATATACACTGCTGTGCACTTCCTTCATCCTTGTTGGATCAATCTCCATCAAACCATACAACTTTCACACCTGTTAGTATTCTGTGTATGTAGCTGGCATTATTGCAGAAATGAGTGAGGTGTGGGTCTGTCCTTGGTACTGATGTCCTGAGTCTATGGAGGTGAGTGGAAAAATTGGATAGAGAGGTTAACAAAAAATTGAAGTGGTGTGAAGTATATTGCTGCTGATCATAAGTATTTTTCGTGAGCTCTTGAACTTCAAAGGGATGCAGTAAAGAACAGTGGCAAGCTACATCTCCTGGTCAAATGGGGAGAGAAAGAATGGCAAATAGGATTAAAGTCCTCTTATCCAACTGCATAGGTTTTCTGTGCATAATCTGAATTAAAATCTCCAGCCCTTAATGTATTTTGTCTTTGTAGTCTTCCAAACATTTCATCTACTGGAGACTGTGCTAAGCAAAATGACATGCAACTGAAACTTATTCACAGTGCACAAGACAGGAGGACTGTGGTCAGCATTATTGTGTTTTCTCTTGATAAATAAACTGCATTCACTATCTAAGAAGACTTACCGGTTAAAAGACTTGTAATGGGGGAAATCAGGTTTGGGACTGTATGACAGTAAGTCCGTGGAGAACTGACTTTTGTCCTCAGGGCTGATCCCCATCGCTCGTTCCCAAGGGGAAATATAAGTTTTAAATACAGTGACTTTTTTGCCTCCTGACTTTCCATCTGTAAACAGAGGAAGGTAAAGCAGTCTAGTTAGATGGCACTCTAACTGCATTGTGCTTCTGTATCCTGCTACTGAAGCTGAGGCACCAGCTTTGTTTCCAAATTCTGTAACTCCTACATCAATACAAACATTTATGGTTAGATTTCTGGTTTTAAAAGACAATCATACACTCCCTCTGTCCTTATCCACAAAAGCAGATAGTAACATAGTCTAAGAGCCATTCATCCAGGAATTTGCATTCAAACATATATTTGAAAGCTAATTTTTCATTCTTCTTTTTGGTTGCTCATATAGAAGGAATCAAAGTCCTCACCTCATCATCTCTTTCGCTAGCAGGGGGGAAGCTTTATATGACGAAAGATGCTATATAATTTCTTAATTTACTTTTCTTTATTTTCTGTCAGATCATAGCAGACATGAGATGGCATTTTCTTTGTGATTACACGAACAGACATTCATCTTTTCCCCCTTTTGAACTGGGATGTTAGAGACAAGTCTGTCTCGATCACCTCAGGATGGCTAAAAGCAGTTTGCAAATATTACGTGGTATCTCACTGGAAGTTAAAATCCTGTCAGTGACTAGAGCTGCACTTTGTTGTAAAGTCAGACACTTGATTGCTAGAAATTTTAGATTATCGTCTAGCTGCTCCATTAAGCAAATGAGTTCAGACAAGGGATTTCATTTTGCATTCCCTTCCCTTCCCCCAGATGTGTATAATACCACCTTGCTAGTAAGAGCACAAGTTTTGTATTGATATGTAGCACATTTGTAGTGTTTTCATCCTTCATAAACCTTAAAAGTCCTGAGCAATGACATCTGCTTAGCTTGATTAGGGCAGATGAGAATAATAGGTTAATGGAGAGAGACATCCTGGTGCTCTCATGGTGCTACATTTTGTATAGAAAACAAATCCTTATGAACTAAGCAGCAAAGAATGAACACTATTATCTCAATCTTTCCTCTTTATCACACCTCCTTTACTTGTCTTGCTTATTTCAAACCATGCCAAGTCCTGGGGTTTCCTGCTTTTAGAGAATTGCAGACATTTACAAGAATCTCATTTTCATTAAAAAAAAATAAGAACAACTACTCCCCTCATTCTTTGTGAAGTATTTAAACTAAGCAGTTTCCCAGCAAATTGATTGCTGGGGTTGAAACATAAAAGCAGCTAGGATCTGTCTCTGCAGTGAAAGCTATAGGATGATATTAATCCTCCTTCTCCCTGCACACAGGATAACAATGAAGAAAAATCTCCTATAAGAAGACTATAAGAGTCTATATAGATTGCTTTTTCACAGGAAATGTAAAAGCCGATTTTGATGTAAAATTCACATTATTCCAGAATATAAATGAAAGAATTAGGTTTTTACAAGTCATTTCTTTGGTTACTCAAGGCATTTATTCCTTGTTCACAAGCAAATTTGATTTTTTTGTAAAAATCTATAAGGACTGTTAAAGTTATGATTTCATCTGCTGATTCTTATACTACCTGTTTGTTGCTAGAGATTTCTGGCCAAACTAAACAGAGGATAAAATCAGGCAAAGAGTAAATTGAAATAAAACTACTTTTACTCATAAATATATTGCCTCAGTGGCCCAGTGGTGGTTACCAGATAACTTTTAGAAATATTGCTGTTCCTTTCTGAAGATTGTCCAAAAAGTGTTCTTTGTTTTGGTAGAAGCTTTGATTTGAAAGCAGGGCTCTGATATTCAAGTCTGATACTCAGATCAGACTACTGATGTAAAGAGTCAATAGCACTGTCTCCAGCAGTGGTTGGTGTGAAACCCTTGGAAGGAAGGAGACCCACACTGGCATGGCATAACTGTCCTGGCCTACTGCTCTACCAGCCTTAGGAGCTCAGCAGGTAAGTTTCCTGTAATTTCTGTTGTCCAGTCAAGGAACATATTTCTGCCTCCTGCCTGTGGGTTGAGCAACATAGAAGCATAAAAACAAAACCATCAGGCTAAAAGCAGTTCAACTCTTCCAGACTTTACCCTGGAACTTTGTTTGGAAGAATCCAGGTGTTAGATTAATTTGCTTATCCTTAAGAGTAGGCCTGGCAGGTGGTCTGATAGCTTTAGATTCTTGCTCTTGCAGAGAGATACTTGCCTTTGTCAGTACCATCACCTCCTTCTCCAGCACTTCCAGATGATTTCCCTGCTTGCTCCCCTTCACCGTCTCTAGCGCCTCCTCTGCTTCCGGGCCTAGGAGGGACGCCGGGGTGCTGCTGCCCACCGGAGCCGTGCTGCCCCGCTGTCATTCCTCCTACCATCCGCCCGTGGGCATAGCCATGAGCATCGTCCCCAAACTGCCCTCCTGGTGGGATGAACTTCTGAAAGTGATCCTAGAGCAGGAGAGAAGAGTGTGGTTGAATCTCTGTTACAGCTATTGGTGTTTGCGGGACTGGGTCCCAGAATGTGAACTCCCGAGTCTCTGTGATCTGACCAGTGCTGTGTCTCCGTTACAAAGCCAGTGGCAGAACTTCCTGGGAGTATTCCCTTAATTCAGTATAGCAGCAATTGTGGAACAGCAGAAGTGGCAGTGGAAGTACACACACCTCATAGTAATTTTATGTGATCAGGGTGGTGTTGTCCCCAGCAATGATGACTATGAAATACAGGAGGAGGGGAAAGGAAATTTAGCTTTTGCCAGAGCTGGTAAAAGTCCAAACAGAGATAACATTGGCTAACCTATGGGAAAACAAGCTGGGCAAGAAAAAGGAAGTGTTTTCATGTCAAAGTTAACCCCAGCTCAATTACAGTGTGGGAATTAAGTGTTACAGGCCACCAGAACAGCAGGGTATCTGTGACAACATAAAAGCCAGGGACATGTCTGCCTTTTTGACTGTTTTCCATATATATGAAGGTCTGCTTGGGGAGGAGTATTTACATGTTGAGAAAAACTGAAAAGATAGCAGCCTGGGAAAATAGAAGATACTTCCTGGAGACCACAAGGGGGAAATGACAAAAAGGAAGAATTTTGTTTGTAGCAATATGTGAATTAGCAAACCAAATCTAACTGACAGGGTAAGAAAGAAAGAAAGTTGTATCCATCAGTAAAATTAAATTGGTCTTGTTTTGCAGACTATTCACTCTTCCTTGTCCAGGCTAGAAAGCACAATCTCTGCAGTCTGTAGTAAAAGAGCGAGCAATCCATGCAGGATTTATAGACCTTGTGGTGTACATTTGGCACAATATCCTCTCTTTGCACACAGAAACTTTAATAAATGCTTGTGTGGAATAGAAACCATAGAAACAGTATGTTCAGAAAAATATTTTACATTTTGGTCATAAGTGACATCCAAACTTGACTCCTGTCAGACTTAAAAAGGTATCTCCCGTGTAGTACAGCCCACATAGCTATATAATACAAGTAACCTGGGTTATATATCATGTATAGTCTTTCCTGTTGCACTAGGAGATTGGCTATTAGATGCACAAAGATGCAACAAATACACATGAATGACATTGAATGAATCTGTGGTTCCTCGTGCTGCAATTCTACCTGTATACATTAATCTCAGGCAGCCTCAGAGGTGGCTCTCAAGGAGTTAAGGCTTTCTCAGGGCTCTTACACCTAGCACAGTTTAGCAAAAAGAAGCTTTCCAGGCTGTAAACAGGCTTCCAAGGCCAGCTGTTCAGTCAGCTAAAAATAGTCGAGAAGTGAAAACCCCACAAGGCTCAAGGCAGAATTAGCTAACCCTCTGTTCCCTGTGTCTCCCACAACAGTGTCCAGGGTTTCACAGCAGGTCACCAGGCTGCAACCCAGGCAGGCAGCCAGCTGCAGGCTGAAGTGGCAGAGCTGGTGCCCCCGGGGCCTTTAGGGACTGTCTGTCCTTCTCCTGGCTGCAGGGAATTCCCTTTTTAGGAACAGAGGAGGTAACGTTCCTGTGAATGTCAGGAAGCGCTGAGAGGGGAGAAGATTGTGAGCATGAAGCTGTACACAGGAGCTAACAGGGCAATCTGCTCAATTATGCATGGCAGCTATGTAGCTGTAAAAAGGCAAACTGAACAAGGGTATTTGGAGGGTTAGGGGTCAGAATGAGGTTATTTTCAAACTGTTAATATATATGCAAGGGTAATGCTCCTACTGATTTGCTCACTGCTTTCAAAACAGAATTTGCATCTGTTTTCCTTCAAGTTGCACCCATGCTGTGTGCCCTTTCTGAGAATTAAATGTTTATTTCTCCTTTCCTGTGGTTACTTACTGGCCTCTCCTGCAACAGAAAAATAAAGTGACAAAGCATCAGCATAACATGACCTGCAGTAAAATGGGCTGTTTTGTTTCTGCTCACAGTAGTATTTGATGTGACTAGGGAGGGGCATCATTGTCATCTGGTGTGATTTTAAATTGCAGTATTATCACTAAGTAGGAATGAAGTTTCTCTGGAACAGAAGGTTGGTATCAGGAAAGCCACTCCTAAAGCTCATTTAGCTGCAAATTAAATTAGTTTGATTTGCCTCAAGCTAGTTCATGATTCTTCATGGGCCTGCTGAGAAAACATCTGATCTGCTAAAAGTAGACAACTCCATTCAGACAGGAAAGACAGGTTTTCCATGCAACACCCCAGTCTACTCACCTGCTAGAACAAAAATATAATTTTCTTTAAGTTTGGCCACTACAATTGTTTGTCTCAGCTCAAATTAACGTGAGGCAAAGGGAAATTAATATTTTTGAAAGATTTTCCAAGACAGTGGAGCTCAGGAATGACAGCCTCAAGCAGGAGTCTCAACATAGTCAAAGCTGTGTAGGTACAGCTTTGTCTGCAGTACTTAGAGCACCTCTGGTCAGAGTTTTAGAGGTTTGGAGCTCACACTTGAGGAGAATGCATGTCTTGGGCCGCTGCTAACAGCATGTGGAACTTTTACATATGCATATTCACATCATAAAAGTTCCAGGAGAGAAGTCCAAGAACATCAATTGAGATGGTTGACAACCTTCTCCTCTTGGCTCTGGGGACAGATCACACAGCTCCTCCTGTCTGTGCACTGTTGGAGGTAGTGAGTATTATCAGTCCCTGGGCATCTCTAAATCCACTCTAATAAGAGAACATTTATTATATGTTCACGTGATGGGTCCCCTGGGTTGGCTAAACAAATTGGGCTTCTGTCTTTGAAGTCCTTAGTGCTAGCAAGTGCCTGCTCCTGCAGGCTGAGTGCTTAGATGGACAAATTCTGAATTCTCTAGAGCATGTGCCTAATAAAAACTAGATAATGAAAGATGATCCAACCAATGGAGCTGAGATCTCTATGTATCTCCAGGCCCTGACGTCACTGCAGGCAGTCCCCAGGAGAGACACTGTGTGCTTCCCTTCAGCTCCTTGCTGTGCCCTGAAGAAAATGATTGAGGCCACCAAATGTGTTTCTATTTCCACCTCACTGATAAAGAGCTCCCCAAATGTTTGATGCCTATGTAGTTACTAACACTTCTGAAGTTACTGGACTGCGTCGTCTCTGTGGCAGCCACTCCAATGCTCCTTCATGGTGAGATGGGAGATTTAAAATTCAGACACTTGGAGAGTCTCATAGACTGTCTGCTGTTTTTGTCAAAGCGTGGGCCTCAGTCCTTCATTTGGAATTGCATAGCCTTAAATCTATGACTCACTTTTTTAAAAAAGGATGAAAATAAGAAGCTGTTGAAGCATCTTACACTATTTTTTTAAACTTGCTACCCCAAGAGGCACAGCAGGTTGAGCTCCTGCTTTCTATTTCCAGGTCCATTTCTGACTTGCTGTTTAATCTTAGGCAAAATATTTTTTGCCTCTGTGCTTGATTTTATCCATCTAAATAACAGGAATTTTTTATCTAATGCTACTCAAAATTAGATATATCTTATTTGTATATTTTATATCATCTTTGCCACATTTTCTTGACTGATGAAAGAAATTGTGTTTCAGAATTTTGGTCCAGAGTTTTCTGACAGTGCTCCAATAAATTGCTGTGGAAAATAAAAGGCTCTTTTTTACTGTTACTCTGCTTTTCCACCACCAGTCATTTCTTGAATAAGAATGCATTGGACTCCATGTTCACTCTTACACAGCTTTGGTTTTGTGGGACTTCTAGGTCTTCTGCACCAATGCAGCTCCAGTGCAGCAAGGCTCATTTTGCTAGAGAAGTTACAATCTCAGCTGGCTCACTCCACTTAGATCATAACCTGAGACTTGTATTTTAGCCTGCAATTATCCTGCAATGTTTGTTCAAGAGGTTTAACATTCCATGCAGGACAGAACTCCTAGAAAAAGTTATTTTCCTAACATTTCCCCTTTAACCTTACCTCCACTGATCTTGATTGACATTCATCTGAGTACATTCAGGGGCATACAGAGCCATCAGTGCATGCCCCTGTAATAAACCAAGGAGTTGCATGATAACATCCTTGTTTCTCCATAGCAGTTTTCCTTCAGACACTGTATCATGCCTGGCTATTTGTCATGGAAGATTTCTGAGGCAGGTTGGTTGTGTACTGCTGTGAAGCATCACTTTTGGTTTGTAACATGATCACTTCCATTTTCTCCCTGCTACTTCTGCCTGCTGAGTTCTTGTCCAGCACCAAAAAGAGTACTGAGTAACTCCTGCCATTATCCAGAAGAGCAGTAATCCAGTTCTTTTGACTTCTTAGATTTTGTTTCACAGTTGGCATCAGCTTAAAACAGACCTGAAGTCCACTGGAAATTGCCAACACATTTCAGTTTGTTTTCATACAAGCTTTGCCATGATTGGAAATTGCATTTATTTTAACTTGTGGATGAGTGTAAGAAAGCACCAAGGTGGGGATTTTGGTTGTGGGTCAGTGTGGTTTTTGAGGTACTACTGCTCATAATTGTCTATTTAGAAATTGATCATTTCACCTTCCTAATTGTTTTAATTTAAGATCTGATAATAAAACATAAAAAGAAGTGGAGGGGAAGGAAGATCTCCTCCATGTAACCCAAATCAAGCCATAGGTTTTGACTAGCAGAAGGATATTTAAGGATTCTTACTGGAAGAAAGAGTAATGGCAACATCCAAGACCCATAACTATGGCTTTGTTTTCAGTTTCCCCTTAATGCCTGGCAGCAAGGTGTTAGAAAGTTTCCACTTGATGAAGCAAGGTCTTACATTGTGGTTCAAAAGCAGAGATGGGATCTCAAAAGAAGTTAGGTGGAGAGCTAATAAATAATGAGTGAGGCTGGAGGGCTAAGAAATATTTTTTTCACATGATCTTAATGTGTTTGAGGCCAAACAAATTTAGCGCTGTGAAGGAAAGGTCTGTGAACTGCTGGTCTATTAACTGCTAAACAGTGAAGTGGGATTTAGGACATCCAAAGCAAGACTGAAAACTTGTCTGTGATTTTGAGCAACTCATTAATCTACCCCATGGTTCAGTTTCACCATTAAAAAATAAATGTAGTGATTTCCCTCATTCTCTAGTTGGCCAGATGATACAGTAATAGAGCACATAAGATAGGATTTCATCATGGTCTTTAGTCAGTAATAAATTATATCTTGCAGCTCACAATGAAGTAAAAATATCCTCTGAGACATGGAGAGAATCACAGTTCCTGTGGGTGGCACACAGCCTGGGGTGAGGAGAAGAAATCCTACATCTGATTTACTAGACAGGGTTCAGAAGAACCCAGCTTTTCCAGCACAGCACCAAACAAGGAGGATGTTGCCAAAATTCTTCCTGTTTGGCAGGATTTTGGTGTCAAACTCACCCCTCCCTAAAACCTTCCCCTTGTACTGCATATTTGCAAGCAGAGAGAGTCACAGTATTGAAAATAGCTCCACAGTAGGTAGCGGATTTCATTTTACTCGTGTTGGGAATAGTCAGTCCTAAACCCTGGGGGTTTAGCTACTGTTTGCCTTTAAGTGGATGGGTAGAGCTGCAGCAGTGACAGAGAGGCAGGTTTTCACTTTTGCATGGAGCTGTCTGACATTCATGTACACACAATATATATCTTTCCTCTGCTACAAGTAAGGAGAGTGATCTGATTGTCTGGTGTGGATTTTTGGCTGGAGGAAAAGGAGGAGGCGAGAAGCAGAAGGGTGGGTCAATGACACATGACTGCTGAGATCTTCTCCCTTGTGTGGAAGGTTTATGGCTACAGCACAGGCTATTCTGGAACCCCTTATATGGTTTGGATTTATTTTTAATAACCTTTCTCTTTGTGTGTTTTGATATTACATTATCTTGCTGGTAAACTTCTTTTGTGGGAAAGAAACAATCCATACTCCATCCTAGACCTGACTTGCTCTGGTTTCTTAAGTGTGTCCTGAGAATATTTTAAGACAAGACAGTTAAGAAATCTATTATATGAAAGCAGAAAACACACCAGCAGCTTTAAATTCCCTCTCTGTCCCACAACCTCAAAGACACAAGAACTTCTTTGGGATGGGGAGCAAAGGAAATGGAAGTTAATTGGGAGGGGGAAGTAACTGGGTGTAGCAGTAGGACTTCTTACTCTGCCATTATCTTCCTCACACAGTTATCTTTTGATTAAGCTTTCTTTTCTGCATCTGCCTTTGAGCAGATGGAGGAGCAAGAAAGGAAGAGAAAAGAAAGCTAATCAGATACTGCAATCCAAAGGGCTTTTTGATGAAAGTTATTTGGTGCTAAGGTCAGGTGCTGTCCTGATGGCTTGGGAGCTAACAGGCTTCAGATCTATTGCCTTTACCTGCTCAAGAGCACCCAGCTCTCCCAGACAGTGACTCAGTTACTGTGATTGCTCAGCTTTTCTTAGTGGTCTGACTGCAGCAAAGCTGTTCCCTCGTGCTGCCTGAGGTGATGAGAATAGTTTCCCACAAGGGCAATGGATGCAGCCAGCCAGCACACGGAGCAGCCAGAAAACAGCAACAGTTATGTTTTGATCTTGCTAAACTGATCCCAAGTGAGGGCAGTAGGGCAGACCAAAGTCTTTCTGCACTGACTAGTGGAGTGTTGTTATCTGTACCATGGATGTGGAGGGAAGACCTGGAAGTGAATCATGGAGGATTTTAAGCAGAATGCCAGCATGCCATGGTTCTCCTACAGCAAAGCCATAAAGAAAATCCTAGGCTTCTTAGAGTATTTTCTAACCCCCAACTACATTTCTCCATGGCACAGAATCTAACCATCATGCTAAAAGATCTTGGGAGCAGATATGTTCTTACGAGAGAGAGAGATTCACTACAGAAAGGGTGTGGAGTGCAAGTCAGGCACAGATGAATAAACAAAGTAGGAAAAGCAGCTAACAAAAGAGAGGCAACAGTCATCAGCATTTGTCATGTTAGTCATGGAGTGACTGTGCACGTCCAATCTTGAGTCGGTTTGTCACAACTTATATTTTTTTGATTGGACTTTCTTTAATGGCACTCTCAAAATTTTAAGACTTTGGACTTTAGCCTTTTTATTCCATCCAATTATTATATTCTCACTACTCACTGCAGCAGATTCTCACATATGATTGGCCCTCATATGTTTTAGGAGCTTTGAGATTGCTGAGTATTTATAAAAACAGCATGCATTTCTCTAGACTATTAATCTGTGGAGTCTGAAGTTCAACACAGCATTCATTCTCACATCCTTTCTAGGAGATAATTCACTGAAGAAATGAACTACTTAAAACACAAAGAGATGAAGAAGCTGCCCAAAGTTTAACGTCATGAGATATGCTTACTGTATCTCTGGCCTGTCATCCCTAATCTGTAATATTACTGTTGTAATTTTAATTTCTTCTTTTTTTAAGTGATGCATCTTTCAACATTCTGATTTTTAAATTGTCCTTTTTAGAAGTGAGCCACAGATATTTTCTTAATGCTGCTTTTGAAAACATCGGAGTGCTAAAAGATAGTGTGTTTTTGTTTGGCACAACATTTTCTTCAACTTGACTTTTATTGTTTTCCTTGAGTTTCCTTGGACTGGAAAATAGATGCCATAAAGGGATAAAATGTCACCAAACCAACTTTAAAGAACATCAGAAGATCAGGTGGTACATCAAAATGCATATGAACCTTAAACATTTTCTGTTTGTTTTACTGAATTCTGATAATCATGTAAATAGAGAGTTTCATTTGAAAAAGTTTAAGTGTCTTCAAGAGACTTTACACCTGCAATTAGCTATAGAAAGAAGTTTAAATAACAGTACAACGCAGGGGAAAGGGAAAAGAAAAAGAATATCTGTATTTATACACCATATTGGAAAGGAAAATATTTTAGAAGAAAACAAACTGGGCTTCTATTAACTTCTAAATTAACTGAAAATGTTTCAGAGTCAGGTTAGAGGTTTCACTTGTGGAGCTTGCAGATATTAGCAGAGGACTCTGTCCAGCAGAAAGCATAAAAGTATCCCTAGACTAAAAATAAAACTGCATCTACTGGAGCTGAAGTCAAACCTGGATGGATCATTGCCATCATGCAAAGAAGAAATGGAATGGGTACAAAACCAATTAGCTCTGCCCTGAGGTCTGAACAGCTGCCAAACATGCAGCCTTCCTTCATCACTCAGTACTGAATTTTGTCATGCTTCTGTATGTGTGATACCAAATATTTGCCAGAGGAAACTAATGCTGCTGCCAAAAGGAAATAAAACTTGTGTATTTATATAATTTTGTTTTCTTCCTTCAGTTCTTTGCTAGCTGACTCTCCCTACCCTCTGCCCACACACATTAAAACAGAGGAGAGCTTGGGCACACTCCATTCCTGTTTTCCCTAAGTGTATGGAGTACCATTTTAGTCTTAATCTTCAACTTACCACAGAATTGTCAGTGAAGGCATCAGGGTTATTCTCATAAATGAACTTCTCCACTCTCAGTTGACGTAATTTGAACATTTTGGATCCTTTGTTAGTGAGGAGAGAAAGCTCTTCTAGCATCACATCTCTGGGGATGCTGATCTTCTTCCCCAAGTTCAGCTTGGACGCCTCTTGTGGCATGGCTACAAAACATATGCAGTGGGACACTTTAGGAGATACTCTGGTCCATGTCTTTTGTCTATTGCTTCCTAGCATCAGTAGTGACTTCAAAACACCCAAATTATCTTCTAAATTAAGATTTTAGGAAACTATCTATGCACCAAGTTTTTACGTTGATGACACTTTGGATACGGATGTTTGGGATTTACTCTGGATTGCAATCAAGGCAGATCTGCAGAGAGAAGTTGCATAGGGGTGGAGCTAGATGGGTGTCTCCCACTTCTGAAGCATCTCTGTCAGTGCAGCAGGATTTCTTGGTACTGCCTAAAATGACTACTTTTCCAAACCTCTAAAACCTTCCTCATGCTGTCATGAGGAAGTAAAGAGTAAAAGTAAGAAAAGAAACAAAACAGTTATTTAAAAGTTACCCTACCCAATATACACATCTTCCAGGTTATATTCTTCCTGTTCTATTAACCTCTCTAAGAGATTTTGTCTTTTTCAGCTAACAAGTGCTGGAATCAAAGAAACTCTCTCACACAGAGGAGAAAATAACTATGAGACAAAGGTTATAAGAGAGAGAACAAGGTAGAATGTATCTAGGCACTGCAATATTGACACCTGTAAAAGATCATGTTTTCTGTCAATTTACACTGGTGTGCATCCAAATTAATGTTGCAGGAGAATACAAGTTTACAGAGTGTAATCTAGGTTGACTTTTGACCTGAGTGTGTGCAACGCTTTTCAGCTGTAAGATAGAAAATGTGATGTGGTTGAAGGCTGGGCTTCAATAAAATTTGTGGCTCTGCCTCCTGGTATGTTCACTGCATGTCTTGCTTTGAGAGTTCAGTTAGACAAGGTGTGAAATTTTAAAGGCTGAAATTCAGGTTGAAATTCAAACAATTTTTACATGTGCAGTTTTGCATATCTTACCTTCATGTGTCAGCTTCCCAATGAGTTTAGTGGACTTTTTCCTTTTAACAGGAGCAGGAGTCCCTGCAAGGGGCATTCCCACAAAGAGTTCTCTGCTTTGCTCTAAACACACAAGGAAATGGAGAATGAAACACTGGAAATGTATTTCTTGCCTCTCTTTTAGTTGTCATCTACAGGTAAAAGATACACAGCCTTCATTTCACACACAGGTTCTTTTCTATCCCTTTCCCATGATGGAGCTAGTGAAGGTATCATCCTATACAGGATATCATCAGCAGGCCATTCTGGGGTTCTCTGGAGACCCAGCATTCTGACAAAATATGGCAGCAGATCCCAGCAGAAGCATTGCCAAGGTGCCATATAGCACTGTCATCCAAAAGAGGCAATTTAATTGCAACAAGGCAGTCTCCCAGAATCCACATGTACTGTAGGGATACTCTGTTATCATCTTGTGCTGCAGTCACAGGATGTCACTTTGAAATGTCACTTTGATGTGCAGGATGTCACTTTGAAAATTTACTCTATGATGCAATGTTATAACAACATGCAGTTACCATTAGATGGTAATATATACTTTTGGATAAAGATTTCAGGTCTGTCCATGAGTTATTTGGAACACTTTGCATCATGTGTTGTTTTGGTTTGGATATTTAGATAGTCCTTTTAGAATTAGAATAGGTATTCATAAAATCACCAGACTGCAAGTTTGGAAGGGAAAAGAAAAGAAACAAAACAAAATTCCAAGTTGTTCTGTCTTTTATGACTGCTACTGTTTTGTTACAGAAAAGCTGGAGGAGGAAGGCACAGAAAATTCTGTTAAAGTAGTTCACCCAATTTGTTTGAAGTCACTTGCATCTCTATCTTATGTATTGATCTTATCCCATACCATTTTGAAGGGGGAAAGAGAAGAAGGAGATTTCTTCTGGTACAGTATTCCCCATCTCTGTCCCCAGATAGGATGAGAGATCTGAACTGTAAAGCCAGGGAAAATCAGGAGTAATCTCATCATTTCCATTTCAGGCAGCTTCTGAGAGTCCTTCTTAGGGGTAATTAGACATAATGTAAGTAGAGCAACTATCTTGCCTTCACTTCAGCACTGTCCATGCCCAAACAAAAGCATATAGGGGACAGATCCCCACTTAATATATTGCAATACAACACAAAGAAAAATGGGCAAAGAGCCATTGGCTTCAGCGGCAGCAATAACTAACCACCTCTGTCCTTGTGATTCTTGAACTATGAGTTGTATTTTAAAACTAGCAACCAAACAGCTGTAACTAGAAGTTTATGCCCTTCTGACCAAGACATTTTTATCTCCTGTGTATTCTGAAGTATCATTCCACCATTACTTCTTTTACAACATGCTTTTTATGTGATGGAGTGGTGATAACTGTTAAAAAAAGCCCAGCCACAACAAAACAATGCCAATCACATTGGCAGATACTCCTTTGGATTAGTTTTTCTTTCAGATTTGAAAGCTTTTCCTTTTACTGAGATGCTGCCTGTGCAGTTCACAGCATAAAGGAGCCCATCCCGGGGTATTCCCAAGGCAAGTGTGAGCAGGTGCAGCCGTGACGCACGCGCTGCACATTCTCTTCAGGCAGCCAGACATCTGCTTGGCCGTATAAAAGAAGCAGGCCCTGCTTGACAGGAAAGGGGCAATGCTGCCAGGAGACAGCAGAGGTGAGAGGTTATGGCCCATCTGATGGCTCCCAAAACTGGCAAAACAGAGAGAAATCATTTATATGCCACAAACACGCATTCCCTGGGGCAAGGCAGAAAGAGACAGCCGTGGTGGGGAGCTGTGCTCATCACACTAATGCCCAAGCAGTAGTGAGGACAAGTCTGTCCCATTCTGCTGTCCTTTACTAATCCAGCAGGACTGAAGATTGAAAAACCCACTGCATGCAATTGGTCTAGCATAAGGAAAGGGACAGCAGTGTAACCAGAGTTACATGGTACTACTGCTCTCTCAGCCCTCCCAGAAGCTGCTGGAGCCTCACACCCCATCCTCACTATCTCTACATAAAACCAGGGCTTTTCTCTCTCAGCTCTGTCCCCTGGTTCAATTTCTGTGTTTTTGTGCTTTGATCTTTGCAGCAGTCATTGGTGCTGCAAGCCAAACCAATCTTTACTTCTCCAGCACCTGCACTATTTTGCTGCCCAGTCAACTCACCTCAGGCTTGCAGTGCCAGGCTCAGACCAGCTCACGCACCTGCCCCAGAGCTCAGCAGTGGCTGCTTCCTCCCAGCCTGTCTCTGGGTGCTGTTTCTGGGTGCTGCCTGGGGAGGCTTGTCCAGCAGCCCCACTCTCCCAGGGTGCCTGGGTGCAGGGAAGCTCTGCCCAGCACAAAGTGCTGATGCAGAGTGCTGTGAATTTGACTCCTGAAGGCTGCTCGCACAGGCATCCTGTGGTTATTAATAGCCAAAGGCCCAGAGGGCAGAGTCTCAGATAGCACTGCTGCCATCCTTGAGGAGAGGGGAAAAGAAAAGGTTGCACCTCCAGTCTCCTGCAGGAGGTCTCCTGCATTCACTGTCTCAATGTCCAGGAAAACCAGGCACTCCAAAGGCAGCTCACTTCTTCCTCCTCTTTGTTCAATTAAACCTGCAGTTCCTCCTCCTATTGCTTTTTGATGCAATTCATAAAACCTTCTCAATATCCTGTTTGTCAGTAATGCCTCAAAAGCTATCTTGGGTCTTGCTCTGTTTTACACCCTCCTTCTGCACCTTCTTAATCATTCATCCCAGTGTCCTCTGGCCTGTCATATATATTTCCTAAAATGCTTCAGATAATAAAGAACCAATGTAATGGCATGCATGAAACAAGAAGTAGTAGGAAAAACCACAAAGTCTAGAAAGCTATTTACAGAATTCTGGGAAGTAGCTATTTAATATGTATGGGAAACCCAACTGAATCAAAGAGCAAGGAAATTAATTTCCTGATTAACGACAGAAATAGGGTTGATAGCCTGCATTTGGTGCAGCTTTGTACATGCAAATAACTCCCCTTAACTCCTGTTCATTATGAGGTGACTCTCCCTCTTTTTCCTGCCTACTCAATTGGGTTCTGGTTTTAGGATGAAGGAAACATATCTTGTTTTGCTGGAATACTTAAAGATGCACATACCTTTCAGCTTCTGAATAAGGCAAAAATCCTCTAGAAAATATTGCCTTTCTATTTCATATTGGAAGATTGGATCAAAATCAAGTTGTCCATTGAAGAATCCTAGAGTCTAGTGAGGAGAAAAAAGAAAAAACAAAACACAGTTGTGATTAGTAGAATCATATGCACAGAAAATTGCAAGTAAAGTTGACATAAAGGAACATCAGTGCCACTTCCCATTTTCCCTAGACTTTGCTGTTGTTTTTTCCTGCACCAAATGCATCTGAAGCTTTACAGTATGATAACTGGGTTGAAAGCACTAAGTGTTAATCCCCAGTACTGTTAGGAAGGTCCTGTAGAAGACTGCTGTAACATTCCTATAGGCAATAAACAGTTTTTATATCCTGCTTGGAGTTAGGGCACATATGGCATTCTTCTGGCTGAAAGTTTCCCATATTCCCCTTGCTTGCATCCATATAACCACAATGTATACCTTGCTTTGTGCCTATTTCACAGCTCTGATTCTCCCTCATTTGTATCTACTGTAAGAACAGTATGACGTATGCCTTCCACTACCAACAGGAGCACTGCATCCTTCTCTGAGCTGGGATGATACACCAGAGTGATGTCCAGCCCAGATCCTGCCCTCACACTCCTGTGCTGGTGATTCAGGAGCAAATCCCTGGAGCAGTTCCAGTGTAAAATAAGCACAATTAAACTGTAAACACCCACTGCCTGCTCTGGGCACCATCACAGAGCTTCATGCCTGGTGAAGGCATTTACATCTGCACAAAGCTGGAGGGTGTCAAATGCTACTGTCACAGCTGACCATCTGTCCACACATCACACCCACTCTGCACAAGGGCAGGTGCCACAGAGGAATGGGTTTCTTGGTGTTCCCAGCCCTGCTCACTGCACATTGTACCAGGAAGAGTATTTTTCTCATACATTGATTCTTCTGGATTGGTTTAGCATCATGCTTGACATTTGGCCAGAGTGCCCAGTGTCTGCTGTGATGTCCAGTTGTGCTCCTTGAGATGCTGCTCTCCTATTCAAATTCCCTGTGCTCTAACCACTCATTCATCATTCATCATTCATCATGGGGTACGCTGCCTGCCACAAGGTGGTGGCATATGGAGGGAGCAGAGTGACAACAAACACAATGTGCTGCTTTATTGCTTAAAATCAGAGCCCTTTGCCTCTCCTTTCCTGAGGTAGAGTTACATCTAAATTTAAGAAGTTACATCTAAATTTAAGAAGTCTCTAGCTCCATTTTGATAACCATCTGAGAAATTAATGTGATTTCTATAATCAGGTGAGAAGTTGAGAAATGCAGCCACCATTTTATGGCACCTGTTTGCAGTAACTAGGCTGATGCTAAACTTTACCTCCTCTCTACTTGCTTCCAGCAGCTGTTTTCAGATCACTTTATAGGTGTTGTTTTATTTCTCCGGTCATCTCCTGTGCCTTCCTGAGCACAAATTACACCTTAGGGGAACAGTTTGTGCCAGCTGGATATCATGTGGTAACCTGATGGATTTTGAGGCATGGTGTAGCTCCAAAAGATGATGTAGCAGGGAAGTATGTGGTTGCTTTTCCCTGTCACATGACCTGGTGCACCTCTGCTTCCTCCCACCCCAGGCAGCTGCAGAGAGAGAGAAGCTGAGCATGCTGGAAGGGAGCAGAGTGCCCTATGGTGATTGGAAGTGAGCAGGAAACAGATGAGATCCCTCTTATAAAACTCAAGAGAGATTAGGGAAAAGCAATAGCAAGATGAAGAGAAGGCATGTCTAGCGTGGTGTGTGAGGATCTCAATCAGACTATGAGCAAGATACCCTGCAATTAGGACCAGGAACAAGGTACTGACAGTTCAGGGTGAGCTAACTCCAGGAGACAAGAGTCTGCTGTGGATCCCCATCCCAAAGGGCCAGAGGAAAACAGGGTTAGGATCAAGGCCAAGGATGCTGAAGTCCAGATATAAGGAGTGATGGGAACAAAGCATTTGTTTGCCTAGTCAAGGTCTCATGTGAGAAGTGTACATATGCCAGGTGAGACATGGGACCTAAGAGTGCATCTGCAAGGAATGAACAGAGCCTGAGCCTTGAACCTATTAGTATGGCACCAGGATTTATAGGGTGATTTATATAAAGCACTCATGTCTGACACTTAAGCACCAAGACACACCTTAAACTGAGATTCTTACCTCCTACTCTGCCTTCAAATAAAATTATATGTCTTTATTTTCAGTTACCACACTGAGAACTAAATACTGCTCCTTTCTCCTTTCTCTACATGGTTTCTCCTGAGACATAGGAATGTCTAGTTCACAAGTCTGTAAATGTCAATTGTGGGTCTAGCAGAGACTTCACTTGTGTCCTGCCATGGTGCCAGGTTCAGCAGGTCAATGGCTTTTTTGCACTGGGAATATTGTACCAATCTTCTATCCCTGCCATAAATAATGCAATGAACTCAGAAGAAGATGTCTGTTATCTTACCTACTCATAGTAGTCAATGCTAAGGATTTTAAATCACTACAAGCTGTGCTTGAGGTGGTTTTGTTTTGTTTAGGGTGGAAGGGTTTACCTGGACTGCAGTGAGGTTTGGTGGCTAAATTCAATCTTTGCTTAAGTACATGGAATTTCCATTAATGCCAGTGGAGTAGCACATGTGCTGCCTGTAGGACTTTCCACCACTTCAGAGAGTTTATAATCATCCAAGAAACTGTCTCTATCTCACTGTGACCACTTCCCTCTTTCTAAATATACCCTTTCTATAAGTGGCCTGAGGAACAGCCTAAATAAACCTTTGCTTTCCGTGACATGTATCTTCAAAATTAATTTATTTTCACACTGCATTCTTGTACACCTAATTTCAAATGTTTAACTTCAAGTTGTCAATGCCTACAAACTCATTTCAAGAGTAGCATATGAAATCTGCTTTATTACACTGCTAGATGGACACAAGCAGTATTTCAGAGAAGCATAAGCAGCAGAGCTGTCTCCAGAACACATTTTGATCATGTAGAAGTCAGGAAAACAGCAACAGTCTTCATCACTTTAATTTTTCAAAGATGGAGAATTAAACCTTTTCCTTGCTCTCCTTTTTCCCTTATGCCCAGGACTGATCTGTGTTGAAAGTATTCATGAACAGCAGATTCCAACATGACTCAATCTGTTCTGAAAAAAAAAGGTTGCAAAACTCTTGATTTGGCGCTTTTTTCCTGGTTATTGTTATGGTGATGATTATGATGATAAAATAAATATAGTTTTTGTTATTGTAAAATATTTCACATGTTCTTAACCTGTTCCAGCTTACACAGGCATCAGGGAGACTTGTCAATACTTTGTAGCATCAAAATAGGAGAAACAGTAAATGCCAGGCTCTCTCATGCCACTAAGTGAGCTTAATGCACAGTAAGACGTAGGACTGGGACAGAAAGATGTAGGAATTGACCGCAGAGTTGGAGTGTGTGTGGAAACAGCTGCCGTTCCCATGGGGTGTGACTTGCTGGGCAGCCTGTTTGTCTGCATGACCCAGGAATCCCCTCCGAGCTGCAGCAAGCCCCCTGCTGCCAACCCTCTCTGGTATGAGCCCGACCTTCTCCTCTAGTGTGTGGGACTGAGCGGCACCATATGTGAATGTCAAAAGAGGACAGATTAGGAAGAAAGGACTTCCTAAGATTTTAAACCCTCTAGACTTAACGCATCAGGCGAATGCCAAAACCCCAGGTAACTCAGAGAACAGTGGCAACATCTAGTGGCCGTCGAAGCTATAGGTCTGTAGTGTCGGGGAATAGCCTTGTCTTTCCTGTATGCCATATATTTCCCTGCTGTGCTGTTTGCTGCACATTCTCCTTCCATCGGATATGATTGTTTGGGAGTAGATATCTCCACTAGGCACCTTACTATTTTCTGGTTTTAAACTTCTCTCTAAGGTGGGCACTGAAGTTAATCCCTAGCCTGCTACATAGCTGTTTAGTAATCCTTTGGCTTGGCAGGCTCCTGTTCCACTTTTCAAAGTCTGTTTGTCTGGCTCCTTCTGACGTGATCTGCTCTGAGAGGAAATGACTCTCACTTGAGAAGGTTGTAGAGGTTAACAGGGAATTTAATTAAGAGCCCTAGATACAGCAACCGTTCTGCAGTGTGTCAAACCATCTGGAGGAGCTCATAATCCTACTGTCAGATTTATTAAGCAAAACAAGATGCAGTCCTAATCTGCAGCCTGTGCATCTGTATACTTACTTTTTTGGGAGCTGTGCTTCTGGCTGGACAGAAGCTTAGGTTTGGCATCAGCAAACATTGCTGCCCCTTTCTGCATTTTCTGATGGCAAGTCAATCAGAAATATGCTGGATAGTCCTCAGACCTAACTCCAGACTCTGCAAAAGGAAGCCCTCCCTGCAATTAATCTGACAAACATCCACAAAATTATACCTGGACAAATGTCCAGAGCCTGAAGTCTAATTCTACAGCTGATCCCAGTGTCTTTTGCAGTGCTTAGGAATTCCTGTCTGTGAGTAAGATATGTCTGGGAAAGGCAACCTGCTAATGCTTGTCCTAAATAGAACACAATGAACCTCTCAGGACCCAGAAACTGAGTAGACTTTAGCATGAATTGGATTAAGTTTAGAGTTAGGATTAGATTTGGAGCCTAAGAATACAATGAGATATATTTGATTTTCTGACTGACTTATTTTTCTGGTATCTTGGTTACTATTAAGTTGAATTGTTCAATGCGAATTTATATTTGGATTTCTCAGAGCTGACCAGCTTCCACTGATACTGGATTTACAAGCAGAGGGCAGGGTTTAGGTTAGAACAGGCTAAGGGGCAGTGATGGGGCAGGCCAACTCAGGCTGGTTCACAAATGTCTTCAATCTGTCAGTGAGTGTTTTATAGTCTGTAGTACCAAAGTTTTGGATCTCACTTAAGTTTTTGCTTGCATGGGGCTTTTTTAATGTATAGAGGCTTTAAGTCCAGCCTAGGTGTTTTTATTGCTGAGACATCCCATCCTTTTCTGAACTCCTTATATTCTCTTGTCCTTAGAATTGTAGTAGGTAGTGCTAAATGCATGTGCTGTACACATAGCAATTCCTCCTGTGTGCCAAGCAAAGAGTGACAAAATGACACATGTAAAGTGCATATCACAAGTTTATTTTTCTGCACAAACAAATAGAAAGTGATTGTAAATTGGAAAAAAAAAAAAAAAGATTGAAAATAAAAAAAAAAAAAAAAAAAAAAAAAAAAAAAAAAAAAAAAAAGACAAAACAGAAAAGAAAAAAAGGTATTTCCAGAAACAAAGATGCCAACTCTGTTCATCTGGGGTCACATCTTTCACCAGACAGAGCACTGCTGCTGGGCTCCCATTTTCCGAGCACTGATGGGTCTCTCCTAGGGAAAAGGGTCTAGTAGGGGGTGCTGGATACTATAGCAGAAAGGGAGCATATTCTTTACAATCTTGCCTCACACTGTGCTCATGTCTGGTATCAGTGACTCCTCATCACACCAGTCTCTTCTGACATGCTTCCTCCCAGGTGCTGCAGGATCTTGAGGTTATCTCTGGTAAGTGTTCCCATATATTGAGAGGGAAGGGACTGTTACTTCTGAAGGAAAGATAAAACCCCTGAATTGCCATAGCTGCAATGTGAAACCTGCAGCATGCTAGAGAGGAGGGATGATAGGCAGTTTTAAATCAGAGCCAATAAAGACATCTTCAAATATTTAACAAGGGAACACTGGGGTTTGGCCTACCACTGCAGCTTATAACATAGCAGGTGGGAGCTAAAACTTTTCAAACAACGGTTTATGTCTGTGCTTGTTCAACAGCTGAGGAATTAGACATTTGGAGAGGCTCAAGACAAGCTTACATGTTTCAAAAGTATTCCTTGTAATTTCACCGGTGACCTTTCTAACAGGCCAGCCACAGTATTTTTGTGAGCAGACATTAGCAGAGCTGCTTAAAGCCAGCAGTAGTTCAGGTTTCTTCCTTACAGCTTAACAGATGCAGCTCAGTATTATTTCTCATCTCTTGCTACTTGCAGCTACAGGCCTTATTTGGGATACACCACAAGCACTGTAGGCCTCACCTGCAACAGCCTCTGCTTCTGCAGATCAGCATGTCAGCATAGGATCCAGAAAAGTTTGTGGGGGGCTGAAGTCCATTAAACTACTTCAGTTTTGCTTCTAAACATAGCTTTGAAGCTAGGATGTAAGTAAAATGCAGGATTCCCAGCCTCCTGGTTCTTTCCCTTGCTCTTATATTTATTATTCATTCTCCAATCAAACCTAACTTTTTTAATTTCCCGCCCATTACATTATCAGAAATGATGGGGCAAATGCAGTTATTCCACTCACTGGGATCATGGTATCTAACACTGAATGGTGTTTGGCAATCACTCCTCAGCAGAAATCATTGTACCCCAGAAATCTGGAGTGGGATCACCAAAATACTAAACCCATGCAATCTGTCTTACATACTAAGGCCAGACTTCTCTATTTTTCCAGTGGGAAAATGAATTTCCTGAGACTTTCAGACCCTGAGAGCACGTAACTTTAGGGGCCTGAGGGAAAGGGATACTGGAGTAAGAGTCAGACTTTCTGAGGCTATTTCTTGACTGCAGAATTATGTTGAGCACCCTTCCTCTGGTCCACATAACCCCTCTCTACACCTGAGTTCAGTAATGCTTTCAGCCTGGGCTAGCTTGTCTGTCTAAGGCTAATGGCTTCAATCACTAGCCAGGACAGACAATATTCCACAAGGAGATGAGAGACAAAGCTTTTGGAGCACTGCTACTTCTTGAGTTCCTTCATAGAGCTTTCCTAGATAAAATAGAAGATTCCTCCCTCCATGTTTGGGAAGAGTCACAGAGGTTCAGTTTGCACACAGGTTGTTGGGGTTTTTTTGGGGTTTTTTTGTTGTTTTTTTTTAAAGAAACACTGGCAATGCAAGGCAGTACAGGATGAGTGAGAAAGCAATCATCTGAGATAGGTTTTGTAGCATGGCTGCTCCCCTTCACTGGAGCTAAGTGGATTCTGGTGATCTCAATTAACTCTGTGGTGATGATTTCTCCTAAGACATCCTCTCTGGGGCTTTTCAGGGACACAATCTCCTCATCAATTCAGGTCAGCTGCTCCTATGTCATATGGCCAGATGCAGCATCTCTTCTGACTCAGCCTCACTTTTGTCCATTAACTCAAAGTATTCCCATGGCTTTTCTTACAATCCTCTCCCATGGCTGACAGTGTGCCAAGTGAGGTGTAAGTTCTGTCCTCCTCTTTCCCCAGATGCTCATTATATGTTTCAGGGCCACCAGGAATGTGCACTGCAAACACAGGCCTGTAAAAACGTCCAGCCAGAATGTGAAGGATTCAAAGGCAGAATTGTGTATTACTTCTCCTTTTCTCTCATTCTTTCCCTCCCAGGCTTGCCCAGGATCAGAGGTGTTAGCTAGGTTTTCCAACCTTCTTTTTCTTCATAGGAGAGCACACATGAAAAATCTCCAGATGCTCACAGAAAGACTTTGGAGCCTCCAAGAAAAAGTAGAGCCCCAGCTGTCATGAAAAAGCTACACATCATAAGCTACTGCTGTGCAGAGGAAGGTTGGCTTAGATTTAGTATGAAACAACATTAGCTGCACTGCCTACAGACTGCTTCAGATCCACTTGCATTCCTTTTTTTTTCCCCCAGAACCTAAACTTTTGTACATCCAAAATTTGTGCTCAGTCCAGTCAGAGAATGGCTACTGCTTGAAGGAGAAGAGCAAGCCTAGTGAGAGGAAGACTTGTCTCAAGGAGAGAGGGCCATGAGACCCTCATTCTGCCTCATGTACATGTTCCCAAGAGTTTAGCAAAGGGTGGGCAACCCTGACCCAGAAAGAGATGGCACATGCCTTCCCTGCAGCTGGGGCATCTGCTGTGTTTGGAGCCAGCACTTCAGGAGCAGTGCTTTCTTGGTGTACTTGTGGGATCACACTGGAAAAGTGGCTGCTGGCAAAGGAGGACCACAGACAGGGGGTGTGTAAACCAGAGTACAGATGACATGCACACACACATGCACAGTCCCTACTAATACACTGAATTCTTCCTTGGGAAGGCAGTGCTTTCTTCCTGTATGCCTGTAGTGTAGGGATTAAGTTGGAGGCTAGCCTGGGACATTCAAGGAATAACCAATACTGTTTCCCCAGCATCATCAGCAAACTGAACTCAGTATATGTGTGTGAGTGCAGATCCCCTGGGATTCTCAGAGCACTTCTGGTTTTATCAAATAGGCCCCACCATAATACCTAAGTCATTTTGTATGAAGCTTTACTTGTGACTTTCTGTTTTCCTGACCTCCACTTCCATGCTGAGAATGTCTGTAAAGGCCCTCTCTTTTCCCCTCATCACAAAGCTTTCAGCAAGTTTTATGTTGTCACCCATTTCTAATCTTGCCCCACTTCTGTCCTAAACTAAACAAAAAGATCATGTACAAATGCATATTCAGTCCTGCCTCATTTTAAAGCCAACTGTACCTTCTCCCATGCAATCCACTTTTCTACTTACAGTACCCATATCCTGTTCAGTGGGACTGATGCTGCAGGGCCTTTCTTTGTGCCAACCAGACACTGCCTGAACTTAGCTTTGACTTGGTGTATCCTCAAAAATGGACACTTCCTTCAGCAGTTCCCACAGTGGGTGACAGCCCCATCAAGTCCCCTCAAAGCCCCTCTTTGGTAAACTATTTCCAGACCTGATAGTGGTATTTAGTACCAGCTAGGATGACTCTCCCTTTTACCCCCAGCCCTGGTGACTGGAGGAGCAGGCACACATGGCCACCCTCAGGCCATGTGCATGGGCAAACACCACGGCTCACTCTGCTCTCTTGCCTTCCTTCCCATGCCCCCACAGAGGGAAGTCTGGGAGAAATGTCCCAGGTGAGGCCCCACTTGTCCTTTCACTCCCTGCTGAGTGTTGCTCTGTGCATGTGTGTGTACACACACAAGTGTACAGCCTGGGAGGATCAGAGAACAACAGTCTAATGGGAAAGCTGGGGCTTCTGTTCTGTAATCCCACCTCTTACCCTTTCTTCCTGGAAAGCTCTTGCCTCCTAGTTTCCTTCCATGCAGGGGTGACTCCAAAGCCCTTGGGAAGGGAAAACTACTGCTTCATGTATGTCTCCATGTGAGATAACCTCTGCCATTCACCCCCTCTGGAGGTGGGTTTTGCTGCTGTGTACAAGTTCCCAGTCTTTGTGTACCACACACGTGCCCTCTCTCCACATTCTTCCTCCTGCTGTAGCCACAGCCAGTAAGCCTTTCCATGAAGTATCCCATCTGAGACCAAGGGGAGGCTGGGGAAGGGGGTGGTGCAGAAGGGCAGTAATTTTCTGAGGATTTTTTTTCTTCATTTTGTGTCACTCATCCCAATGTACTGAGCTGACATGAAAGATAAAACAAATGCTATCTCTGCAGGGCCACAGACAGGATGGGAGGGGTGCCTGCCTCAGTGATGGCCAAAACTTGGCCTCCACACATTGGCCTGCATGCCTGTTCTTGCTGCAGAGAACTTGGGCCTGGCCACTTGAAACCGAGAGGCAGAGGCTGAGTTTGGAGGAGGTCCCTGTCCCACCTGTCCAGGCTCTGGGGAGCTCTGATATGGCTTAGGGGAGGGACTGAGCTCCACCTGGAAGGGTGCTGGTGTAGCAGGGGCAGAAGAGGCCATTTCTGTTCTCCACAATGGCTCATCCAGCGTGGTGGCTGAGCGGGGCAGAAGCACAGTGGGTGCCAGGCTGCTGGAGGCTGGCATGGGAGCCGGAGTGGAGAAGCGACGAATCTCCTGGGTCTTGGCTGTTTTCACAGGGACCTGCTTGGCTGTCATGAAGGATGTGCTAGCTTGTGGGGTTGGCTGACCAGGAGTATTCTGAGTGTTGGGGCTCGGGGGATCCCCAAAACAGAACATGGCTGACTTTAATTGATAGGGCTGGTGACGCATTAAATCAATGACCTTGATCCCTGATTTCTGGCCAGGTGCCTTTTTCACTTTGCTCTCTGCTTTGCTAGCCTGAGATTTGGTGGCTGCCAGGGGGTAGAAAGGGGAATGCATTGGGTTGTAAGCTATTGGAGGGGGAGCCCGGATGTTGGGCGAATATTTCCAGCATGAGGGTAGAGAAGGGGATGGAGAGGGGGTCCTGGGCTTGTACTCTGGCTTCGGTGTTGTTTCCACCACAAATTTGTCCATGCGGCTCTGGCGTTTGGCAAAGAGCTCTGCCCCCTTGCCTTTGAGCTGAGGCATGTCCTGGGCCCCATTTACCAATCCAGCATCTTGCTGAGGCTTGGGGGCCACTGGAGGTGGGGTCTTGAACTTGCGGCCTGAGGACTGCATGAAGTTGCAGGCCTCAGCACCCAGGCTGAGGAAGTCCTCCTCAGGCCCAGACTCAAAGCCTGCCCCGGGGTGGTCACCTTTTGGCTTCTCATCCAGGTTCTGCACCAGAGACAGGAGCTCAGGGTTGGGTGAATTCTTCTTCTTCTCCTCAATCTTACTGAACATGGGTTTCTTGTTGCCCCGTCGGCGAGCCTCCTGCAGGATGCCTGTGCGGGGAGCTGGCACAGCAATCCTCTGCTCCCTGGAGGTTAAGGGATCCGAAGGAGGCCGTGGCATTGTTGGAGTGGTGGCAGGAGGAGGCTGTTTGGGCACAGGAGAACTGCTTCTCATGTGCTGTGATGGTGCTGGACTAATATACAGTGAAGAAGAGGCTGTTCCAGGGACTCGTGGCTGGGATCCTGTGGAGGCCATATCGCCTCCTGGCTTTGAGGGAGTTGACAGAAAGATAGAGGTGGTGGATGTCCGGGCAGTGTTGGCAGAAGGTTTGATCTCTGAAGCACTTCCTCCCCCTTTTGGCTGTGACTCCAGTGGTGATGTTGGTCTTCCTGGTGCAGGAATATACAGAGACGTGGAGGAGCTGACTGGGCCACACTGTGTTGGCACTGGTGCATTGGCAGGTGTTCCTGGAACCAGAGGTGAGAAAGGGGGAACCACTGCGCTTTGCCCACCCAGACTTTCAGTGGGTTTTTTGGGTGCAGATGGCCTAAAGATGACAGAGGATGTTGCTGGACGTTGGCCAGAAAAGCCAGGAGTAAAGGGGCGTGCAGACCTGTTGAACATGCTTGTTGAACTTGCAGAGAAGGGGTCAGGGGTGCTTGGGGGAGGTGGGAAGAAAGTGGGGCTGGGGGCAGTCAGGAGCTGAGTGGGGACGGTGGCTGGCTGCTTGCTGGGCACTTGCACACCTTCCAGGTGGATGCTGAGGGGCACATTGTCTGCCTTCTCTGGCACAGGCATGTCTCCGTTCACTGTGCCCTGCTTTGGCTGGGCAGCTGAGGCAAGCTCTGGGCTCTTCTGCACTGGAGTTTTCTCAACTGTGTACTTCCCAGCCCGTTCCCTCTGCTGCTCAAATAATCGTGCTCCTTTACCTGAGGCCTCACTCAAACCTTTTTGCTTCTCTTCCTTCTGTTCAGAGTCAGATTTGGATTTTTCAATGTCTAGGTAAGTGTTGTCCCAGTCTGACTGATTAGTTAAGCTTCGGGCATCAGAGAAACCTTCCTCATCAAATTCAGACTCACTAGTTGGAAAAACTCCGTCTTCCTCCTCGTAGGAGCGGTCTTCATCAACACTGCCAAAGCTTACCAGTGTATACTTCTTAGCCCTCTGCCTGCGCTTCTTAAACATCAGCACCCCCTTGGAGTGGGGGTTGGGGGCATCTGTCAGCAGGGATGCAATGGTTCTGCACTTGGTTTTGGCCTCTTTCACGTTCTTCTCCTGGATGCTTTCGTGGCGGTGGAGCTCTGAAAGAGATAGAAAGAGGCAGTTTCAGAGATCAGAAAAGGTTGGGTGGGCAAAGGTGGACAGTGAAATGGCTATACATGTTGTAGTGCACATAAGAGGAAACACACCCCTTGCCTTTCTTTATCATTCCAGTTTTGCTGATGATAGTGTCTTTATAAACTCTTGGTAGAAAATCAGGAGCAGTTTCCTCTTTCCGTGCAAACACTATAGAAGTTGATGCATGTGTGAGGAGGGAACTCCTCCCACTCTGATGGCTGGTCTAAATTTCCTCATTAGACCTGGGATTTCCTATTTCTGAAGCATGTGGCCAAGAGTCCCTGGTGTTTTTAAAGTGCTTGCCCTTCTTGCAGAAATTTTTACCATTTATTTATCACCCTGAAGGTGGAGCCCTGCTTTCTGTATATGTTCCTCTGACCGTATAGAGGATTACATGTGTGCAAAGGGAGAGGTGCTCTTCAGGCACAGCAGGGCTGCTGCTGATCTGAGCCCTGCAATGTCAGCTGCAGTCAGTATTGTACAGTAGCACTGTGTGTGGGGTTGTTTGTTGCTCTGCAGCAGCCCTGCCACTGCAGGAGGCAAAGGAAGCATGATTTCATCCTTGCTGCAGTCTCTTCCCTGTGCTCCATGCCTGGCAAGGAAGAAGAGTATTTGCTCCTGAGCAAGAATCCCAGATCCCCACAACTGATCAGCCAGACCAGAAGGAAATTCACTTAGACAGGCTTGCTTGGAACAGACAACCCCTGTTGGGACACTGGTATAAGAGTGTGGGATAATCATTTTCCACCTGCTCTGTGGTCAATAAAGCCCCAGGGAGAAACATTGTGTCCTCTGTCTTTGTGTGCAGGGAAAGCAGGTGGTGAGCAAGATTCAATAGTAAAACCAAACCTATCTGCCCTAAGGAAAGTATGTACATGCCTTGAATCACTGTTGAAGTGACAAAGTCAGCACAAACCTTGCAAAGAAAAAAAGCCCCACATACCTGAACCACAGACTAATTTCTGATGTCTTTCATTTCACCCTTTTCCATTGTCTTTTTCCCAGCATGATAGTACAGATGAAACAATATCCACTGTATGTATCTAATAATTTGTCATAAAAACCACCTTGTCTCCAGCCCAGAGAGACATAATAAATTATGCTCTGCTGAAGGAAGG
>VXBB01022900.1:738-57511 GCA_013399915.1 Illadopsis cleaveri
TGCTAATAACTGAAGTTCCAGTGATGTGATCATATGATTGCCAGTAAATTGATATCGCGGTGCGTCCCCAACGGCTAGCCCCGACGCACACGACAAGATCCGTGTAGCGGGGGATCTTCTGCTACCAGAGGTTCCTTGCTGCTTGGCAATGGCGAGCGAACGAAGAGAGAAGGGACTCTTTGAGGTGAAACTGGGACGGAGTTTATTAGGTCATGGGAGACCTTCACCTCCAGACCTGGTGCCTCAAAGAGACCCCAAGCCTCGGATGAAAGGGGTTTTTATTAACCAGGCTACCTCAGGGGTGGTACAACATAGAACCAACGGGGGTAAACGGGGGAGTGGGTGAGCATGCAACAGACAGAAACGACAGCAAATGATAACAGAGTGGGAGGGGAGGACTTGGGACCCAGCCAGTCATGGGTGATCAGGGGTGGTGCCTCGGAGGAAGGTTCTCAGCCTGGAGGATAGGCTTGGGAGTGACTGGCAGGGCGGGAAAGTAACATAACAGAAGTTTGGCATATAACAAAGGCGGGAAGGGAGATCCAATCAGGGACCGTCTCTGGGTAGGGATGAGGGAGAGGGACATGACATGTATCAAGCCGGGCTAAAATAACTTGGTGAGGGGAGCAACCAATATGGAGAACAAGGAACAACTTACAGAAAACAACTAGGAAGCCATTTTGAACAGATAACAGAATCTTACAGTAAACTTATAAAATGAACACCCACATATTGAAGATACAGTAAGAATTAGGTTTTTGAGGATTCACATTTAGAAGAATATTCCACCTGTATACAAATCAACTGATTCTTTGATACAAGCTGTTTTCAAATAATTTATGATTGGCGTGAAGGAGTCAAGCCTTCCTGGACACAGGAGTTGTTCCCTTTTTCTCAAGAACTGCCCATTTTTGTAGCATTTGAGTCTGTTCATCTTGATGAACATTGAGGAAGCCATCTGACAGGTTTGTGCCCAGTTCTACTGGAGGAAGGAGACTGTATGGCAGAAAGAGTAATAGCCATTTCAGAATATTGTGACGAGGCAGTGGTGTGGTAGTTATCATAACCAAGATGTTTTTTCACTCACAGTTGCCAGGGTTATTCTCTGCTTTTTCCTTTCCCCTGGTGAGTCCAGGGAAATTCAAGAATGCTGGTTTAAAATGCAGTCACATATTTTATGCTTATGGATGACTGATTTTAGCTAATAATGAATTGGAAGGTCTGGCTACATCTAGAAAAAAAANTAAGAATTTTGGGTGCCTAATGTAATATAATGATTTTGTGTTCAACAGAAACTGTTAACTATTTAAATAGCTTACAGATGCCTGATGAGTTGATACATCAGCAGCAGATGTGATATTGTCTGTATCCTAATGCACATTTTTAGCAAGTGAAGGGTTCAATAGGTAGTGTCACCAGGACCAATGGCAGGTGATATCATTGTCTTGGTCATACCAGTGGGCCAGAGAAAGCCATGCAATGTACTGCATCAACAGGCAACAACCCTGAGAAAGGCTTTTATAGGCAAGGAAAAAGAGTGACCAGGTGGAGCATAAGGTGGCAACACTTAGGAAAAGTGTGGTCATTCACCTGAGCTTGTGGCATAAATAGGTAAGGTGATTGAAAGCAAATGGTCAATGTGAAGTAATGGCTGCTGTAACAAAGGCAGACTGGAATCTTCTGCTGTTGGTTCCCAAACTAGACTGTGGCCAGGACCACCCAGAGCATTTTCATTGTTGGCGAAAAACAGAACCCACTGTGTGTGCAGCCATTTTAATCCTGCGTTCTGCTTGCTCAAATACCTTTACCAGGAATGAGATTTACTTTCCTTCCCTGTTCAGCATGGTGCTAGTGGCCTTTCTCTGCCACCAGCAAATACAATCTGCTTGAGAAAGTGACAGTTTACCTAGTGAATTGCCTTTTCTCTACAAAACTCTTAGATATTACTTAGAGGGTCCTGACAGAGTCGACCTTAATTTGTATATGCGTTTTCTCAGGATGTTAAGAATACATGTAAAGATTTGCAGCTGTAATTATCAGAGCTTTGTAACCATTTTCCTGGTTTTCTCTTTTTTTTTTTTTATTTGGGTGGTTTGTTTGTTTTTGTTGGTGGATCTTTAAGGCAGTGTGTGCTCTTCCCTGAACAAACTAGTTAATTCTTCCTTTTTTTATGTATCTTCACATGTAATTCCTTCTTGGCATTTGTGGGGTCTTTTGGTTTTTGGGGGAGGTTTTGCATAAAATGTCTGCATTAAAAATAAGTGGATGCTAGCATATGCCCGTGTGAAGAGTACTAGTTTGGAGTTAATCTGCCTAATCAGTTTGGAGTTGTCTGTGCCAATAATTTCTATGTGTTTTAGTAATTTTATTTTCCTCTAAGATTTCTGAGGATGATGATGGACAAATGCTAAAGAAATATAGAGTCCCAGTGGATGTGATACTACAAGGCGATGAGAGAAATATTCCCAAATGGATAACGGTAACATATTTCTTCTGTTCTAAGTTGTTAGCTAGTTAGAAGAAAACAAGAGCTCTTTAACTGGTAGCACAATGAATTCTAACTCAACTTCTCTGTGGTTCTCCCATTGTTATTCTGCTTAATTTTTGAGTAAATATTATTGGCTCTTGGGGTTTTGACAGCTATGATATATAAGAAATGGAGCCGATGATTTACAAATTTATTTTCACTTTTTTTTACTTTTGAACTTTGTTCTTTGAACCTTGATGTGCAGGTTGATCTTTGAGCTGTAAGTTTTCCAAAAAGTCTAAATCTGAGCTTTGCAGAGAAAAAAGAGAATTAGCTTTGTTTTGATTTGGGTGGTGAGGAAGATCAGAGGTGAGGTGTTATGATACAGGGTACAGCTTCCCTTTTCTGCTGGAGCTTCCAGAGATGTCTAGATTTTTCAGGGGGGTGTGTGTATATGTCCTTGGATAAATTGTTATGTTTGGGTTAGGGATGAATACATGATACATCATGTGTAAGTTGAGAAAATGTCAAATAGCTGTCCAAGATTAAACTAGGAACTCCTCCGACTTCTTACTGAAGTCCTAGTCCAGGTGTTTTCCACTTTGTGTGAACTCGGCTGATCCCCTAGAGACCAGAACTGTCCATGACCCAGAATAGCAGGAGGAGAGGGAGTCACAAGTAAGGTTTTGATGTTATCTTTCACCTGCAAAAAACTTTGAGGGTTAGATTGATTTTTTTCTTTGTTTGTTTTTCAGATAACAACACCAATTACATCCAAAGATCGTCATTTAATTTCACCAGTGCAAGAGGAATTTGGTACAATTAAGTCTTTTTTCTGTTGGTCAAATATAATAGTTACAAAATGTGGTTTTATTAAAATTCACTTGTGGTTATATTAAGATTCATTAGAAAAAAAATTCATTTCTTGTAAACAGAAAGAATGAAAATTTCAATAGGCTGGATTTCAAGGGGAAGTTAGTCTTGGTTTTGCTTATGTGTTTGGAAAACAGAAAATAAATAACTTGTGTACATAAAACCAGTTTTCCATACGTAGCCTCAGGAATGAATATGCATAGTTACAAAATGAGCAGCGTTTATCTCATTGAAAGCAATAGTTTTTAGTTCTGCTTATTTTAAATTCAAGGAATGTAATACATTGGCTTTGGGTCTGCTGGCAACTGGTAGTCAGTGATACGTGCTAGTAGACTTTCTTCAGAAGCTTTCCAGNAAGTGGTTTACTTGCTGGTAAACTTTCTTCAGTAGCTTTCCAGACTTGGTGCAAGCCTTAGAGTTTTGGTGTAAATATTTCAGGTTTAACTAGGAAAATCATTATTTTCAACATGGTTTGTAAATGCAAAAGCTTCACTTGTACTTGCCAAGTACAAAGCTTTCAAGGAACACAGATAAAAAGTAGCAAAACCTTTTGGATAAGGCTGTTACTTCTGACCAGCAGTCACAAAGGGCAAAGAAGTCTTCATCTGCCATGAATATCTGTATGTTATACTACTGATGTTTTTTTCCAATACGTTTAATTTCTTTCCTCTATAAGATGTGAATTCCATATGGTTAGAAAGTCTATTAATTTTTTCCCTAATTGATTGCATGTGATTCATCCATTTAGCCTGGCACTAAAGCTTAATGAAATATGCTGTTACAGTAAGGCTATCTGGGTCAAATGTAGTTGTTTTTAAGTCATACAGTATATTACTGGAAGTGCCTTAATAGGTTTAGATTTTTTTCTGACTTCTGTTTTTGTTTTTTGACTTGTGGTTTTTGGTTTGGTTTTTATTTTGAATAGGCAATCGATCTGCTGTTCGCAGAAAGAAGCTAGAGTTGTCAAATGAATGTTCTTCGTCCAAACACCTACAGTTACAACATTCTGGTGTTTGCGTTTCATCAAATGCCGAAGCCTTACCCAGGCAGCAACCCTGTCCAGGGCTGAGCACGACTTCATGGGGTAGTATCCATGGAGAACACCAGCCTGCACATGAGGGATGCTCCTGGAGCAATACAACTCTTGCAGACTTGTATCCAGGAATGTTAGAGATGTTTGTAAAGGTCATGGCAAAGCGCTGTCAGAGAAGAGTGTTAAAGCACATGTTTGGACACTCAAGGTCCAAGAAATGGCATTCTAGAAGACCAAAGCACAGTGTCACTGTAGACAAAATGGGAGGGTTCGGAGCATGTAAACTAAAGAAAGCATTTCACAGCATATGTAGCTGTACAAGGGAAGACAACCAGAATCCAACTTTTGGAAATGAGAGCAGAGAATTCTGTGGTGACAATTGCCTTATTAGTAATTCTTCTAGTCTAGTGCCTTCTGCTTATACTGATACAGATGAAATCAGAATGGGCTACTCTGACTCAGATTTAGAAGAACGTTTGGCACCTGGAAATTGCCAACAAGTCTGCAAACACACTACTTTTCCTGATGTTATGGATGGAATGGGAGAGACATCTCTAGTTGAAGATGAATTACAGACTACTGCCTCACCAAAGAATTCAGAATACACAGAAAGTGAAAAATGGGTTTACAAAGGTTTCTCACAATCCAGTTTTTTAACATCTACTGCCAGTTCAGATTCAAGAGCGCTTCATCTTGTAAAAGGGAGGAAGACTCAGAAAACTGACTTTTGTATTGGTACCTCAGAGTTGTGCTCGTGTGCTTGCAGTTCCCATGGCAATAGTAACAATTCTGTACCTATCACAAATTGTTCTCCTGCAAGATCATCAAATACTGTGTTCATGAACCCTGAAAAAATAATTCCCGAAAGACAAACTTCTTTCCAGCACAAAGACTCATTTTCCTCCTGTTTTATGAAGCAGACTCCTTCAAAGATGCCCAATAAACACAAAGATGCATTTGAGGAACTCTTCTACAAAATGTGTTCTGAAGAATTCCAGAAGTTTTTGACATTGACAAGACCTCTTTTAAACTCACAGAACCTTGAAGAGAAAGGAAGATTAGTGAAGAGTAATTTAAGTGGTTCTGGGAGATCCATTGAACAGGGTGATAGAGAATTTAACAGGCTCTATGAAAAATTGCCTGTTCCAGGGAACAGGAGGGAGTCTGTTCCAGAATCTCCTGGGTTTCAGGCAGTTTCAAATTTCAGGAAATATGAAGAAATACAGATGTCTGAAACTGTAAATGCTCTTGTTAATTCTCCTGTCCGAAGTTATTCTTCAATTTTCAGAGTTAAAAGAGCAGGAAATTCTGAAAACTATCTTCCTTGTTCACCACTGAAGCGACTGAAACTTACACCGGAGCGTGGTATTTCTCCAAGGAAATGTCAGGAGGTTTCCCACAGTAAAAAGGGTAATCCTCAGACAGCTGGAATGGATTCTTTGAGCGCGCACAACTGTAGCAGACCCAGCTTTTTTGAAGATCACAACTGTCATTGTCAGGTATTTAAGGACCTTGGGGGGGAAAAAAAATCGTGTACCTTTAGATATTTGGAGAAGGGCTTAAGAATGGATTAGAGCTGCAAGCTGTTGGAACTAGTGATAGCATACTTCTGGTGCTTTTTGCTCAGTAGGGGTGTTTTATAGCTCTGGGAACTTGGGGATATCAGGTCTCCTGGATCATGTGAGGAAGCTCTCTATACTTAATAAATTTGAAATGGTTCTAAATGAAAGATTTGATTCCATTTTAGTCACTGGTTAAAATGGTCTCAAATAGTGACTCAGTTATGGTGTTATCCTTCTGAAATGATTTTGTAGATGGACAAGGTGAAGCAAACAAATTAATCTTTCTAGGGTTTCACAGGAATCATTAAACTTGTTGATTTAAATCAGACACTTATTTCCAAGTTCACAGTCATCTCCTCTGAGGCAAGCTGTGAAATATTTTTTCATTAATGTTATAGATTGCTGCTTTATTTTCAGGGCTCTGGATCTCATGATTCTTCAGACAGAAGTTTTCTTGGTATTCCTGGCACTTCCCTGCAAGGTTGGTTTCAGACACTTCATTAATTTGCACAAGAGTATTTTCTTAAGGAAATTTGCCCATTGACATAT
This sequence comes from Illadopsis cleaveri, assembly GCA_013399915.1. Taxonomy (NCBI): domain Eukaryota; kingdom Metazoa; phylum Chordata; class Aves; order Passeriformes; family Timaliidae; genus Illadopsis; species Illadopsis cleaveri. Next base: position 7,223 of record VXBB01022900.1, read on the forward strand.
TTCCAATGTTTAAATCGGCTAATCCTTAAACAACATTCTGTAATGTTTGTGCTACTTGACATTGTTCTTGCTTTTTTCATGCGCTGTTTCTCATCACCAGAACCTAGGACTGCAGGTGCACACTCTGGTGTGCCTGGGACAATGGGGAATTGCAGCTCTCTCAGAAGTGTGAGGAAGAATCACCCAAGGTAATAATAATAGCCTCTTTAAAAAAGAGATTTCAAAATGAATTCTTACTCCTCTATGCTTGTATTAAAGATATGGAGGTGACATTTTTACTTGTAGAATGAAAATGAGTGTGGGACACCCTAAGCTAATCACACCTGCAGAGTTGAACACTGCGAGGAAGGAAGTGTCTGTGGTCAAAACTAGCCAGACTCCAGCAAGAAGGAGGGCAGCTAAGCACAAGAAGTAAGGTGACCTAACTGAATACCTACTGTAGTTCTTACCTGGTGTTCATTGTAGAGGCATTTATTATTTTAGATGTGCTGTGGAATTGTTTTGATTGTGTTTAAGCTTACAAATCCTCTCAGAGAGGAATGCAGCATATTGTCATTAGAAAGGACTTGCAAAAGTTGGCCTCTGCAGTTGGACATCATTACCTGCATTTTTGGCTCTGCAAACAAGCAGTGGCTCTGCTTGGAATGTATCAGAGATCCTCTCCTCCTGCTATTATCCCTACTGGGAGTGTGTTTAGATCTCTGGAAGCAGGACACACTTTCCAGTTTCATGAATACTGGCCTAATATATCTGTTTTTCTTAGAAAACATCTAACTTTTAAAGGATTATAAAGCTTCAGATCTCTTGGATTTTTAATTACAAACATTTAATATTCTAAGGATTTAAAAATCATTTAAAGCTCTCTAAAAAATTCCTAATTTTATTTACCAAAACATTTTTGACATCCTTTTTTGCCATAAGTGTAATTTATCACTGCAGGTTATGCTGGCTTTCCAAACTCAGTCAAGAAATACTTTGACTGTGCTTGAGATGATCATACAGCTGATATCAACGTTTTCTGACAATGTTTGAATTAGAAGTGGAAAGGAAGGCAGAAAGCACTTTAAATTACCTCTATGGAGAATTTAACAAGAAAAGAACCTTAAAGGTGTAAAGAAAAAAGTTCCAGTTTAAGCAAAGATGGAATTGAAATTTAGAGGCTTGTATTACAAATGTGTACAATATTGGTAAAGATTATATTTGGATTATTTTTGATATAATGGAAGATTGGAGACAAGCTGATGAGTGTTCAACAATATTTCTCAGATGTTGAGTATGCCCACTTAGCTGAGCAAAATTCTCCTCAGTTCTTGGATTTCCTTTTGTTTTTCCTCATTACGTTATCCTGTCTCCCATACAAAATAGCCAGTCCTGTAAGATTAGTTATTGTTCTAAAGGAAAAGGTTTTTCTTTCTTTAATGCATATAAGTAGAGAAATCAAGATTTCAGTTTTCTTCCTAGTCATCTGGAATAAAATCTATTTCTTTGTTCTTTAATTACACAAAAACATGTTTGCTGATTTGTAGCCAAAATAGACTGTCAGCTGGAAAGCTTCCTGAGGCCTGTGGTGTGATATTTTTAGCTTTCTATGGTTCCCAGCAGTGAAGCTTTTTAATGGCTTCAGATCCCTCAGAAGTTTAATGCCTAAGCCATGTGGCAAAATGCTCTGTGTTGTAATGAATGGTTGTGAAGAGAAAAGGAATATTGTCTTTCTATCTGGAACCAGATTACCTTCATCCAGAAGATGATTATGAAAGAGATTTCTGGAAAGGAAATGTTCATAACTAATGAACTTTTCTTCAGCTCTGTGTGAATGCTGTCCTACGGCTTTACTGCTATATTTAATTGTCAGATGTAAACCAAATTAGTTCAAAATATGAGAGAAAATTGATGCAGTTTCTTAAGTAATATGCAAGGTGTTCTCACTTTTCTTTAACTTTTAGCTAGTTGTGAATACATTCCAAGAGTGCATCTCAAAGTTTAATAGATACACATAACTTAGATTGATGCAGTAGCACTACTGAGACATTAAAATGATGTAGTGTGTGAAGCTTCCTCTCCATCTGAGAGCACATGGGAAAGCAGACAAGGAGCCCTGCTGTTGTTCACAGTCAAGATGTTCAGGTACCTTGCCTTGAAAATTTGTTTCAATTTCATCCTGTTCATTGGAGTTTCAGCAAATACAGTATTTTTGTGTAATTTACTTCATCATCTAAACAGAGGTTCTGTGGTTTATTCCTTAGGGTATACAGAAGACTAAGCTACACTGATGAGAAAGACCAGTTGTAGGAATCCTTTGGATGACTCTCTGGTTAAAGCTCACCAAGACACATTCATGGACTGCTACACATAAAACAGTTTTATGTAGGTTGGGTTTTATATATATTCAGTTTGTTTTTTATATATTCAGTGTTGTTTCTTCTTTCAAGAATCAACCATTTATGATTATATGTAAGCATATAGTTCTGGTTTATACCTCCTTGTAATACAAATCTTTGGGGAAGTGTTCGTCCCTTTTGACAGGGCACTTCTTACTCAATTTATGGCTAAGTTGGAATTTTATATTTGACAGTATTTGTAATAACATAATGTGATCTGTATTTTTTTTATTTGCTAATAAGCTTTGATTCTTACTGTATTGTTAATAAGGAACAAGTTCATTTACCTAAATTTCTGCTTGTTCATGTTCTTTGAGAGTTTCAGTACAGGTCCAAATTCACTGTTATATTCTATGTTAATGCTAATATTTTCTAAGTAGATCACCAAAGTTGATATAAAAAGCTTTATTTCTTACTGCATTAATAATAAGGAACAAGTTCATTTACCTAAATTTCTGCTTGTTCATGTTCTTTGAGAGTATCAGTACATGCCCAAATTCACTGTTACATTCTATGTTAATGTTAACATTTTCTACATAGGTCACCAAAGTTGATACAATAAGGCACAAGCTCTTTTACCTGAATTGCTGCCTGTTCATGCTTTTTGGATGTATCAGTACAGACCCAAAATTACTGCTATGTGCTATGACTTGAGTCTGCTTTGCAGTGTTAGTGTTAAAATTTTCTAAGTAATGTTGAAGATTTTCTGAGTCTGCTATGCAATGTTAATGTTAAAATTTTCCAGAGTTGATTGTTCAATAAAATTTTGTACTTTTTAGTAGATTTGATAATTGTATTCAGTGTTTTGACAAAGTTCTCCCTGACACAATATATGTTCTAAATAAAACTGTTCTGAACAAGTACCTGCCTTCAGCATTTTTATTTCACCTATGTGAATTCTCAGGAGGAGTTTGTATTACCTGCATGAGCAAATCCATGAGAATGAGGTGTGAGGGTCCCACAGGTTTTCACTGCTGTGGCCTTTCTTGGCAAGGGGATTGTGTTAGTGGTAAGTGTCAGATCAGATACTTTCAGCACTGCCCCTTGTTAGCTTTCTGAGCTTCAGAAAAAGAAGAAATTGGTTTCCTTTGGCTTTACTTTATTTCCAGACACACAGGAGGGTTTTATTTTAGCTCTTAAAACCAAAATCGTGTTATCTTAAGCATTGTTCTTGAATAGGACAAGAAGCCAGCTCTAGTAAGGTTTTCTCTGCAATAAGAACTTCTGCACACACGTTCCATCCTTCATAATTTGGATATTGCATTTTTTTCCATGACTGCAACAAAATACTGTCTTCTAGAAATGCTCTTTGGGCTCTTTTTTCTTCCTTTTCCAGACATGGATGTACTGTAGGGAATATGTTTTGTGAACTACCTTCCTCTTCTTGTTGAGGTAATTATTTTGCAGTATTTCTTGATACACCAGTACTGAGAGATTGCATAATTCCTTGTTTTCTGTTCTAAAGTAACTTAGAAGTTAACTGAAATTGGGTTTTGGACCTGTTCTGAATCTAGATATGACTTCTACACAGCAACTTTAATGCAGCTCACACAGGTAAGAAAGGTAAATTTGTTTATTCAACATAGCATGCCTCCATTCAATTCATGCCTCCATGAATATTACCTTGAAATAATTTAAAGTGGTCATTCTTGAAAAATCTTTAGGTGTTGGAAGATAAGATCATGCCAATGCCATGTTTTGGGTGTTAGCAGTAACAAAAAAGGGAGAAAAGAATTTCTACTTTTAGGGTTGATCCTCCTACACCATGTGAGTCAGCAGACTCTTTAAAAGTATGATGTAAGCAAAAGTGGGTTTTTTCGTAAGGATACTGTTTAGCCAGGTACATCTGCTGTAATTATCAACTGCTGTAATTACTGCTGGAATACATCTGTCTCAATTTACAAAGATGTCAATGGTGACATTGACCTGATCTCTCTTGTTTCTATCCTTGCAGTTTTTCTTTTTCCACCATATTTCCTCTTGTTTACTCATTCTTTACTGTTCCATTGAACTGGTATTTGAAGGCTTAATTTTAATAAAAAAAGCTTTACACTGCTTCTCTTTGCTATAAAAAAAATGTTTAAGGAACTCTGGAAATACAGATGGAGGTTACTGAGACAGTCTAAACCTAGAACCTAGCACCTCCTCTTACGTTGTAATTAGTTGAAACTTGCCTTATATGTAAAATATTAAACTAGTATAAGATAGTTTATGTAGGTCTCTAATGTCATGAAGATGGAACAATATCGAACATGCTTTTTCATGTAAGGATTCAGTAGTCACTTGAAAACTACCCCAAAACTCATTTAAAAAAAATAGGTTGTTAGGTTGCTTATTTAAGCAGATGGAGGGTAAAGAGCCAAAAGAATAAAGCTAAATGTGAATGTGGCAGCATTACAAATGCCTTGGAAATAGTTGATAGGTTGTTAAAGATCATCCTGTCTGACAGCCACAATCAATAATTTGAGGCAGTGATTAAATGTGGAAAGAAAGTGTGTGTGTATATATATATGGAGAATGTTTTCAAAAATGCCCTGCTCTTTGAACAAGCAATGTTGCAAGGGAAAGCAGCTGATGAAAATTAGTGTAAACACACTGCTGGACTAAACAATGAAGACTGAGAATAGTAAGGAAACTAAATGTACTTAAATCCCATGAAGTGAACTTACTGTTACATGTACACTCAGTGAGAGAAGTGGGTACCTCATTTCCATTAAACTAGTTATCAAATTGAAATGACAGGTTGAATTTAACCATTGATTATTTTTTTTTTTTTTATGAGTTCGTCTTGTCCCTTGATGTGTCCATCTCCATATCTGCTGTTAGAAGTGTTTTATTTACCAAAACATTTTTAACATGCTTTTTTGGCTCTCTGTACTATGGGCCTTTTGTTTCCAGGTGTATCTCTTTCAGGACCTGACACAGTTTTAGGGCTCTGTGTTTTTCAGAGTTTCAAGCTCCTTGGCACTGCTCTGTGTGGATTTTAAAGGCTCTAATATCCTGGTTTTTTGAGAAGGCAGAAGTGTCTGACCCCTAGAGGCAGACACATTGCATCAACTTGCTTTATTGTTTCTTGCTGCAACTACTTAATGACTCCCAGAATATAAAAAAAGATACCCGCTCTATAAAACTTACTATATAAAGAGTTTAGTCTTCAAATGAATGTGCACACAGTAAGCGAAGGGTTTGGGGAAATAAAAAGCTCTTTTTGTTTTTGCAAAATAGCTAGGATGGCAATGGAAAACTCAATAGGAATGTAAACATAACATAGAATATTAGAAGGAATAAATCCTCCCTAGATTTATTATTGCAGATGGTTTGATAATATCTTTGTAGACCCTTGAATACAGCTGTGTACAATATTACACTAGTAGAGGAGTTGAGATTTGAGATGTATTCTAGTATTGTTAGAGGAAACTAAGGCTGTATAAAGATACTGCTAAGTCTAGTGGGATGTACAATTACTACTTTAAATCAGCTGTTGAATTATTCTCCAGTCATTGCCATAGACCAGTCACAGTCAGAAAGTCCACAGTGTGGAACAGCATATCAGTTCTTAATTGGTAAAACAACTAATCACCAAGTGTGCAAGTATGAAACAATCTCATTTCAAAAGTATTGAAGTTATTATAGAACAGTTGTACTCTGCTAGAGCTCTGTAGACACCAAGGGGGTCTTTTAGGACTGCTTGAAAGCTGATGATTGTTTAAAACAGGATTGGTTCTTACTGAAATCACTACCATGTGAGTGCTGGGCTACCAACTTCTGCAACGTTTCAAATTGTCTTCAGAAGAGCAGATCCATCTGAGTGGCAGTCTGGACCTATGTGTTGCTTAGTCTATAAATATGCTTGGCAGACAGTTTGGAACACTTAACTTACCCATTTCATACCACTGTTTAGTATGTCAGCTTTCTAGAATACTTTCTCTAATCATTCATTGTTCTTCCAGAATGAAGAAACAAATCTCACTTTATGGTTACATATTTGGTTCGTTACATTTTCGGTTTTCCCTTTTTGCGTTTTGAATCAAGCCCATTAATCTGATGGGATCATCATGAATGGCTTCTACTTTTGCTGTGTTTTCGGCAGCCAGCTGCTCACTATTGAGGTAAATGCTAGCTTTGGAAGCCACCATGGAGTTAGATGATCTTTCTTCATCATCTTCCTCTAATGAAGGATCTTTCTTTTTCCTTGGTTTTCTGTGTTTTCCCTTAACACTGTGATCAAGTGAGGCATAACACATCTGATCAGCAGACTCCACCTAAAAGAAAATTTATTTTAGGTTCACTAGTTATCCTTGCTTTGGATTTATACCTAAGATTTCAAGTGTGTCTACACTCTAATCATAGTTCTGCCTGAAATTTGCCTAAACTAGCTGTAAAACGATTTATTAAAAGTACAAATGATTAAACTGTGGGAGAATGGAAAACAGATCAATATAAGCTAGTGGTAAATGACTCGTAGTGGCAATATGGAAAAATTCATCAAGGTATCATTAGAAAGATTCTCTATGGGAAGGAGGGGAGCTTATTACATAAGTCCAAGTTCTTTGGGATGCAAGACATTATTTGATCTGGTCTTCTTCTCACTTTTTCTAATTTTTGGTTAGAATCCAGTTATTAACAACATTATTAACAGGCTTTCTCTGTGCAGAAAACCAAAGATGGATGATTCTTGTCTGTATATAGTATCCCATTTCCAGTGCAAAATGTATGCTTTTTGTGTCTTTCCCCTGATCTTTTGTGTTTTTCAAGCCAGACCATCAATGACTATTGACATTGGAATGTCTAGATTTTAAAAATTGTTCTTTACCTGCTGGAAATACCCTGTGAAAGAGTCTGAAATATGTGGCAATCAACTCAGGGAATTGATGCTAGGAATGCTTCAATTACAGACAAATTTCATTTTAAGCTTGCATGCTTTTAGGCATACAGGTATCTGAACAAAGTACAAATCAATAGGAAATATTCTTTCCCTGATTAAGGTGTATAGATTTTGCACTGGACAGGAGACAGCCAGTTAAATTCATGAGTATCATGTGATGCAGCTTGTGTTTTCACTTGGTTGATAACTAAACCAAATAAAATTAATTCTTTACCTAAGCCATGGGCATGGATGCAAATTTCATTCCACGTGGTCTGCCTACCTGTGGCTCAGCTTTATTATGCTGTATTATGTGGAACTGAAGTGTCTATAATTATGCCTCCTTATTAATGACTCAGATTGAATGGAGGGTCAAGTTTGTACTCAAATACCTTGATGAACTGAGATGCTAATGCATGGTAACTTTTGTGGGAGTGTGAAGATTTTTGTTATATATTGTTATAGGATAAATAAAGGAACTCTGGGACAGATCATGTTACCCTAATTCAGAAATCCATAACTAAAATTAAAGATACCTGTAGCTGGTTAACTGGTCTTTGAGGTTGGGACTTCATCTGCTCGTAACATTCTTCTGTAATTTATCAAAGTAGAAAAATCTTTTTATTAAGACATGCTACTGAGTCTTGAAAGATCAGACCAACAAATTCTCTTGGTTAGAGAGTGCACTCCCCCCAGTTTGCTTTCGTAGGATGTTTCTGTTTGTTTTAAAATCACACACAGATCTCTCCCTCCAATTATAGAGAGGTAAATAGCTAAGAAATTCAGACACATACTGTGAAAATTAAAATCATTTTCATATGAAAGAGAGGTTTCTCATTATTCACTATATGGGAGTCATTTTAGCGTGGTGGGAGAACTTCTTGCAATTAAGAGGTAGCCACATACTGATGTATTTTTCAGCACAGGCAGCCTTTTCTTTGGCTGAGTAAGAGGTTGTGAGTTGCAGCAGCTGGTGATTAAATTCTATTCTTGAGTCTACTTCAGTTTAAATTTGGTGTGATTCAGTGTAAATTTGGTTCTAGTTATTTTCTCGTGTTATATCTCCCTTTAGCCACCAGTAAAACAGATTACTTCCTTACAGTTTTCAGACTTTTACAATGCCACTGCATTTGAGTGTTGACTTGATTAAATTTATGCAAATTGTGTATGAAAAAGTTGGGTTTGTTTGGACTTTTTTATTTTCCTGCAGTTCAAGTGCTTCAGTTTTGCTTAGCCCCAGTTAAGGCTTGCAGAAAAAGTTGTATTCTCATTACTTAAATACTGCTTTAACTCTCTAAAGGCTTCAAGAGACAAACCCTCGGCACATCTAGGTCTCACTGCAGTTATCTGATGTTACAGCCTTTAATGTGGTGTCTGTCTGCCCAGGATTGTTAACTGGAGCACAATAAAGCAAAGCCAAGCTGTCTGCCCACCATTCAGCTGCTGGGCTTCAGCACATTTGTCAATGTCATTGGTGATGTGTGGATAGCCACAGCAGAGAACTGCTATGTGTTTGTTTCTGCCTGCCTCTGTGGGAGCACTGACCTTGGACCGTGAGTAGTATGTTTTAGATTGCTTTAACAGGCATGGATCAAGCTGTTGTTTCAGTTAGTGCAGCTTTACATTTAGACAAACTCTTTGTTTTGAGATATTTGGCTGAACAGGACCATATGGACTGTGAAAAATCAAATTTGATATGAGATCTGTTCTTAGTAGTAATAGTGCAGTATGAAGGTTTGCATTTCTACCCCAAGTATCTTTTAACAATTTCAATTGTATCAATAGTTGAAAAGATGTATATTCTCAAGTTTGCCACTTGAGAAATGCAAAATATGTCAGTGAGTAATTTCTTAATCATAATTTTTTATAGCCACTGAATAGACACATGTTCCTAAAATGAAGCTTACCTAAAATATTTTGATTGAGATTGCCATAAACAGGATAATCTTCTGTGTGATAGCCATCATAGCTACAAGGGGAATGAAAAAATACTTTTAATGCACAGAATATGCTTTATTTAGAACTCCAGTACCTGATGTCAGTAAATGTTTTATGCACGTATGCAGATTGTGTGTGTATATCTATATATAGCAGATTGTTTGTAATCTTATAAACAAGATCAAAAATATCAGAGGGGGCAGAAATGGCTGTGTGGGTATTCTCAGGAGAGATTTTTTTACCTAGCCCAGAACTGAACTCTCCTTTCCTGTAATTTCATTAAGCACAAAGCTAATCTCAAGACTATTAAGCTACAGTTTGAGGTAGGGTAAGAAATATTAATGATCACTGAAAGAAGCCCAATTCATGTCCTCTGAGACCACTCTGCAATACAAACTAAAGCACCATACGTGTCTTTTGGGGTGATGTTCTTAAAAGGTCCCCTCGTGATTCAAGTAAAATACTTTTGTCAACAGAAACAGAGAAGACTGAAGCCAAGTTCAGCTTTGCATTTTTAATTGTATGTTGTATTTCCTTATCTGGCATTACTTGAAAATGTTTCTAACTGGGTTTGTTAGTGGGAAGTGCTGTGTAACCTTTCTAATGCACCCCTATATTGTGTCTTGTCAAGGGGGTGAAGTCGTGCTTTAACACCACAGTTAGTGTTATTTTTCATCTGAATAGGCAGTAATAGACAAATAGAGACTTCTATTTCAATTTCAAGAAAATTTGTAATTGAGAATTGGTTTTGAATAACAGGTGCAGGTTTTTGTATTTTTGTTTCAAGGGCATTTTATTTTTGGGTTGAGATGAGACTCTATCCATCTCTGTTATCTAAAGTTTGGGCTTAGCTTGGAGATTTTTTTCTGTATGACATAAGAGAGAGACTTAAAACAGATTTGTGTAATAGATCATCAGGTATCCTGCAGCTCTAAACAGACTGTTTTATTGCTTTTGTATACCATGTGTAAAAGATGGTTATGAAATGTAAATACATGTAAATTATTGCTCCACAAGTATTAACTATCAGACTATAATTTGTCACTGTTTGGTGAGAGCTGAGAGTTTTTTTAAGTTATGGAATTATTGACTGTAAGTGATAGGTAATGGTGGTTTAGCTCAGTATCTTGCACTTTCAGATAAAATTATAGTATTAGCATGCAATTATTTCATTGTTGATAAAATGACTGGAGGATGTATCTCACACGTGAGTTTTTTTCCACAACGAATATATCCAGGCAGACTGCATGAGACTGAATTTTCCTCCATGCCATCCCTCCAAAGCCATCTGTCATTATTTATTGTATATTTTACTCTTTCCAGAAATAATTTTTTATACAACTTACCTTGGATTGTCCTCTTCGTAGTCATTATACATTTTAGCTGGAAAATTCGTTTAAAAAAATTAAGAGAAAATTAAATACGTTATTGTTAGAACACTTCTGATAATTGTCTCAACAGATATGCTTTTGATTTTGTTTTAGAGAATACAGTTGAAAGCCCTGGATCTCAGGATCTTCAGTTGTCCCTCTACTTTTCTCAAATACTTTTGTCACGTACAAGAAATGTTTGTCTTATGGCTCTCTGCTGTGGCTGCCAAGTCTACATTAGTTTACAGTACCCAAAAAATGTATTGTAACACATATGATTCATTCTTCTTTTCCTCCACCTTCTGCTTCTTCCTCATCTTTTTCTCTCAGATTTTCTCTGTCTGGGGAGGTGAATCGTGTTAATATTACAAAATAATGTGTTTATTTGTTTTACTAGTTCTGCTGTATGTATGAAAAAGAGATCCTGTGATCCACACAACTGGAAAAACTGAAGCAGAGAGGCAATGGCTACGAGATTTCATGCTGGAGCTTGATTAATAATTCAGGAATGCCTGACTTTCTAAACTCTGCTCCAGAACTCCAGAATTTACCACAGTAAGCTCCAATTCAATGAGTAATGCAGCATCAGCCACTCTGACCTAAACCTTAGTCAGGTTAGTTTTGTAAATGACTGTGATCCTTTCTCATAGAAATATCTGCCTAGTAACCCTAAAACACAAACCAAAAAGCTCAGCCTACAACTATCCTAAAACACTCCAGCAACTCTCTTAATATCCTGTGAAAGTCTGATTTTCTAATTCTTGGTGAGCTCAGTTTATAAGCACAGGCCTTCTGTTTATATAGATTAAATGCACATGTGTATTTAGCCTTGTTGAAGTCACCAGTGTTGGCCTGCCCACCCCTACATGTACAGCACAGGTGCAGTTTTCCCTGGCTAAAGGGAATGGTGAGGATTGTACAACTCCCTAACCATAGAAGCGCGTGCATTAGACAGGTTGCACTGGCACAAGCTGTCAAAAAATAAAAGTTAATTTCAACCAAAACCAGAGTATGACCGTAAGTCATATGAGAGATACATTGGTTTAAGAAATACAGTAGAATCCCATTATGAAAAGTAATTAGAATATTTTTCCAAAATACATTGATAAGGCATAAAATCTGTATGAAATCTGAAATTCAAATGATTGTTTAGGAATTTGGGTAGGAGAAAATTTTCTCAAATGTCTTTTGTATCAATGTGTCTACTTAAAATAATTTTTAAATGGAAGTGCAAATAATAACCAGTTATAGGAAAAGTATACTCCCTAGGAAAGCAAATTGCAGGTATTAAAAATATACTTTAAAAATAAAAATTTAGTCAGCTAAATTCTTCTTGTTCTGCTGGTTTGCCTTCAATGAATGGATTTTGGTAGCTGTTTTTTTAGCCGTGGATTGGGCAGTTAGCAATTATTCTGTAACCATACCTGTCTCTCCTAAAAATTTTCAAAAGCTAAATCCTCTCTAGTAAAATCATTTTTGCCAAAATATAAATCTAAGATTCAGAGGAATCAATTTGTCGACTTGATATCTCAGAATCTTAAAACATTGAAACTTAATTCCTTACGAAGAGACATTACTTACCTTTCTTCTTTTTGATACAGTGTGTAATATTCAGTGTCAGTGAAACAAGCAGAGCCAAGCTCAGAAAGGCCAAAACTCCCCAGATAGAAAAATGGCATTCCATTCCTGTAACTGAAAGAAATTTGACTATTTGTGTTGTCCTTCAATTTTACTGTATTCTTTGTGCTTGGCTGATTTTTGCTGTTATCGAAGCTACTATTTTGTTGTTTACTCCTCTGACAGCTATTGCTATACAAGCTAAATAATTAATATCAAAACCAGATGCTAAATAATAAGAAACCAACTTCAATAAACTGATAGCAGAAATACTGTTTCATAGAAATTCAGCCAAAGATTAAGCTATTGTTTTGCTTCTAAGATGCAGTAAAAATCAGAAATTAATTAAGAAAAATATTTACTGGATAGCTTTGAAATTATTTTTGCAGTTGTCTTTAAGTTAGTATTTGCAGTAAATTAGGTAAATTCTTAGCTAAATTCTATAGATGATGAAAGTAGTTCTGAATTTAGTCAAAATAAATTTGCTGGATGTGTCTCTGAATAATAGCTAAGACTGTAATGTTTTAGCAAATGCTTCAAAAAAAGTCAAATTTGGTTATGTTCTCTTGCATTGTTTTTCAGCTATTCAAACCTCTTGTACTTTTTTTTCTTGCCTGAGAAACCAGAGGAAGTGATGGCAAAGGATAAGCATCAGCTAGGAACCAGTGAAGCCCCAGGTATTACTGCAAGGAAAAGTTCAAGCAGCTCCTGGAACATCATTTGGTAAAAGATGGGCCCACTTATTGGAACAAGGTTTTCTTTTGCTCTAAACTTGCATCTCCTTGCAATAAGACAGGAAAGAACCCCCCTGCACAAAACCTATTTTTTTTTATTTAATTAACCTTTGATTAACCTAGCTTATACAAATTTTCCATCACAAACCATGCTGAAGAAAATACCCTATTTGTGGCTGTCTGGTGGCCAAAATTATCAGCGTTGCTGCCAATGGCCTGCAAAAGCCTTCCTTGACAGAGGAAACACTGAGCCAAATAAATGAGTGAAAGGAGCTTGTAGCGTGATTCTTAGCTTTCCCCAGAGGCATGTTTCATGTTCTCTGAGATTTGGAGTGTTTGAAATAAAGTCTGGTGCCCAAAATTAATGAGCTCCTCTAACAGTGCATAAAAAGAAATGTGTAGCTGCAGCAGAGCGGTCAAGGGGTTGGCTTGGGCGATACTGATCCCTAATGCACTTTGTGGTTTTTGACGTATCTGGATTCCCTTAGGAAGCTGACATTTTTGTTTCTTAAGTAAATCTGAGTTAAAGGAGTAGAGGAATGCACTTTTCCATGTTGCTGGCCGGGGGAGGGTGGCAGTGCATTTGCTCCTGCTGAGAAGATGGCTTTGTTCCTTGACTGACCAGCTCCAGCTCAAAACCTTCTTACAGGTTTTGCCCCCTCGTTGTGCTGTGTTGTCAAAGCTCTTTTTGTTTTGTTGTACTTCAACCCCGAGATGTTTTTATAATGACAAAACAAGATAAGATAAGCCCTGGTAGTAAAGAATCACAAATCACCTGGGCTTCTAGGATATAGGTTTCTTTCCTGATCAGAACTCTATTTTAAAAGGAACAAAGCAAAGCAAATAAATTGTAATTTTCTGACAGACTTCTAAGGGGTTTTTTGCACATGGTACTTTCAGTGACCATTTTTTATTTTTAAACCAAACATCCTATTTCCCTTCCTTTCAACCACTTGAGTTCTCTCAAAGGTGTTTGAGAGTTCTTTGTCACTGCAATACGCCTTTTCATGTTGAAAGGCACTTTTTTTATAATGAGATACAGACATTCATGAGGAGAGAGAACATCCCTATGAAGCAGATATACATCTTTCCAGTTTTTCAGGGAAGGAATTAAAAGAATGGGAGATCCTACACTGAGTAGATGTTATCAGGCTACATCAAGAATCTCCAGTCTTTGGAACCTGGTTACTGTGCAATTAGTCACTCAATATTGCATCCCATGCAACCTGTCCAAAACTATAAGTCTGTCCAGGATAAGAAATATCAAGTTTTACTGTTGTGCCTAAATAATCAGAATCATCTGTCATTCTTCTCCTGTCTTTTTATCTTTTCTGATGTGATCTGTTTCTTCTCACGTTCATTTCATATTTCTTTTCCTACAAACAGTTTTTCCAGGGAGCAAAAGCAGTATTGTGGCCTGTGAGAAGGGAAGCACATGCAACTGTGATGGAATCACAGAATCAAGTACATTGGAAAAGTCCTCTGAGACCATCGAGTCCAGCCTGTGACTGAACAACACCTTGCCAACTGCACCATGGCACTCAGTGCCACATCCAGTCCTTCCTGAAACACCTGAGGGATAGGGGCTGCACCAGCTCCCTGGGCAGCCCATTCCACAAGTCACAACACTGTGATTCATTAGAATAAAAAGAGTGAGCAGGTACCTAAAATACACTCACCATCTAACAGTCACGATTGTTCCTTTTTCTTCATATAGAATGTTGTCGTTTATCTCTCTGGTTCAGAAATCCAATTTTCCCCCGGTGCTTCCAGAGTAGGAGGAAGGCTCTTGGTTTCAATTTCACTATTTTCAGCCCCTAACTGGCCTACTTTTTGTTGACAAATATTGTTTTCCTGTATCGGCTTTTGATTTAAATTGAAATTATTATCTGGAAAATAGTAAAGGTTGGATAATTTTTTTTTTCTTTTTAGTTTTTAAATTTATATTCTGTAGTAGTTGAGCAATCCTACTTCTCAAGAACTTTAAAAACATTCTAGGAAAAAAAAAAGATTTGAAACTTCAATTTCTCATAAAACGTACCAATGTTTCAAAGCTCACAATCTATAGTTCTTTCTTAAGTATGGTTCAGGAAATTTCTTGGGTGTGAATAGATTAAGAAAAGAACATTTAAATTTCTTCCTTGATGAGCATTACTTAGTTTATTTTAAAATTTATTTTCCACAATGCTGACTTGAACATCTGCTTGTGTTTCAGTAGAATGTATACAAACATATGTGTGACTTCAGTATATCTTTGTTTGTTTATTTTTGCAATACTAGCTATTTCTTTGTGAGACAATAATACTTAATATGGGAGAAACAACAGCAGTTTTTACTGAGCCCATAAAACCATAGTAAACACCTTGGTCAGAGATGTACTGGTGCTGTTCTGAGAGCTCTATGCCATTCCAACATTAGTTTCAAGCTAATCGTATTACCCTGATATAAAATATGAGAAATTCCAATTTTATATCCTAGCTTTACAGATATGTAACTCCCAGATCTTTCCCATGTCGTCTTGTTCTTATAGGTGTTTCTGATATGCTGCTCACATCTATAACTGCATTATTTTAACATTAACTACTTTGGCAACAGCAGCATTAGAAGCAAAGCTGACTAACTCTGTGAAGAACAGTTTGTCTCCACAGATAACTACATTGCTCTCTCTAAATGTACAATAACAGATGCAACTTTTCACAGTTAACAGGTTTTGCTAATGACAAAAATAAGGAGACTTTAGATGGTGAATGAGAAATAAACAGCAAGTCCATTAGACTAATTATATTCCATTTTGAAATGATGTCTTTTATTCTGTTCTCTAATTTTAATTCTCCTTCAAGTCATCTATTCTCAAATGGAGTACAACTATATTAATCTATTTTACGTAACATATAGGTAGTCCAAAGAACCCATGACACTGTATTCAGGGGCATTCTCATTCAAGTCATCAAACTGAGTATTTGTATCTTTTGGAAAAAGTCATATGGAATAATTAGGCCGCTTGGGAATAGGACACTATGGTTCTAAAACAATAAGATCAAATTTCATCAGAGTTTTCTGCGATAGTCTATCTGTGATAGGAAAGTTTAAGGGTGATAGTAGTTTGTTACAAAAAATAATATTGAAGTTGTCTTAAAGTAATGTGCTCATTTGTGAAAAGAAAAAGTTCATTATATACCCAAAGGTTTCATGAGAAGGACAACAATCCTTGTTATATTGCTAGAAGACTTTGGGATTCGTGAGTGGAGAAGTAGTATATTTAATAATTATAAAGATGACAGTATTTTGATTAACTAATATCAGACTCTCTCTAGTATTAATGATACATTCTTATGTTGCTGTTCTTTCACTTCTCTTTGAAAACCAGGCTGAACTTGGAGCATCCAAGTAGAACATCTATCTTAGGTAAGTTACTTCATTTGGATAATGTTTTTATTTTACTGACATTAGGGATGGGATTACTCACCACCTCTTAGTATATTTTACAGTGTTATAAATTGAAGGTACCATATTCACACCACAAAATACAGAGAAACAAAAGACCTTCTAAATACATAGCTAATTGTGCTTTTTCTCTTTAAAAGTCTATAGACAACTTTCTCCACCAACAGAGAGAAGACATAGAAATAAATAGAGTTTTGGTTATTTGTTCTTCGGTTTTCTTTTTTATGGGGTGCATTATACCGTCACTGGAGGGCTATGAGGGAAAAGAAGCAGGGGAAAAAAAAAAAAAGAACCAACCAAAAAAACAAAAGCCTCCAAAACATTCTAATCTTTCCTGGATGAATTTCTGCTATTCATTTTATTGACACTCAAAGGAGCGGACATAATCCCGTACTTACCTGCAGGGAGTGGAGCCAGATTTAACAATTCCTCTTAACAACATAACAGTAGTTAGCAGAAGTGCCACATTTTGTTCCTCCTTGCTGTAATATATTTTGTTTAGAAAATCCATCACAAAGGATAACAGGGAGATAGCGTACCTCTACCAGGTTTTTGTACTGAAAAGGAACGTGAGGTGAGGAACATAGATACCATTTAGCTGGACATCCATCTGTGGTATCAACGTGTTATCCACAGAGGCAGATTAATTGCTACCAGATTTATGGGGATGATCTGGAGCACAAAATGGTTTCTTTCCTTTCTTTCCTCTTGTTTTTGTCTAAAAATTTGTTAAAGCTTAGATAAAACTAACCTTTCCTCCCCCCTTCCAATTAAATGTTGATATAAATAATATTTTGTACTAATGGCCCTTAGAAAAAGAAACCCATTAAGAAACTGATGAATGTTAAATTAGCATTAAAAAGGCTTCCACCTGTGTGAGCTTTTAATACAGCATTAATTCTCTGAAAAAGATTCCTTAAACTGCAATTAATTAGTGCACAACTAATTGCTTTGTAAGATACCTACTTCATACTTCAGAAGGGAAACAGTGCTTGTAAAATAAGGAGGCCCACAGCACAGTATTTTCAGCATAAAACTAACGCCAACGCTTAATCTTTGCTACCAAACCTTAATTAATGAAGGTTTAGCACCCCGAGCCACCTTCTTGGAACACTGCTAATCTACCATAGCATGGTTGTACTGCTGCTATGTTTACAAGTTTAAAAGATAAGGCTTACCTGGTTTTGTTGTTTCTAGGAATACTCCCCTCCCCTTTATCCAGCAGGAAATGAAGTTATGTTGGCAGATGTTGGATACTCTTTTGTTTTGAACCTGGCAGCATGAACCCTTCTTTAGAGCTGCCACCAATCTCAAAACCCTCCAGTCTGTTTTATTCACCTACTTTCTCGCAAACAGGAAATGTGGTTCAGCTTTTACAAGCAAACACACGTTCTCCTTCAGTGTTTGCCTCCAAGAGAGAATTAAAGTATTTATGTGTACCCTTGTATTTATTATCCACATCTTGCCTCAGAAGAACATGTACAGGACTACTAGTTTCATTTATGTGATACGAACTTAGTTTTTAATGTTCATATTCACACTCTAAGTCGTCTTGTCCTGTAATAAGTTAGCTGAGACTCCATTATTTTCATGCGGGAAAAGCCCATTCTTTATTCACATAAGTTATTTTATACAGTTTTCACAGACCTTGTGTGCAACACCTATTGGCTGATAGGTTTCCTACTACTTCATTTATTGGTCAGAAAGTGATTTGTGTGTACGGGCAAAGATTCAGGTTTTTTACATTTTTCCTTTATGGGTTCTCATGAAACGGGTCTTATTGTTTACATAGATGAACTTATTTTCCAACCCAGGAACAAGTTGTTGTATTAGTGGATTTTCATACCAAGATTGTTTTCGCATGGGAACTTGCAAGTTACTTAGAAGTGACAGGCTAATTTTGGCAATTTAGCAGAGAAGGCCTGATTTTATGAGGCCTTTCTTTTATAATTCTTTTACCAGTCACGACAGTCTTGAGTTTAATGTTATGTTGAATTCAACAAAAGTATTTAGATACTTAAGCTAAATTACAGAACCATTTTACCAAGGAGTGCTATGTGACTCTTCCTCTCTTGAAGTTTCTAAACCAAGTCTGAAAATTATTGCTGAGAGCCTACAGTTTGGCAACAACAGGATTCAGAGGCATGATGAAGGAATTAGAACACTGCCAGTTCGTGAAAGTCAGGTTGGAATAACATAATGCCATTCCTCCATTCTTTAGAGTTTATGAATCTGGGGCCACAGTCCAGTCCAGTTGTGGAAAGAAAGGGTAACTCAGCATGTGCCTTGCTGTGTGTATTTGTCTTTAGAATTTAATGAAACCTGTCTGCGTTTAGGTAGAGAAGCCACTTTATTCTCAGAATCGGAGTAGCTTCTTCCAGAGGAAGCTTGCACGCTGAACACTGTCAAACTTCTGTGAACTTCTGATGTTTTAGGTATAGTTTGGGTTTTGGGGGTTTTCTTCAGAGCAAACGGTTTTATTTCCTACAATGTGTAATGTAGAAGCAGGAGGGGTTTCTTAGGAAAAATGTGAATCACATGACCATGTTTGCCCTTTTGGAATACATAAACTGAAATAGCCCTCAGTGCAGTCTAAGGAGCAATGTAAAGCTCTGCTCTTCAAGAAAGTCTCTAATGTGAGAAAATGTCCTCTGCAATCTGTGTTTACTTGGGATGCTATTACTTTGGATTATTATTTTTGTATTAACTGCCTTGGATCAATGCTTAGGAAATAATTTACTGGATTAGCATCTTATTTGAACATGAAGGAACAGATTAGTCTTGATTAATATAATGTATTGCAGTCAAGTCTAAGGGTGATATAGACTCAACTACTCAGAGTTTTATCATAATGAAGTGAATAGAGCAGGAGGAATTAATCTGAAAATACTTAAACTTGTGGGAATTCTTATAGAAGGATACTGAACTGAGAGAGAAACTGGAGAGGGTGGAAGATGTGCATTGTGAAAACAAAGACAGTTGCTTAGTTTCTCAGCTAAAAGCACGAGGAGTAAATCTAAGATCTGCAGAGGATTCAGAATAAAATGCTTATCAGCCTGAACAAGAAGCTTACAAGAAATAAACTCCTTTGGAGATAATTAGGAGCATAATGGAAAGGTGAATACTGAAAATGCAGCGGAGGATTTCTGGGTTTGTAGTCCTGCTGGTGTGTTAATAAACCTGCTCTCCAAGAGCAAATCATTGCTGTACTGTATCAGCTTCAAACGGCTGCAAAAGCAAAGTCTATTGGAATAAATGTGAACTTGGTATGCTGTTTTGGGCAACCTGCAAGAGACAGAAGGCTCTGTTAGATAGCAAGAAAATATTCGCTTCAGGCAGTGAAATCCATTGTAAATAGGAGGCTCCTTTTTTTCCTTTCCTTTGTATCAGTGCTATGTTAAAATCTCAGGGAGCCAGTAGTCTGCTTTAAGTGCTGTTATTCAGGATAATAGAGACAAGGACAAATCACGACTATATATAGAAAGACAGGACATAAGGTAATGCTACTTCATCCCCATCTATTGCATACAAAGGCATTTCCTCCTCTTTTTTAACTCCCCAAGCTATAAATTCCTGGATGCATATTCAGGGAAAGTATCTCTGCCTGCTTAACTACTTATGTGATCTTTGGTAAGCACATGATGCTGGTATCTCAAGACAAGGGTCTGTCTGAAGCAGACATCTGCCTTGGCTGGGAATAGCTCTTGCTACTGAAATTCTCTTGGAGAAGGTAAAGGGAACACCATTAAATATTGATGTGCACAGATGTATAGGAAGGAGTGAGTCTGTGCTGAAATGGAGTCAAACAAACAGTACATAAGTACATTTTGTAATGTATGCAAGTTGCCAGCAAGTTGTGCTTTTCTCAGACTGCAGAATGCGTGTTTATTCTGCCTTCCTGAAGGTGAAATAAGTTGCACAACTGACAGCACTATCAGGCCTCAAATGCCTACTTTCTCTATTAATATTCAAATTACAACCTTTCTTTGAAAAACCGTATCATTTTCTATGTTAAGTGTTGTAGTGGAAATCCCCTTGCAAAGAATGTAAGAGACATTGTTCGTAGTAGGAGTCTTGAAAAGAACAGGTATTGCTGCAAGATGTAAATTATATTTCTGTTTGAAATGGAAATCTCTTTTTAAAAACAAAATCTCAGAATTTTCTGAGCAAAGTAACTACAGCAAAAATGCTTTTAATTGGGTTTATGCTGAAGTGGAGTCTGCTCTGGTTCTAGTGTCACAAACATATTGGAGAAGTAGAACTGTTTTTTTAAGCTGACCATGTGACTCCTTACTTCATTGTTGGGTGCAGACCTGGTGCTCCTTGTGCAGTCAACACAAATGAGCAACAGTGCTACAGGAGAGAGGTTGGTTTAAAATAGCTGCCAGAAAGAGTGAAGCCTTTCAAGTGAACTTCAAATGCTGCAGAGAGCTCTTCTATCTCTTACAGTGAATTTTGTACTTAATGATAAAATTTAAAAAAGTAATCAGGGTGCTTTGTGCATGGTAGACAAGCCTGTCTTTGATCACCACTTTACTTAAAACCAGTGTTAAGCAGAATGCTATCTCATTTACTGCACCTGAAATGGTGGCTCCTATTAAAAGCACTATCGTGGGTTTCCTGTGGGGAAACCACTGGGTGGGTTTTTTTTCTGAATGTTACAAAACCTTATTATCAAGGACTATAAAGAGAAAATTTCTTATCTTGATAATTCTGCACTGAAAAATTTTCCATTGAAATCTAACACTGCATACTTGTGCAGCTTTGGGTGGGGTTTTCTGTGCAGCACGCTTTGAGGTACCAGAGTAGTCCCTGTGTGCTTAGCAGAGAGAAAACTGAACAGATGCCACTTCATTTAAAACCTGCAGAAATAAAGTGTGGCTTTTCCATTGACTTCACTAGATTTTATTTTCTATTCAGATAGACGCTGTATCCTGAGAGAGATGTAATCTCTAGTGATTTTTCTTTCAATAGCCACAAGAAGAATGAATTTCCTATTAAAGTGCTATAATCCGTTTACCCAGTTTTAGGATTTTTAGTTCCCTCTTGACATGCTTGTACAAGAGTGTGGGGCAATACTTTCCCCTGGGCAGCCAAAGGCCTGGCCCTGAAACTATTCCTCATGTGAGACATCCTAGTGAAGCCAGCAGGCTCCACTCTGTGCTTGGTAGCAAGCTTACAACTCTATCAACTTTGACCAAAGTGCAAGAAGAATTGTGAGCAAGATAGTTACCTTAAAATACTGAGCTGGTTCTTTTAAAAGTTTGTTGAGACTACCACAGCCATGTGGCTCTGTTGGAGCCAGTGTAGAAAACCCAAACTCATGTATATGTGGCCTGAAGCCTCGTGGAGTGTCACCCTGAACAGTCTAAGTCCCTTGGTATGGCTGAGCTGATAAACTGACTCCTCCCTTGTCCTCACTGCTGAAGTGATGAAGCTGACTCCTGCTCTGCAGTGTGTCCTTAACCAGCTTAGCCTTCATAGTGGACTTTCTCATCATGGCTAAGAGAATGTCAGAAGCTTGTCCTCTGTGTTCCACTGAGTTAAACTTGATCTACCTTAAGTGAAGTGTTCCCAGCCACAATTCTGAATGAAAATAGCCCTTACTTTGGGCAAAACAACTCCTGAGCTCTACTGAGTGACTGGCATTGCAGGTAATGAATTCTTGTAACTCAGGATGCTGTCTCTGCATTTGAACACTGTCTCTTCCACCACTTTTTGAAGCCTGTATTGTCACAGCATGGTTCATGTTGGCCTGTCCTGGGCACAAGAAAAATTCTGAGCTTTTAAAAATCTGATGGAGACCTAGTCTAGGCTGTGTTGTTGAGGGTTCTTGTTAGAAGTCAGACTGCTGTACATGTAAATGCTCCCACCTCACTTTGCCATGACTTTGCAGATGAAAGCACTTGAACTACATGTTTTTCTCCTCTGAAATCCTTCCTGCCTTTTGTCCAGAGGGGCATGACTTCCCTCACACAACACAGTTGCCAGGGGGCAGTAGGAGGACCACTGCACCAGAAGTAAAGTGCAGGTCTGACAAGTCGCAAACAGTGACAACGAAGAGAAAAAAGGTATGAGCCTGCCTCAACTTAATCTGTGATTGCAAATACTTACCAGTAAGCCAAGGTATCTCTGCAGTGCAGCTTAATGATTGCTTAGATATAATTAGTATGTGTGTAGGTTAAGAGAAAGATTTGAAATAATAACTATGAAGCTAAGCTAAGCCTTAAAAAGTGGTCAGTGATGCATTGGAGTAATGAATTTAAAGTGAATCACTTAACTACTGAACCTTTCAGCTTAACAGTGTTGTGGTTGCATCTCTATTTAAAGAAGTTTCTGGTAAGCAGATAAAAGTGCTCATCTTGCCACATTCACGGCTGTTAAAACATTGTTTTTTACTACTTCCTGTTGAGCAGACATTTGGGCACAGCAAAGCGTGTGCTGCTTCTCTTGTAGTTTAAACTGTCAGAGACTTGTTAGCATTTACAGAAAATAAGAACACAGGTGCATGGAAAATGGCTGTCCTGTCCCACAAAATGTTGAAAGCCTGTGAAGTGGCTGTCCTACATTAACATGAACATTTTGGTGTTTCTCAGAGGCCCAAGTAGGTACTGTTCTCCAGGAGTTTTCTTTGAGCATAAGAGTCTTGGATTAAAGTGTCTGTGCAAAGGAGGCAGTGCACAGGCAGAACTTCTGTCTCTGTGTGAGAGATGAAAAATGCAGTCATGGACCCCTTTATGTATCGTGGGTGACCTTACTCTGTCATGCACGAATGCTGCAGATGCAGAGGGAGGATTTTGGG
Organism: Illadopsis cleaveri; assembly: GCA_013399915.1. Classification (NCBI taxonomy): domain Eukaryota; kingdom Metazoa; phylum Chordata; class Aves; order Passeriformes; family Timaliidae; genus Illadopsis; species Illadopsis cleaveri. Next base: position 30,370 of record VXBB01022900.1, read on the forward strand.
TTGGAACTTAGATAATCTTTAATGTTCCTTCCAAACCAAACCATTCCATGATTCTATGACAAATTTTTCCAAGAGAGTTTTCCCAAGAGAAATATCATGGCACATTTCACTAAGCTTCCTGGTTAATAAGACCATATTCTTTCAAAAGTCTGACATTGCCCAAACACTGATAGGCTCTAAACAAGCTCTGCTGTGGCTACCTTGAACTAGCAAAATAATCCCATGAGTTCAATTTTTGTTTATAATCTAGGCTACTAAAGTTCTTTTTATTCATGTTCTGTCCTTTATAACTCTTGTTTTGAGTTTGGTTAGAAAGATGTTTTTCTCTTTTATGGAACATGCTCCTCAGGAGTATTTTCTGTCTTCTTTATTGTGTGTGTGTGCAGCTCCCACTTCCATAGTTGATGACTAGGAAAGAGTTGCTCTGTGTGCTATTATTGGAGCCAACAAATTCTTGATGGGTTGCTTAGTCAGTGCTTTATTTGTAGAACTATCCAGGGATGAAGAAATATTTGCATGAGTGGATTTTCTCTTTTTATAATCTAAAGAACAAAATTACTTGATACTTAAAGGTGATAGCCAATTGTGTTTCTGTTCAGAGAAAAGAGAATTCTGTTCAGATACTGAGGTAACTGATGCATATAATAAGATGGACATCCTTCCACATTACCACTGGTGTACACGTGTGTGCAGGTTCAGTTCTCCATGTCAGATATGGCCAGGGGGAGCAAAGACAATGTGGCTGAGATGAGAGGTCAATGAATCCAAAGCAGCCAGCAGTCCTATCCCTCTGTGTGAGCACTGCAGAAATAGATGGCGTTTCCATCCTGAAAACTGGCTGTCATTTTAGCAGAAAGTGTGCCATAGCTATGTAGTTCATAGAATACTCCTTGGGTCACTCTTAGCCACTGCTGAAAAGAAAGATTCTTCTCAATGGAGCTCAGGAACTTGATGGCAATCCCTTCAAGCAGGGGAGGCAGGTAGAACAAGCCATTTTCCAACCTTTCCTACACTTCCCTAATAAAGCAGTAGCATGGTTTTAAGTACTATAGGGGGTAGAGAGAAAAAGGGAGCTGGATTAAATGCTGTACACACACCTCAGTGAGGAAACAAAGAAAAGTACCAGCATGCCTGAAGCTTGAAAGCAAAGTGAAACAAGCAAGAGAATAGCATTAGTGCTAATATTTGATCTTTGTGCACTGAGCTTTATTTTCTTCTCAGTACATAAATAAATGCATGCTTAAAACTGTTCATCTTTGCTGTCACTCAAGCATCCTGGATAAAGCATTGGTTTCAAACATTGCTCTACCCTTTACTTGAAATGAAACACTTTTTAGGAGTTAGAGCACCATGCTAAAATTGAGAGAAGAGTGAAAATTATTTTCTGTCAGTTTTGAAAACAATTATCTGTTTTAGCTGAACAGTCACAGGCTGGGTTTTTCAGCTACTTGGGGTGAAAAAAAGTGTGGTAAAGGCTGACCATTCTGGTTTGTGGCTTTCTCCTACTGAATGCTTTTATTCTGTGTTTGAAACCATGCACATCGTGACTTTACATCCTGGGACAGACAGTTCAGAGGGTCACTGGATCACACAGAGATGACAGGTTCTGATGTGCTTTGCACTAGTTTTCCTGGAGTCGTGCTCAGCTCAGTACCAATAGTAAAACTGTGGTGTGCAAAGAAAAGCTGGAATCTTCTCCATATGTACATGACTTGTTTTCTTTTAACCATTGTTAACTTCCAGTGTAATCAAAAGTTTGCACTGATAACACTGTTGAACAAACATGCAATTTTGACATCGAAACTCAGAGTTTCTTTCTCCATAACTGGAGGCTAAGGAGGTTCTTTTAAAGAAACTGTTGCTAGCGTCTCTTTTTTTCCGGTTGGGAGGAAAAAGCTCTGAGGCCTCACTAAGTTTTCAGTGTCACTGGTTAGATGTATAATTTGGTGCATGATTCATACGCTAATGCTGTGGCTTGAAGTTAATTTTTTTCCCTGCTATCATGTAATGGAGTTCTGTATTTTAATGTGCCTGCCTTTTTTAGGCAATGAAATCCAGAGACAGGCCATACAAAAAAGAATCTGTACTGAAATGCTTTTTAAAACCTGGTATTATTACAGGACTGTCTGTCTTTGAAACGTATCAAAACTCTCCATAAAGTGAAACCAGTAAATACTGTGCACCATACAGAGCATGATCATACACCCAGTCTTAAATTAGAATGCACCCAGCAGCAGCTCTCTGAGATTGTTTAAAGCCACGATGGAAGGGTGATACCCAGTCAGAAATGCAAGTTGGCTTCTGCTTGGTGCAGGTAATTACACACAATTACTCCTTCCCACACTGGAGTAACTTTTTCTCTTTGTGCAAACAGTTCTATGGTATGTATGCAGAGTCTTGGCTCTGCATTTCCTTTGAGCATTACTGTATTTGCAAGTTCAGGTCTCCAATGGCTTGCTGAGAGCATTAGTTCATGTCTAATTTAGCACTAGAGAAATCTGAAGATTTAATGCATTTATAGATAAATGCATGCAAGTTTTCAGGAAGGGCATTTTACTAGTACTTCTACAATTCCTGGGGTGAGACCGTTCCTCTCCTACCTAACAAGCTTGTGGTTTATAACATGACTTACTGTATCAACTCAGTAATATTTCCCTGTGACAGTAGAGAGCCTGACAAAGTAACTATGAAATACTACCTGTACTTCTCACTTTGATGCCAGTATTTTTAAAGATGCCATATAGATGATTTAGATGGTTAAATTTCAGGTTTGGAGAGGCAAAGGAGGGAGCAGAGCATTGTTATCAGGCATCTCACTAATGTGTGGCTGGCAGTACTTACAGTACCATCCTTTTATGTCTCTGCTTTTCTGCTGTGACACCTGCTGCTTTGAGCATCCTAGTCCTGTGCTGGGTGAGGGACTCCCACTGGGCTGAACAGCTGGCAATTTGCTATGGGCAGGCTACATTTTGAGCACTATCTTTCCTGGCATGACTTTCTTCCCTTGCTGTAGAACAGAGCTGGAGTGTCTCTCTGATGTGCACTGATTCACAAAGGAAAGCCCTGATGACAGTGAAGCGTGTGATGGGAGACAATTGGGCAAGGTTGTCTTACCTCAGATGAGAGACCTGACAGCCTTAATAGGAAAAAGAACAGAGGCTTGGCTGCATGCACAAGCCTTTAGCAGCATGTCTCTGGCATCTCCTAATAGAAGGCAGAGGGGAATGCAAGAAAATCTTTTGAACTTAGAGAATGCTGACCAGGTTGTGAGGTGTCACCTATGAAACTAGCATTTCTTAGAGCCAGCTAGTTTCTTGAGTGGTCAAAGAGATACTATCTCACTTCAGCCTTATTTTGTACAGGTCAGCCATATCTTTCCCTTCCTTCACTAGCACAGCTGAGGTGGCTGATTAATTGGCAGCTGCCTTGCTATAGCTCAGAGATGAAGATGTTTGTTATCCTGGAGTGGAATCAATACCTGTGTTGTTTTGTATCCAATGCCTGTGATTTCTGGCAAGCATAATGACTTTTCTGCTAGCTTAACCCTAACTAAGATGTAATTAGAGGATTTTAAAATGATAAATACATCCATCTGTCCTGTGCAAAGACTTTCTTATGATGATAAGCTGAGCAGCCAGAGCATTAGATCCTTCCAGCAGACATCTGTGTTAATTTGGAGAGCTTTTCAAGCTCCTTTCTTTCAGGTCATCTCTGTTCTGTACTTATCTTTCTACCTTTAAGAATAGAACCTGTCCCATGCCCTCAGCAGGAGCTAGAATCTTCCCAGTGCCGGTAAATTCTCATACTCTTTTGTTACCATTTCCTCTTCCCTTCTCTGTTCAAAGTGTGTCTTATCTAAAGAAAGCAGAGCATGGAGCGAAAACAAACCAACTTGTATGTTCAGTAAACACCAGGTCAAGATACATAATTCAGTTTACCACAGCAGGATGGCATTTCTGAGAGAGGTGTTTAAGGTACAGAAAGGGATTTACTGGGCTATCAGATAAATGGCTTCTGTCGTAAGAAAAATACTGGGGTTTGTATTGCTTGATTAGAACAACAAATGAAAAAGCAGAGTGCACTGAGTGCCAAAGCTGTATTTATCTTCATGCCATATTCAGCGCTTTCTCAAGGCAAATATTCTAGCTCAGAAGGAATTGTGAAAATGCAGACTGAGACAGCAAGTTCCAAAGTCTCTGTGCATGCTTTTCAGCAGCACATTTTGAAGCTGAATTCCTTTGCTCTCAGGAAATTCCTCAGGTTATGGATGCTTGAGTTTAACAATGACTCTGTTACATCAAAGGTTGAATGGGATCATGAGTCTTACTGGAAAAGACAACTGGGCAATACTGCAGGGAAAAGAAGGGCAACATTCAAGATGAGAAAGAGGTAAAAAATAAAGAAAGATATGTGGGTGAAAAACACAGAGCAGAAGTCTAATCATTTCAGTAAAGGATAGATAACAAAGGCCCCATGACATGAACCGTAGTTCATTAAAGTAGCCAGAGGCATTGAGCCTCAGATGATTGTGCTAAGCTCTGTGCTGGAGCTCTTAGACAGAATCCTTCCTGAAATCTTTGGGAGCCCTGCTGCAAGACCAAAACTGAGCCCTTACATAAGGACTGTGCCAGGTCAAGGGCAGTAGGTAATGGAGATACAAACCTTATCCATGTGAAAATAGTCTGTGGAAGTGTTGAATCTTGCCACTACATCCTTCTTCCCCTCACCTACTCTAAGGAAATACTGTGTCTCCTGTCAAGGACACAGAGGCTGCTCGACACAAAGGCAAAAGAGTAACAACAAACAAACAAAAAAGAGGGGACTTTTCTGGGTTTAAAAATGGAGCAGCTGTGGAGGAGTTAATTCTTGAGGAAGTCTTAATTCTCTCTGTGTGTCTTGCTGTGGGTTACCTTCAGTGCCAGAGACTTAAAGACTCAGGCTCAGGCCTCTGAGGAATAACACATCCTGAGCAGGTGTGCTATGGAATTAAGGCAGCAGTACAGGTTACAAATACTCCCTTGATATTTGGGGATTTTTTTGGGTGGGGATTGGATTGGATTTTTTTGGCTCATTTTGTTTATTAGTTTGTTTCCCCTCTGGTGGGGAAACTCATGGACAGGTACTGATTGCTACCTCAGTGGTGTCAGTGGCACTTTTCTATGCTCTTATCACTGCTGTTGTGGACTGGCTGCGTTTTGCAATATTCTTAATGAATTTACGTCATTTCATACAACACATTGTCGTTAGAGCAACTTCTAGATCCAGACTCAGAAGGAAGCCATGAAGAAAAAGAATGCTGTTTATAAAAGTCTATAGACTTAAAAGGCAAGTCAGAAAGGACAGAGTTCTGCTCAGTACTGCATCATTTATAGCACTTTCATGTAACTGAGCCAGCTTCCTTGATTTATGTGTATGTATATTTGGAGTTATTTTCTTCCTATTATCCCAGAAATTGATTCTCTTTCGTCATGCCTCTGAGCCTATTTACAGACCACGTGATATTCCATCACCTGCCTGTGTCACAGTGAATACAGTGGAACAAATGCCCAAATGCTCCATTTCCAGAGTGAGGAAAGGGCATTTGTGCCTGCCTGTAGAGATGAGGACAGCTGGTTTGCTGCTGGATAGATCATGCATGTCTCTGTTTGGGGTATCAGAAAATGGGATGGTATTTGTGCTCTTTTCCTAGGATGTGTCCTCCCTCATTCTGCCCTTGGAAATTTTATCTGAATGTGACTGCAGTGTTTAGGATTCCGAGAAGCCTAATAGGAGTAAGCAGTGTTACAGAGGTGTGAAGGATGGTTTTCATGCACTTCCAATGTGTTAAATTTATTTGCTGGCTGTAAACACTGTGCACCCACAACACTTGTGAGAGGTGGTGTCACTCTGCTGCTCAGGACAACCATGGACAGAAGCCTGGTGAGACGCCTTCAGAAGCACTTAGAAAAGAAGGAGCGCATTAGTATTTACTGAGTGGTAGCCTTCCCAAAAGGCACAGAAATCCTGCATGTTCTCTGGCTTCTTTGGTTATTTACCTTGACAGATAATTCTAAAGTTCCTGACTGAACCCATTGAGCACTAATATGATTATTGTCCAGCCACTTTAGAGGGAAGAAGGTCTGGCAATTTAAGGAGATGAAGAAGGGTGTGTGGAAAAAGCACTTAGAGATTTCAGCCCCGGGCATAAGCGCACTGTGCTTAGAAGTATCCTCTGAGAGAATAGGAAGAGCACCATCTACTGATGCAGAAGAAAATGAGTCATTTGTATACAAAGCTTTTGTTTTTCTTTTCCTTCTCCTTAGACAAGTTGTTGGTGGTTTTCTGAATGCAGACTTTAATCTGGATTTTGATTGTCACTGGCAAGATATTTTAACTATTGGCTCCCCTTGCTAAATGGTGCTGATAAGAGGGTGTTTTGTACCTGATCTGTTCTGACCCTCAGCAATCCCAGCAAAGAAGGGGCCTTATTAGCACCCTTGATATGCATAGATATGCATGCCAAATGTATCAGCTGCCTGCCTAATCCTTATTGTCATCGTAGTTGCTTTCAGTATCAGCTTAGAAAAGCATGTTGAGCTGCCACAGACACAGACCTTCACGGTCTCTTTCCAGTGCCAACTCCCCTCAGTTTCCTAGCTGAGAGCTGAATGATTTGAGACAACCTTACCTGACAGCTTTACGTGCTCCATGCTTGGAACATTCCACGACCTTTAGGCACTTGACACTGTCATAGTTTGTCGTGCATGGGAGAGGATCATGAAGGTCCTGTTGCTGTCAGCTCCTAGGCAGACCATGCTGTGCTCATCTGAGAAATTTTGAATCATCTTAAAATGAAAATGCACATTTTGTTCCTCTGGATCTCAGTCAGCTTGACCTGCCCCCTCTGCTAGGGAGGACTAAGTCTGTATTAAATCATGTTTCCTCATCACTCACTACTGCTCCATCATCAGGGCCTCTTTTTCAGTGTTAGATTGGGCATGAAGTTGCATCATTCAGAATCTCAAGTCAGTTAATTTAAGTTTGCCTTAAGGGAGCTCTGACAGGGACGATTAGACCTGCACAGATATCTGTGTCTCAGATGTTATAATCTTTCTATCCTGTTACTGCCTGATGATGTATGAAGAGGGAGCACAGCCTTGCTTCCTGTTTTACAGAAGCACAAGGCTCCCTGTTTTGTTGTACACCAGCACCACTTAGTGCTCATATGTTCCAGAGGTCACTAATAGAAAAACATGTTTATATATGATCATATTCAGTTTCTAAGTGAAGCCCTTTTTTGTGAGGCTTTGCATTAGCACTTAACTATATTTTGCTGTGTCTTTGCTTTTTCTTCTCTGCCTACCTCCACTTCATAGAAATTACAGCATCTTTTCCTACTAGAGCAGTATATTTGCAAGTACACAGTTTATTCACTGGAGTCTAGGGTACAACTCATGCCTTGGGCCACCCCTTCCCAGCCACCAGCCAGTCCATTCTAAAATATAGATGCAGAAACTGTTGCATTTATAAATTTAAAGATTCTGGGTGTTCTGCATTTCTAAGTTTCATAAAATCTAGTAGATATGAACAGGTTGAATAAAGTCAGAATATTAACAAGGGAGACCGAATCTTAGAACTCGTTATTCCATTTGGTGAAAAAACCACAAAAGTTATCTTCAGGACAGTGAAGTGCTACAAGGTTGGAGTTGGTTTTAGTTTGTTGGGTTTTTTTCCATCCTTTAATCAGCTGATTTAGTAGAGGGATTTTCCTCTTACCTTGTTTTACAGAAACTGAACAATCTGGTAAGCTTAGTTTACTGCAGGTGATTACAGAGAGGGGCAAGGATCTTTTTACCTGCTTGTGTCCATTATCTCTGAATGGAATAAAAAAAACATATCTGGAACCACAGTAGCATCTCGTTTCCTAGGAGGGAAAGGGACAAGTAAACCATTGAACCATTCAGCTCTTATGGACATGTTCTTCCTAATGTCAGAGGAATGTAAGACTTGGATCAAGCTACCACTGCCTTACCTTGCTCTGAGATATAAACAAACATGAGTAAATAAATATGTAAGACTTTTATGCATCATAGGCTTATACCAAATGATACTTCTGGCACCTTACACATATTTAAAATGTGACACTTTGCATACAGGCTTGAGATGTGTCATAGCAAATTATTTCTTTCATTGTCACAGAGAGCATTTGGTGGTCACTTTCTGAACAGGAAAACACCAGCTAATGCTTGTTTGCAAACAGTGGTGCCTAAGGCAAGCCGGAAGAGGGAGTACAGGATACCTGAGCAGAGCTCCCTACATTATAGGCAGCAGAAATTGTTGTTTGAGGCACACCAGGTTCTAAATGTTTGGACAAGGACAATATCCCGATGTTTTGATGGCTGTTTTGTGAGTGCCAGTAATCTCCATTGTCCTCTCCAAAAGGCTCCTTGGAGTAGAAAACAACAAAGTACAGAGGTGACAGCTGCAGAAGGACAGCAAAATCTTTGGGATCAGGGCACAGGGGAAGAGGAGACTCCTCTCAATTAACGTGCCCAACAGTCATGCATCAGTGAGGGACTAGGGCCTAAATACATTCTTCATCTGGCATGAAAATCCATCAAGCTGAGGAAAGCACTGGCTCTTTTTATTTCACTGTGAAGGGAAATATGTTCAAAAATACTGAATAACTTACTATGGAATAGCCCTTACGCTTACATAATTATTTCCACCTGGTTTTGATTATTGCCATGCCCTCTGTTTTTCATACAAGAGTGGGGAAGTGTAGAGATGCAACAGTGTAAAGTTTCTAAGCTTGTCACAGTTATCTGGCAAAACCTGCCAGACATAATTTGCTTACTCTATGCTTTGTTCAGGCCACTTTCTTATTTTATTTTAAGACTTTATTGCAGATTCCTCTTGATTCAGCAAGTGAACTGAAAGATGACTTCATTGCTTCTTTTTTCTGTACTAAATAATTTGGTGGTAGTAACTGATTTGTTCAGTAAAGAAAATCAAATGAATGATTGGTCACAGTTTCCACAGCTAGAAGAATTTAATATTTCACAATAAAATATATTTAGGACCAGAAACTAATCTCCAGATTGGGTGGAAGATTTTCTGATCTATATTGGTTTTACAAGTAGTGCACCTATTGTATCTTTTCATATTGGCTAGGAAAAATTAAAGATACAGTGCTATTTTTAAAACTGTTTCATTATCCTAAAAAGTGTGTGTAGGTTAAAAAAAAAAAANTTTCATATTGGCTAGGAAAAATTAAAGATACAGTGCTATTTTTAAAACTGTTTCATTATCCTAAAAAGTGTGTGTAGGTTAAAAAAAAAAAAAAAAAAGCCCACATTTTTGGGGGAGCTTTTTTACTTTGTATCACTTTCTTCAGGTTTGAAGCTGAGGCAGATCTTGCAGCAAAGATGGTGTTTCAGGCACAGCAGTGAGAAATAATTTATTTCATGACACTTCTCTTCTGTAAAATTCAAGGGTTTGGTCTTAAACTGCAAGGAAAGCTTTTACCTGTAAGATTTAACACTCCATCAAAGTAAGGCTAAACAGAAATACAAAAGTGTTCTAGCTGTGTATTTGTCATTTGTTCCATGCCAATGGCTCACAAAACTTAAAATTTTGTCTTGAAACTTGAACTTTCTCTAGGAATTACTTTTCTTTTATTATAATCTTCTCCTGGGAAGTTTGGGGGGCAAGTAGGATAGTGAGACCTTATGTGTCATCTTGGTTTTGTTGTTGCTTGTTTGTTTAGTAGTAATTCTAATACTTCTATGGATATTTTCCTTTTGTATCTAGGGCCAAAAATGTCTAGATAAAAAAAGCCCTATCCCAAGGAATTCCCAGTTGCTGCCACACATGAAGTTTGTGGAAGACTCTCTGCACTGCCTGGGCAGGCACAAAGGTAGGAGGGGGAACAGAGGGAGTCGAGGCAGAGATGAAATCCTGCATCTGGAGTTAATTACTGATCCAACAGCTGATCACTAGCAGCATGGGGGGCCAGGTCCCCAGTGCCTGCCCAGGCTTTGCATCAGCACTGGTACCTTACTTAGTCCCTATAATCCACTGAGCATTCAACATTGCCAGCTCTTCCTGAGCCACTGTGGGGACACAGCCCTGACCTCTGCCTTGTGTGTGCCCTGTGGGGGCAGTTTGACTTCCCATGGGGATCTGACCTGGCACAGCCCTGGTCAGAGCCCAGGGCAGGATAGAAGCATAGGCAGGCTGCAGGGGACACAGCAGGGCTCTGACAGATGTGAATCCATGGTGCCATTTGCATCTCATGTCTAACACTAATGTGTAGACCCAATATTTTCAGAGCCTGAGAATTGCTAGCTCTTCCCAAGGGAAACTTTTCAACAGTTTTCTTTCTCTCAAAACAACCTTGTGTAAACAATATTCCTTTCCCATAACAACAGGTGTTGTTTGCTATTTCTATTACCTAACCAGCGGGAGAAGTGTCAGTCCTATGGACCAATAACGTGCCTTTTTAGCACAGCATGTTATAAAAGGGCTGAATGAATTGTAAATGAAGCCTTCTGATTTCTACTGCCTTCTGACTGGAGTCAAGCATCTTTATTTCATGTCCTATTGTGACACTAATGATCTTTATGGATGTGTGTACCCAAGATAAAGCCATTCTCTTGTGGTGTCAAACTCGACATTAGCCAATTTTATGTTTACCCAATGGCTAAATGAATGGCAGTATACACCTTTTTCTGTTTGAGTAGCTCCTCTAGAAAGCTCACAATTGGAGGTGGTAACATTCATTGTACGAGTTTTCCTCCAAAACCTTAAATGAGAGCTAAAATTTTCATTAGAATTGTTTTGAGTTACATTTTGGAATTGCTTGAGCAAGTATTTCTTGAATACTTTCTTGAATCTCCTGTTTCAGAACCATGTCACCATATATTTCTTCCCTTCAGAATTGTGGATATATAGTATGTAGTTTTCAGAAACTCATTTTAAATGGTTGACTTTTTGTCCGCTTTGGGGTCAAAACCTTTTGAAACCTTGGACTCCTCCAAAAGACAAAGTGTATTGTAGCTATGGAACATCAGACTAATGTGTCACCACAGTGTAACATGTTTTTCTGAGTTTATTATCAAAACAACTTTTATTACTTCGAGTGAGTCTACAGAGGAAAATGAGAACACTAAATAGAACAAGAACTGAAGAGACAGGAAGCTATGAAACAAAAATAATATATATTTGGAAGGGAAGGTAAATGGAAAAATATCTTGCAAGGAGCAGTAATTAGGGCAACAAAAGACATATAGCCAAACAAATAATAGAACTGAAGACACCTGAATGAATGGGGACAGTTTTATAGAAAAGAAGACCCTAAAGCAAAAGGCAAGAGGGTTTTTTTTATTGTTGTTGAAATGAGACATGAAGAGATTTAGAGAGAGAGAACTGTGGTGAATTCCTAAGCAAAGGAAGGTGAGTGGAGGAAGAAAGCAAAAATTTTCTGTTGATACTTTATGCAGGTTCAAGCCAGATCTTCAGGGGCTGGAACATTTCCATTCCTTACTGCAGCAAGCATGTAGGAAGCTGGTTAGCACCTAGGAGATGTGAAGGGACTTGCTGAGAACTTCAGTCAACTAGTGTCAGCTGCCTCTCCACTGTTCAAGATGCTGCCCACCTCTGCATGCTAATAAATCTCAGCAAGCCTGAGCCCCCTAATGGAAAGTGCTTTGATAGGGACATTAAGTAATGTGCTAGCAGTCAGTGCCCAGAGAAAAGCTCTGGGACTCTCTGTGGGCAAGAGCAGTGTCCCAGACAGCACAAAGGGATTGCTGAACACAACTAGGCAAATTAGAGGAATTAGACAGTGGTTTTAGAAGGAATTAGAAGATGAATGCCAAAGGTACAACAAAAGGTCATTGACCTTTCGTGATATGCAGCCCTTGTTAGCAGCACTGCTGCACAGTGAATTATCCTTTCTCCACGTTGCTTGCCTGACTGGCTGATTAGCCCATTTGAACCTTTGCAATTCAGTCCAATACAATTCTCTATACCCTTTTCAAATCTTAATTCTGTTCCCTACTCCTACTCCCTATTTCAGCCACATAAGGAATAAGTGAAGCTAAAGCCTATATTTAATTTTCATGCACAAATTAAAGGCTAGATGACTATACTGTGCAGACTCCTTGTAGTAGTAGGTGAGCTGTCCTTTTGATAGTGAAAGCAGTGTGTGGCTGAAGATGTGGTGTCCTGGAAAATTAATTTCCTCGGGACGGTCTTGGCAGCAGGGTTCCAGGCTCCATATTAATCTCTCTCAGCCAGTGTCCTGGACCTTAGTCTTTCTCCTTTTAATTCCTGAGTAATTTAGGTCAAGGAAGACCATGAGAAATCAGCTCCTTTCTGAAGGTCAGGGAAAAAAACTGCAAGAGCTCCAGGTAAATCTAGATCTAACTCATTTAGCAGCAGCTACACAAAAGATGTAGGGAGTTGCTTGGTGGGTCCATAAACTAACTGCTGGAGCAAATACTCACAACAACTATACAGAGGAGGGTTATAATGGCAGTTCTAGGCTAAAAAAGGGATCTAATTCAGAAGTTCTTCACTACTGGGATTCTGAGAACACGTGAATCCTGCTTCTTCCTTCACCCACACTTTTATTTTGAATGACAATTTGTAATGAAGGAGTGAACTGGTTTGCGGTAAAGAGAGCAGGCTCCAGGAGGTCTGGTGGCAGGATACCCCAAATGGCCAGAGCACAGTATAGCAGAGCAAACAATTTCCCCCTTCAGTGAGGTGTTTTGAATTCAAGATAGATGGGATGTGATCCTCTGAAATACTAAATTTTGAATTCAGGGCAGGTGCTGTAATTTAAGATGAATTCAGCCATTATAGTGTCTCATCTTTCGGTCAGTACTGGCAACCCAGGACTTAAATATTCTTAATATAGCTCTGTATGTTCTTTGCAGCTACATTCCAGCTCTGCTCTCTTGGCTCTAGCACTTGCCTCCATACTGTGCTGCTGTAAGAGGGAGCCCAAAGAGAAAACCTGCTTTTATTAAGTGAACCTGAAATGCTGCTGCATTTGGACAACCCTTGGGTTTGCTGCTAGAGTTTGTCTGAAGCCTGCAGATACATGCAAAAATGATGGGGGATGCATACAAATCCCATGAATACTACCAACCTAAGTAAATCCTAGGGTTTGCACAAATTTATTACCCAGGTAGTGACAAAGTTTGGAAGTTCTCTGACTGAAGGAAATGGCTGGTTTATCTACTCTGCTCCATTTTTGCTTTGCAAGAAACAGCTGTCTTGTAACTGGGAACATAGGGATGTAACACAACCAATTTCCTCCTGTGTCTTCTTTCATTCCTCTTCGTGCAAGGTTGTCCAAAGAAGAATTGAAAACCTGGATTACTAGTCAGTATGCACATATCCATACTTTTTTGAATATCTAGTTTTTGGAAGCTACTTCAACACACAAGTAACTTGAAAATCTACCTTAAAACAGAAATTAGCTTACAAGTCAGACAGGTATGTGTCACAATTTATGACACAAAAGAACCACACACTCACTGGCAAGTTGAAGTGAGGAAAAGAAGGGCCGTTTATTATGATTTAGGGTTTAAATAGGATTTGATCCAGGACTGGAGGGCAGGAGGAACACCTCTCTGACTCCAATGGTCAATTCAGAAGTCCATCACAGAGAAATATGAAAACAATCTACTTTGTTTTGAGAAACTCCAGAGGAAATATGTACACAATCATCAGAAGGCTGAAAATCAGGGCGACAGGTATGTCTGTGGGTTTGGGGTTTCTTTTTTTTTTCCACTTCTGGCAAAACTACTGCAAATTGGAGAATGTCACTATATTGAAAAAGACTGTGAAAAATACTTGGTTTTGATGATCATCTGTCTCCAAAATGAAAAAAATCCCATTTCAATATGCTTGCTTACATTTTAAACTTTGCTGCAAAATAACTTTATTTCAAAGTTTTTTCTTTATTTCAAAGTTTTTGTGTGCCATGGACTAAAAGTTATTAATGTTTTGGGGAAGCTTCCTTGGACTGAAAAACAACATGAATATTTTCTTCCTAGTTACTTACATTTTTGTGGCACTTGGGATTTTTGAAAGTCTTCTGTCCTAAATTGTAGAATTATAGAGTCATTGGAGTTGGAAGGAATTGGATTTAAAGGTCACCTAAGCCAACACCCCTGCGGTAATCAGGGACATCTTCAGCTAGATCAGATTGCTCAGAGCCTTGTCCCACCTGACTGTGGACACTTACAGGGTTGGGGCATCAACCACTTCTCTGGGCAACCTGCTCCAGCTTTTTACACACACAAAACAGAGTGTAGGGACAGGCAGGTCCATGCAGAGCCTTCTTTTCAGCAGTTTGTTCATGCCAGCAACACAGGGTTGTTTTACCTGTTAACTTCAAATCTTCAAACATGAGGGAATCATAACTCCTGGTACCTTGTACGGGCAGAAATTAAAGAGATCCATAGAAACTGTTTGTCTCTTGGTCTGTTAGCTGTTTTCCTGCTAGATGCTATGTAATGTGTTGAGGCTGTCATGACTCCTGGTCAAGGGGCTGAGGACATCCAAGAGGAAACCTGCTTGGAAAGCAGTGGTGTGGAGTACAGTCTGTGGTGTGGACTCTGCAGGGTGGCTCCACCAAGGTCAGGTAAGTATGCAAATTTTTGGCTGCTTTTACAAATGCTGGCTGATATAAAACTGACAGGAATTACAGGAGCTGCTAGCCATTTCTGGTGCTAGTGAACACCAACACATTACTTTAGCAGAAGGGGGAAGAAAAACTGGTGATTTGTGGTGCTCAGTAATTCCTGCATACTAATGGTGTCATGGTTTAACCCTGGCTGGTAACTAAGGACCACACAGTCTGAGAGTAAGTGTGAACTTGGTCCATGGTCACGGAGATATTCTCTTGGCCTTTTAGCTGTCTCTAAAAGCTCTGATACTTTCATAGAGGTAAGTAAACATTGTTTGAAGTCCAATGAAAAAAACCAGCATCTAATCAACAGTGTTAATGAATGAAGGCATTCTGAAAGCCAGCATCCAGATAGAACTTGACATGAATGGTAAGTCTAAAAAATATACTGCTGTGAAAAGTGCCCACTGGATCGGCTGAGTGGTCAGTACAGCATGCAAATAATATTTGCTTGAGGGGTTAATCTTTGGATTTCATTGTTTTGATTGAAAAAAAGAATTATTGGTGGTTTGTTAAGATAATTTGTATTAAAGCACTTAAAGGGAAAGACAATTTATTTTTTCTTCAGGCCAAAGAACAAAAATTGTATACAAAAAACTTCTAAAAATATCAACATTTGAAATAAAGTTAGTCCTTTTACATTCATAAGACTTAGGGATTGCCTTGATTCCAGGCAACTGAAATTCTCTGTTGGCTCTGAGACTGGCTTGCAAGTTGCTACATGAAATTAAATTTTAAAGCTCTCAAGAAAAAGTCAGGCAAGGCTTATGCTGCTTGCATGCTGTGCTAAACTAGTAAGTTTTTCGAAGTAAAATGCACTGTGTCTTTAACTTTCCTGACAAGGTACAGGAAGAATAGGAGGAGAACACAATTATCTTTTTTATTTCAGGGTCATTCATCTTTCACTCTTGGTCCTCAGTCTTCTAATATTCATATCCATATATATAAGGAATCTCTTGGTGGCTGTAAATGTGATCTGGCAGATGATTTTCTTTGAAGCTGGAAAGAACGTGAAGGAAACCTGCAGGCATTTCATGCATTATTTTATAGTTGCATTGGTAAATGTACATATTAAAAGACTGGAGTTAGATTTCCTTTTAATTAAGTTGTTATGTGTATATTTTAGGCAAGGATGTTAAAATTCCTGGGATGCCAGAAAGACTAATGTTGTCTCAAAAACTAGATGTATACATAAGTAAGTATCAGTATTACATTACTACAAAAAACCATGAAAATAGGAATGAAGGATAAATCTTTTATACATTCTAAATGTTGCACAAACTACCCATGTAACTACTTTGTACTTAGTGTTCTGGACTAATATTCCTTTGCATATATGCTTACATGTATATGTGTGTGTAAACATTGCTTTATGTCCCAGTTTTCACTGTCAGGCCCCCCGAATAATTCAGCAGTTTACAGGTATACTTACTTTAATATTTATGTAAGATCTTGTCATTTTTACAATTTAGTCCTTTTTCTGCCCAGTAGGCTTCCTTCTCTGAGGGCAGAAAGGATCCTGGAGGAGGGACTATATTTATCTGTGGTTGCAAAGTGTCAGACACATAGTAGGTAGAACTAAAAATGAACTGATAACAGGTAAGTCCTTTGTCTTCTGGCCTGATACTAAATAAAGGTTTGGGCCTCATGCAGATCATAGGCAATATCCATTAATCTATTTTCAAGTGATCTCCTTTTGGGAAAGCACTAAGCTGAAGTACCTTTTACTTACCTTTATCTTCTTCAGCAGCATAGCTACCTAGCCTATAAATGGTACCTCTTATTCCCCTCATGTTTAAACATTTCCTGAAGTTTCAATACACTAATTTCCAAACCTGTTCATCTGAGTCGTTGTTCCCTCTCCAGCACTTAGAATGCAAATGCTGTGAAATAGTGTTACATTAGAAAGTGCTAATTAGCTCAACATGAAACACAAAAATGAAGAGAGTGTAGGTAGGTTATCTACATCAACCTACTAGATTTTTTCCTAATAACTTTCTCATTAATTTAGAAATACATTTTCTAGTCTCTCGTGGCTGTTGAATGAGTCCTACAATAGTTAAATAATATGAAAAGACTGAATGCTTTGCAGATCTCTAAATGGCCACTTGAAGTTATTTAAATCTTACAGCTGCTTTTCTTAGATAATATCTTCTGATAATTAAACTAAGCCTTTTGAAAGCTCATCTTCCTTCCTTTTGAATATAAAAGGAGATCAAAACAGAGTATTTCATGGGAACACAGTAAAATCTTAAATTAGGAAAAGTTCCTGCCTCCCATGAATAAACCAGAGATTGCAACAGGCTCAGAGGGAAGCAAGTGGAGTTTTGCAGTTGCTCGTGAGACCCTCGGTGCTTCAGTGGCAGGAAGGAAAGGGTGATTCAGAACCACTCTGCTTAGCCTCACACCAAAAGGGAATTTGTTCCCTTATTTCCAGCATCAGCAGTCAATAGAAAACATTCCCACTTGGATATTTTAGGATTTGAGTTGGACTTAGAACTTTCAAACCATTTTCGTAAAGCTGTCTTGAAATACTGTTTCACATCTCAGTAGAACATTAGAATAACAGGATAGACAGAAGAAACTTGAATCACAGAGAAACTTGAGGCAATGTATTGTTACCAATTTAGGGTTGTGTGGTTTATAATGGTAAACTACTGGGACTTTCTACCAGCTACCCTGTTTTCAGATTAAAGAAACACTGCAGAGCAGCTTTGTCACACTGAAGTTTCAAGACCAATTTTATATATATATTATAGAATTATATAGCATACTTGCTTTGTATTTGGGTAACAAGGACAGCAAGTGAGAGCACAGCATGATGTCCTGCAATAGCATTACTGGGGTGTCTCTTTGTTCAGATTATCAGGATTTTGGCAAAGCAACATGACAGGAAGTGTGACAAATTCAGGAAAAAAAAGGAACCTGTAGGAAGAACTGGAGCAATTAAGAGTTTGAGCCAATTCATCAAATCTGGCATTGCTGGCAACTGGTGGCCTTTGTGCATTAAATTAGTTTTCCTTAATTGACACCTAGGAGATAAATTTAAGAAACATTTAAAAACATATTTTAGATGGAAAAAATAAAAGAAAATAGAATCAGCAGCTATTTAATTTTATTTTACTTATTTTTGTAAATTTAACAAAGGGTCTACCAACTCAACTCAGGTTTCCCAAGAGGGTTCAGAAATACTTTGTTGAATAGTCTTTGCTTTATCTCAACCTTTATTTTTCAGATTATGTTGGGACAAAGTAGGAAAAATGCATTTTGTCATGACTCAGAGCAGCTGTTGCAGGTGTTGTGCCTTGGAATTTGTGGGATCTTACACTCATTGTGGCATGAGAAAATAATTGCTCAGGAAAACAAGTTGCATATGCAAAAAGCCATTGCTCAAATTTAATTGGGTAGGATAACGAGTGAAAAATGGTCTTAATTAGCATAATGTTATTTTCAGGTTAATGGTAGGGATTAGGAGTTTCTCCAGAGAACATGCAGACCACATTCATTAACAGAAAGCAACAGCATCTCTCACTTCAAGAAAAGCTGATTTACATAACTAGCCTTGAGTCATGATGCAGGTTTTATAAATGACTTTGTCAATCTAAAAGATGCTTGCTATTCAAATTATGAAGCCCCTGTGAGTACAGGCCCATTTCTCTGAATAGAGAGACCATGAAAACATCAGTAACTCTGGCATAAAACTGATGTATTGTGTAATAATGTTTCACATAGAACCTGGTGCTTCATTTATCATCAATGTCTGTAGCTAGGTTTGGTACAGGTTACAAATGAAACCCTGAATGCTTCAGTCACATCACAGATGCTAATAAAATAGCATATAGAGAAGATTGAGCAAGATGAATTTGAGATATAATGACTCCTTCAAGCCAAATACTCATGAAGATTAGTGGAGGAGGATGGATGGGAATCTGTGCTTTAGAATTATGCTGAGGATCTTCCTACCAATAGCAAACTGATCAATCTGCTGAGGAAGAAGTTAATAGATATAAGGAAGGTTTCGTACCTAACTGTCTACTTGCATAATTCAACTCATTTTAGCAGCTTTGATATATCACTAGTTGCTGGTTTTGAACATTAACTTTCCCTATGTGCAGATCAAAATCACAGGGAAAAGCAGGAGTTAAAATCCAGCAGAAAAAGTAGGAAAGGTGAAATGGGGTAGAGAACAGAGTAGGAAAGAAAGGGTGAAAGAGACAGGATTCAGGAAAGTCTAAGAATAAATTTAAAGCTTAAATGCAAAGCAACCCATATAACTGGAAGCTGGGGTGCTTTTTTTTCTCTTACAGTAATCCATGTGTGAATTAATAGTGAGTGACTTGGAGAGTAAAGAGTTAAGCCTTCTTCACCACAACCTGGATCTGGAACTCCTCTGACCAAGCCCTAGAGATTTGGTTTTATTTCCTTAAGAGCTCTTGGCATGTGTCTGCAGCATGGGAATAAGGCTGTCTGCTGCTAGCCCTGACCTGTGCCATGTGTGAGCAGTTAGATGTGACAAGAGAGACTCATGCATGGGAAGTCAAGTCAACTTGCTAGTCAGGGTCAGAGCAAACTGCAGCCAGGCCACTTTCCTCAGTTAATGTACTCTGCTTTGTATCTGAAAGCAGCTGAGACAAAATTAAAGTAAGCAAAGGCTCCTGTGAAGCATAACTGCTCTTGCCTTTATGTATCTTGAAATATTCCACTCCCTGATCCTTCTTTGCTCAACTCATGGAAGGGACAAAAGCTTTTGAAGGTGTCCATTACAGCATTATGTCCTTACCTAGAACAATATGTTATATCTGTCGTTGTTCATGTTGCAGTCAGACACAGGAACATCAGCAAGGCTGCAACAGGATTTTTAGGTAATGTATTTTAATTTCCATACGAGGTTGTGTAGACACATCTGTGCTGTATACTTCTAATTAACTGCTGGGCAGTGAGGTTTCTTAATATCTCACCATTTCACTTGTTAGAAATTATTTATTTATAGAAAAAAAAAGGGAAGTGTCTACATAAACTGCAGAATTCTAGCAAATGTATCAGGTTCCTTTTGAATTGCTTCTGAAATGTAATGATAAATCTTACCTGATGTTTTATGCCACTCAGAAACTAAGGAAAAAACTACTTTTAACAAGAATGTAGAAGAGCATACAGTTTAATTACTTCTCTCCTGAAATCTCAGATTACAGTTAATCCTGTGCTTTCCAGATTTATAGTTTTGATTCCCACAGGACTACAGATCTGCTTCTGAAAGCTTTTCTCTCCCACCTCTCTCATCCTGATCCCACATGCTATTTTTCAAGGTGACACACCACTCTTCAAACATAGGAGGAGGTGGGGAGGGAGGGGAGGGGGAAGAATCATTCCATTTTAAATTGGTGCAAAATGAAATAAGACTTAAAAATGTTACAAAGAAAATGTTTAATCTCCCAAAGTATTACAGGGCCAGCACATCCTCACCTTCTGCATCCCCCTAATCCTATTAGATAACAACAGGAATAAGCAGCTGGCACAATAAAAAAATGCCAAATAAATTATTTTGAACTGCTTGAAACTGTGAGCAAAAAAAAGTGAGATGGATAAAAAGCATTGGGAACGTGACAAGAATATGAGAGTATTCGGCCCCTAGTCTTGTGCATAATGGCTGTCACTCAAGTGTGTCTCATTCAGACTTGGGAAGGTATTCATTCCACTGGAGACTTTTTGATCTGAGTATCATCTTGCATAAAAGTTTTCCGGAATTGTTTCTTTCAGTAGTTTGATATTTCTTTCTCGACTAAATGAAGAGAAGTATTTATGAGAGCTCTCCAATTTGAAAATGTTTTCAAGGAGTATGGTCATCTGAGTGCCTACCTCTGCTTTTCAATTCATTAGTCAGGAATGAGGAGGTGGTGAGGTGCCCCTGTTCCTTCAGATTCTCCTTGCAGCAGAATACTCTAGTGAAATGTCCTGGTAATTGCTGGGGGTTTGGGTTTTTTTAATCTGGTGCCTCTCCATTCATGAAGTGCAAAGTATTTACATAACTGTCACTTCTGCCTCTCATTCCACAGAGGAAACTAAAGCAGAGAAGAGAGGAATGACTTGCACTCAAGAAGACAATGTTAATGCAGAAACACAGTTTAGGTTTTAGTCCCTGTGTTCTCTCTGGTGATGTGTTCCTGTCTCTTGTTCTCCAGCAGAGTGAGGCTACTCACTCCCTAACAAAGGAAAGTGTTGAGCCCAAACAATGTTCCTTTCAGATGCAATCTGTAAAAAGCTTCCAGGTATCTAACCCAAGCCACTGAACCTACACTTGTAAATCACATCTGTACCAACACAGATTTTCCAAAATTTAGTTAATTTGTGAAGTTTGACTTTTGAAAAATCAGATGTAACTGCAGACCTCCTACATTCTTATTCCACTGTGGCAATATGGATAAACTGTATCAAAATTTTCTTAATAGGGGTCCCTTTTTAAGGTGAATTAAGGCCTTGGTTGGGGTGGTTGGGTTTTTTCCACCCCACTTAGGACATATATGACTTTAAAGCAAAACAATTACCACATGGCTGTGACTATGCCAGATGCACAAGTTGCCACAATTGTAAGGCAGATAAGAAACTTTGCATCTGATGTCCCAGAAGAGGCTTGTGATGTTGTTTACTCCCAAACAGAAATTAGCACAACTTTTTGGATTGAGATCCTGTCCTGGTAACTTTTTGCACGCTTTCTTAAAATTAGGTCAAAGTATTAGTCCCAGCTAGAAGCAGAGGCCAAATTCAGGAAATAGGGAGGAAAGGGAAGGACACATGAAAAGATTTCATTGTTATAAACCCAGATCCACAGATTAGAAAGGAGGTTAAAACACATACCTGTGTCAGGAATGCTTTAAAAAAATAAATGAGTCTAAATAGCAAATGTACACACTTTTTCTTTAGAAATCCTTTTTGCTTGAGATCACTCTGTTGAAGTTGAATATTAGTAAACAGGGAAGACACTGGCCGAGACTGACACCTCGGCAAGCTCTAAACCAATATCCACAGGTATGCCATCCCTGTTTGCTGATTGCATATGTGGGGCAATGAATATAGCATTTCATTTCCAAGAGATAAACTTTTGAAACTTTGATAAATGAGAAGCCACTTTGACTGAACTGATACGTGAAATACATGATTTGTCCACCACCTTGCTACTACCAGGATTTCTAGCAGGCACAGGTCTCTTATATGACTAGAGCATGCCTTCATGCCAAAACAGGAGTGATGTATAGGACTGTAAGGAAACTTGGGAATTATTCATGCTCATACTGGGTCTCAGCCTGTGGATAAGCACAGGCTTTCAGTGTCCATGGCTACTGTTGTAGATTTGGGGCTTTAAGTTCATTGTGAATTTAAGGTTCTTTCATTGCATGCCAGATGGTTGTGGGGGGTTTTCTCTTTTCTTTGCTGGAGTGTCTTCACTTACCAAGGTTTCCACTCAGAAGATTGCCTTCAAACTTGTTTTCCCCATCATGTTCAGAGGTGGTGTCTTTAATTTCAGCCTGTGCGTGCTCAGAATACAGGGTTAATTTCTTCTGGGTGTTGTTTAGGAGCTGCCTGTTCCAGTAGACTTCAAACACAGCATCAGACTGAGACTTGAATATAAAAGCAAGTAGTGTTGATGTGCCATATTTAACACAGGCTGTGCAGGGAAATCAACCTTAAAAGATTTGTGTTTGTTGTTTTGCTCCTTCTCTAGTTCTTCAGGTAATGTTTCAAAATTATTCCTAGGTCTTCGTGGTAGCTTAAAGAATCATTTATATCCTGGTGTAATCGCTTATTAACATTACTGTACTTAAAAACAGCCTCTATTGTAAGCCTAAAACCCCTGTTAAGACTGTGGAAGCAGCACTGTTAGTATTGTACAGCAGTTGTCAACTACACAGCCTTGGAGTGGGGAGATGCCCAACTGTTGTCCCACACCAGATAATTTAACATTACTGGTTTGCATGCAGATCAGTGGGAGAATCCTGCTCATTTTGTAATTCACACAATTTATCCTGTAAAAAGAGTTTTTTAGGGGAACCTACATAAACTAAACCTCTCGCATCCAAAAATGGCCTAGCTTTGATTAGACACCAGAGCTGGATACCCAAAATCCTGTTCTATCTAGATATAATTGAAGCAGGTTTGTGTGATCTGCCTTTCTGCAGAGCCAAGTTCCTCATTGCCATTTGGAGCACTTCCACTAGCACTGGCCACTGGGGGCACAGCAGCAGGTACCTGCTTTGTGCTCTCACCTGAGACGGATTTATGCACGTGCATGTCACACTGAGATCATGAAACTGTGAAACCCTGCTCAAATTTTAGTAAGTGTTAAAGCACTAGAGAAACCTAACTCCAAGCCAGAACGTCTTTGTGGGAAAGTCCTTTGACTGGTTCTTGGTTTCTTCAGAGGGTGAGAGAGCTATTGCATTTTTCTAAGCTATTCAAGGGCTTAGAGATTTCAAAATGAAATATTTCAAAGCAAGTTAATGCTGTTCTTAGTTTAACGTGGAGCTGCAAAGGATACTTCTAAGTACCAGGCAGTGCTTGTGCTACATGAACTGTGAAATACTTTACAGCAACAAAATACCCACAGCAGTCAGCACATCTTTGTGCTCCTAAGGCTCTGGAGCATTTCTGAAAATGTTCAATTCAGATTCACCTCTTCAGATGTTATAGCCAGACATAGCCCTACCCACATTAGTTTCTTGATTCAAGAAACTGTACCTTTTTCTGCATGTATTTTAGGGGGGGAAAAAAAAAGAAAAAAAGAAATAAAAAAAAGCTAGATATTTCCTCACCAAAAGCTGAGAGCCTACAGAACTGTCCGAGAGGTGACTAATTCATGGATCTTTGGAGGACATACAACTAAGGAAAGTGATGCAAAAAATTCTTCTTTCAAATTTATGTGTAATAAACACTGCAATGAGTGAAAAGCGATTTTTAGTTAGGACAATGGGAAGTAGCTGTCTGCATGTAGAACAGACCAAAGAACATATCAATACTTTTGCAGAACAGATAACATTCAATTTACCCTTTTAATGTTCATAGGCAGAACAATCACCACATTCTTGTGCAAGAGGCGTGGAAGAAGCAGGTGGAGAAAAGATGGAGCATTTCAGCCAACTCATGAGAACTAAGGTTTTCGAGTAAACTCTTGCTTTTTTTCAGTCAAGACAGGTATATTTTCTATGAGGAAAATATTATTTGTTTCCTTTTCCCTTTTTAATCAGTACAATTCTCCCAAATCTGGCATAGTAATTAGTCTGAAATCTTCATGGAATAACAAACATAAACTTTTATTAGATTATATTTAATTACATATGTCATACTTCCATTTTGTAATTACCTTTCATTTATAAGGTTGTGAAGATCACTTTAATGACTTTTCAGTTATTTTGAAATTGATTGGTCTTAATTTCCATGCTGCTTTATTAGGGATGTCTGCAAATTACTTTGTGGATGAATGAGGAGGAGTGTTGCAGAAGGTTCTGCTTCTGTTTCTTTTTCTGAAAAACAAGCTGGTGAAATAGAGTCAAGCATTCAGCATAAATTAAAAGCTCACACACATGACATTTGGAAAACAGTTTGTTACTATAATTTTAGATGTGATGATAGAACTGAATTGATGGCCTAGAAACAATACCTTTGGTGAGTACTTGAAGCTTATAGAAATCACCTTGCTGAATAGCATAGGAGCTCCAGACCTAGACCAAGAATCCCACACAGCTCCTGGACTCTCATGATTAAATCAGAACGTGTTTTATTCTTGGTGTTAGGGAAAAAAAACACAAGCACCAAGAAAAAACCGCAGTGTAAATGTAATTTTAAAAATATTTGAGACAAAGAATTCAAAGAGAGGTAAACTACTTTTATTTGCTTCAGCTCTAAAATGGCTTCCCAGAAAAAGTATGGCCTGTCATAGCAGCAGGGATACAGTATGCAATTGTACAGTAGAAGTTCCTTGTGATGCTACTTCACCTTTTGAACTGATAAACTAAGTTTTTAATTACTGGAGTGCTGTGTCTGAAGGCAGCCAATATTTGATGTTTCAAGGGCTGATTAAAATTTCCTGTGACCCATAAAACTGTGCATTTTTTCTTACGTTGCAAACATCCTGGGGGAAAAAAAAAAAAAAAGGCACTATTTATTTTCCCAGATGGTGAGAAGGAATCTGCATCCCACTGGTAATCAGTAAACCATTTACTTTGATTATTTCTGGTGTTTGGATTCCTCCATTGCACTGCATTAGTTGTACATGAAATAACAATGCTCACCTGAACCAGAGGAAAGTAAATAGCAGATGGGAAGGGGTAGTAGTTCAACAGTCTATAAAATATGGATGAAAATGATCAAAATTCTCAACAGTTATTAAGGCTTTTTGAAATAGCTGGAGGTTCACTAAGCAGAACCACAAGCTGTGACCTGAAAGAGGCACTCTTACACTCAACTTCAGAGGTAGACACACCAAAAGCCAAGCTCATTAAATGGACTCCAAAGACAACAAGAAGCCTTGTTTTGGCACATGAAACTATGGAAGTATTGCAAATTAGAGATTTCTATTACAGAACTGAATGCCTGGTTAAGAACATGAGATTTTTGCATAATTGGGACAAATACAGTTGCGCAGGAATTCTCGAAGTTTAAATGTGCCTCAGAATATAAATGTATCATTATTGAAGCTGTTTTTACAAAGAAATAGCAGTCTCTCCTTTTACAAAACAAAAAAAGGAAACCAAAACCAGAGTCTCAGACTCATATTTGGGTCACAAAAGGTGTAGTNCAGCTGGTATTACAAAGAAATACCAGCCTTTCTTTTTACCAAAAACAAACAAACAAACAAACAAACAAAAAACACCACAACACCCACCAGAGTCTCAGACTCATATTTGGGTCACAAAAGGTGTAGTTGAGAATGAAGAGTTTTAAGAAATCAAAGCTAATGCAGAGATTATTTCAAATTCAGCTGAAATCAATTCACTGTAATTTTGTATGCATATTAAGTAGAAAGACAATTTGGGGGGCGGAAGAGGTGGGAGCAAGTGAGACACAGTCAGTTGAAGATTAATACATCCCACGTTTCACCAAATCAAGCAGATGAAGGAGCAATCTGGGATGGACTTAGAGCACTGCCTGCCTACAGCAGCCAGCCCAGCAGCTCAGGAGAAGCCTCGCTGTTCCACCTTGATGGAGATGGTTCAGGAACGTGCCAGCAGCTGCCATTCAGACTGAGTAAAAAGGGGAGCTTGCAGTCCATAAAGGGAGCAGGTTACCCCCCAGGTACTACAGTTTTAGGTGTAACACAGTCTATCCTTGGTCTGTTTTCACTGCAGTATCCAGGTGTAAAAGTGCATATATAGGCATAATGTTCTTATGATACAGAGACAAGCCAGCACTGCTGTTTTAGAGATAGAAACTGAAATGCAGAATAGTTCTCTGCTCACTCCTGTGCTAACAGACACCAAAGTTCCACCCTGCTGCACTCGTACAGCAGGATCTCTGAGTTTATGAGAAAATGGGTGAGGATTTTAAATTTTTTTAGTTATTCTAGCTGTAGTTGAAAGGAAGTTCTAAAATACAGGTAGACTGGGCTATTTGAAGGGTTTGGAGTAACTCTGTGAAAGCCGCAGGGAAGAAGAGTCTGATTCATCCCTCCTCTAATTTCACCTCCACTCTTTTCTGCCTAAATCTTGCTCAGCCTCTTCTCATCTGCCCCAACAGATAAATTTCTCTACTGCACACCTGCAAAAGCCCGGAAAAGGAAAGGTAATGTGTAAGCAGTAGAGGCCCCCAGAGCATGTACGGGATGAAAAAAGTATTAGAAAATTGAACCAAACAAATCTCTCCTTTAGTTTTCCAGAATTTCTGAAGGATGTTATTATACTACAACTGAATATAGAAGTATATCCTGACTCCCACTTGTGCCAATAGAAATGGCTCTGCAAATAGTTGCACATGTGAAAGCATTTCGCATCACTGAGGTAGTTGTAATTACGTTTTTGTCTTCCAAAAAGAGCCATAAAAAGTGCTTCAGATTAAGGCCCATCCTAGATTGTAGCCATGTGGATTGACTTGCTATTTATTGAATCTCATGGATCCAGAGATAGGCTGTTTGTGGGGAATGTGCTTGTTCCAGCAATGGAAAGGGGATGCTGAGCCTGGCCATGTCAAGGTCTTGCTTTTAGCCCTATGTGTTTTAGCTTTAAATCCTTTTCAGTTTGAGTCACTGGATAGTTTTGTCACTACTTTAGCACGTTCCTATCTACTATGGTATTCTTCACGGGTTTAAAGCTGTGAGTAACAGCAGAAGAAAGAGTCTATAATTTTGACTGAATAGCAAAATTAATTCTGTCAAAGTTCTATAACCATGTAGGACTTGCAATAGATGCTCTTATCAAACAAATGGCTTTTTTTTTTTTTTTTTTTTTTAATAAAAAAAGTTTTTTAACTATA
>VXBB01022900.1:57531-200367 GCA_013399915.1 Illadopsis cleaveri
TAAAAGGAGTTCTCTAACTATGATAGTTCTGTAAAGATCACCAAAAGAACAAAACAGGTTCCAACTGGAAAGATTATCCTGCATTTAAAAGTAAATTCCTGTCTGGGATTCTTGTTCTGAACTGTAAAATCCCACTTTGTCTAGGTATGATTCCTGGTGTCAAACATGCAGTTTACACTCTGAAATTTTAAATTGCTTACTTTCATAGACCAAGTTGTTATGCTTTCCACCTTGTATTGGCCTTAAAAGTGATATCCTCATAAATATCAGTGTGAGTATCAAAGACAATGGAAATAAACCCTGTGTGATGCAGGTTTTGTGCATTCTGGTCATGATTCAGCAAAGCACTGAGTAGCATATATTTTGTCTTATATACACCTATTGAACTCAGCAGGAATATTTGCATAGTTAAAGGTAAGGATGCATTTGAGCACTCAACTGAATTACATTCAGAGCAATTCTCAGCTGTCAAGAACCTGTTTACTGCAAATAAAGTAGCAGAACTTGCCAGAGAGAAACACTGATGTGTCACTGTCATGGCCTGCTTTACTCTTTAGAAACCACGAAAGTAACTAGTTACATACAACCACAGTTAGTTATGAACCTTCCTTCCAGGCTATAAATATTTATTTAACAGACAGGGGAGTGTTAATGTACAGAACAGTGCAATGCAACTAAGTAGTTAAAGTCTCAGTCTTGAATGCTAAGATAAATTTCAAAGGAAAGAACTTCTACACAGAGAAATCCAGCTAGTGTTGAGAACACAGACAACTATTCTAAATAAATGTATATGTATGATCAGATTTGGACCAGTTTCTTGAGAGCTGGATCACTGTTACCCAAATGAAGATTTCCCTACCACCACCTCACACCACTTACATTTTGCTGGGTTTTTTCTGTTAGCACGTCACTACTAATCAGTGAACTTCTCTTAAAGAACTCACCTTGTCCTTTGTTTTTTGATTCAGAAAAGTTTACTTCTAGATCTTTTATTCTTGACTTGCATGCAATTCATAGCAAAATCTTTCGTTCTAAAACCATTCTCTTCCTTAAAAAAGAGGCTTCAGACAAAACATTAGGCAAATCTTTTTAATCAACAACTGTATCAGGTTTGGGGTTCAGTTTTCTGGTTTGGTTTTGGGTTTTTAAATGTTGTTTAGCTCTAATATTATTTTTATATGACATATCCGATGAAAAATCAAATATTTTCAGTCAATCTATTGTTCTCAAAGTTTAAATATACCACATTGAACAGGAACATTCAAATAGCCTAATGACTGCTGCTAATAAAAAACAAATTTATGGTATAAGAATCCTGAAAATCTGTCCTTTCACTGAAGAACACACCCAAATATGCTTAAGAAGAAAAGAATGCAAGTTAAGTTTGCCCCTATCCATTAGTAATATATAAAAGGCACTAATTATACTAATTTCCTCATTAGAATCAACATAATTATGATCAAATAAAAGTTCAGACAGTGCCAACAGGGAAAAAAAAATATATTTGCAAAACAAGTATATTAGTCCCATACCTTCACATTGGACATGTAAATACTTCCAATGAGTTTTATTTACAAAAAGTACAACAATTCAAAACCAGATTGTGAATACATTGTTTAACGTGGCTGCCAAGTTAGAAAAGTGGCACCTCCCATATAAACACAAAATGTAACTTAACTTTTTTTTCTACCACTCTGTTGGTTATGCAGAAAGTACATGTTTTTCAGTTGCTTATGCAGGGATTCTCAGTGGAAAAATAAAGTGCTAACCACAGAGGCAATGTAAAGCTAAACCATTCTTAAGAGGCTGGTAAGAGATGGCAGATATGGGAAAACTTAACAAAATAAGTAATGAAGTAATGAAATAAGCCCATGGATACCATCAGTCTTGAGGTAAATAATTTTAAAACAACCCTTAGCCTTAGGGAGATCATGTTTCATTTAGACATAGAATGAGCCAGCTGCATCAGCAAATCCATCTCTCAAGGGTTACCATTTATTCTGATGTTGAATGTTAGAACTGCAGGCAATGAAAGTTACTGATCAAAATCTGTATTTTTAAAATGTTTGCACTGGGGTGAAAAACTTCAGTGAGCTGTAGTTGATGTTTCTTGGGGTAAGGAAACATACAAGTATTATAATGATCATGGTTTTAGTTGTGTGTGAACCTCTCTGATTTGACCACAACTCACCTAGCAGATCTGTCCTTCATGTTCAAATAACATTTCATGGTCTAGCATGTAACCAAAGGCCATGCTCTGATTCTTTGCTTGTGTTTTTTTTTTATTCAAGGGCTCAGCCAACAGAGGTCCTCCCATTTGCTTCCAGGTTTTAGCAATCCAGAAGGGCTGTCTGTAAGCAGGACCCTTGCAATGGGACTGTCAGCATGGCTGCAGTAAGAATACTGCAAAGGGGGATGCTGGGGTGTGCTGCATGTTAAACACACAGAAAATTCCCCAACCTTTTGCAAGAACAACCTTTTGCAACCAATACCAGTTAAGAAGAGAAGAATTCACAAGTGCAAATCATCTAATCCTCATTCATCCCAGCCACTGCTTTTTTATTGGAAGCAGGTCCTTCTGAAAATTGAAATGCTTGAATTTACAGGGGATTGGTAACAAAAAAATTACATGCTCATGAAAGGTAAGAGATATATCTCCAGTTTCATTAATGTTGTGTATAGTCTCTTTTGGATCTCTTGTTCCTTCTTGGAAAAGAAGTTTTAAAGTCCAAGTTGTAAAAAGTTTTCATTCTAAGTGTTGAGGGATGTTTTACTTCTGTGGCCCAACTCTGAGCTGACTTAGCATTTATGACAGACTCTTTGAAAGCTTAATCCTCTGAGTTTTGGCAACAATTGTAACGGTTGTCCCATTACAGTGAGTCCCAAAACAGGGAATAAAGAGTCCAAATGGTCCTGCTTTATTGAGGACATTTTACTATTGGGCTTGCCTATGCCAAATCAAACTTGAGCAATTACTCTGATTCATAAATTGCTTGAGCAGGACCTGTGTGCTTAAGGAGAATGACACAGTGCAATGCAGAGTTAAACATCAAGGAACTCTTTCTGATGCAAAAGGCTGCCCACTATCTCTGTCACCAAGCTGTTCCTTCAACCAATACATAGATATAAAGCATAAGCAAAACTTAGATCTGGCCCTGAATGGTGCCAGAAAGATGATGGTTTGGCACTTCGATTCCAAAAGCAAAAATAGGGGACAATTCCAAGCTGTGCTTGGACATGTAACTGCTTGCCTTCCCTTAGCGCATTCCCCAACATCAATCTGCATTTTTTTTGTACTGTAATTGAATATGTTTTATTAAAAAGCAAGGGTAAGTTGTGTAAAGGTCTTGAAAACCCTTAAATATTGTGTAGAAATCGTTTNGATTCAACAGTTCATGAAGATGGTTTTTTTTGATTTTGTGTACATCCCATACTACAACCCAGGACAGGTAAGTTGTGTAAAGGTCTTGAAAACCCTTAAATATTGTGTAGAAGTCGTTTTCTGCCATATTTCTCCATTTTGTTCTATCTGAACTAGAATTTATTTCTGGAGTCAGTGTTGGTCTGCAGTGGGCAGCCTGATAGGCCACATGAAGAGTAAATGCTGCATATTGGACCAGAAAGCCCCAATTCTTACTTACTGATCTTACTTACTGATCATGGTCAGCTTACAAAGTCATTTTGGGCAGCTGGGGAAAGGTTAGGACACCAACAGGGAATTAATTTTTGAAGTTTGCCCCAGAACAAAACTGTTAGGAAAGTGTCATGCTAAAACACTGACATAAAGAGGAAATCTTTTGAAGAGAGTTGGCTTTGTGCCCCAAGCTTGTCAGAGAAATTTCCAAGAAGAACCTGTGCCTGTTCTTCCAATCACTGTTTCGCCTGAATGGTGTATGGCAAGATGACCCTTGTGTAACACACGTAAGGGCTGAATTCATTAACCAGCAACACTGCCTGAAAGCTTTTTCTTTGCCTCAGAGCATGAGGGTGGTATAATTCATGGAATTCAAGACTGACAGATGCAATTATTATGACCTTGGTTACACAAGCAAGGTTATGTGTGGTAGTCTGATTCTTCAGTACAAAGAACATATCTAAAATGCTCAGTAGGGGTACAGAGGTCAAAGGCATTATGAACCATATAAAGAAGTCACTTTAAAATGGGCAGTGGTGCTTAGCCTGGGAAATCAGAAAGATTCCTAATTTCAGCTCCTTATTTTCAGTCATGTGCTGATGAATCCTGTGCCTACAAAGCAAAATGAGCACTAAATAATTTGCTCAAAATGGTTTAAGAATAGCATTTTAGCTTTTCTAGCCAGCATCCTCAGTTCAGTGAATAATTTTTCACTTCTCTAAGGAAATACTGTGATTGCTCAAAAGAAGTTTTGCATACAAAGCAGAGCTTGATTTGAAACCTGAGATAGAAGCTATCTCTGCACAAAAAAATTGTTTTTCCCCCTGAACACCCTGTAGAACACACCCAGAATATGCTGCAATCCGAATAGTCCATTTAAACAGAGCCTTTGGTTTTCATCCTTACTGCAATTGGAAACAATACTATTCTACAGGTTCTATACTTTGACTCCACAGTAAATATTATGCAGAAATAAAGATTTATAATTAAGTAATAGAAAATGTATGGAATTGACTAGTATATATGTGGCACTCAATTGTAGCTGTCTATAATAGGCTTAAAGTTATGAAAGTTGTTAAATGTAAAATAATAATTACCTTGTAACAGCAGAAAATTACTGAGAATAAATGTTTTAGGGTTTGAGTCCCTTGGTTTATGCAAGTTTGCACCATTATTTTAATACTACAGATCACTTCCTGACTTGCAGTGGAATAAAAGGAAAATTTAATTTCCCTCTCCATTTAGCAGTGACTAACATTATTAACTTATTATGACTGGATTACAGCTGGTAGAGATCTTATGGCTAAATTACAGATTGTCAAATTTGTCAGTCACAAGACCTTTCTTCTATTTATTGATACAACCAAAGCTGATATTTTCTCCAAATGATTTGAAGTAACAGCCCAGAAAGCAAAGCAGTATCTGGCCACTACTTCAGCAGTATTTCACACAGCAGTACAAAATCTGAAAAAAAACATGTTTTGACTGTTCCCTGTTTAAGGATATAATATTTGATCAAACAGGATTTCCTTGTGTTTCTGCAAATCTCTGAAGTCTTGAAGTAAAGGTGAGGAACTGATAAACATCCTTTATACATATTTATGACTTTACACTTCTATATCAGAGTGCAAAATAGTTATATCCTACCTGGGGGCTACACTTGGGATGTGATTACTGCTTCTAGTAGTGTTGGCCTCCACCAGAGAGCAGGCAGGACTCTTGTGGCCAGCCAGGAGCATGCATATTCAGTGCAGGAAGCAAGAGCCACCCTGAGCTCGGGGTCAGCCCATGTAATGGGGATGTGGCCTCCAGCAGACTGAGGTTCACGTCTGAAATACCAAAGCACAAAGGAGCTGACACCAAATGCAACCTCGCTTGCTATACAGCAACACTAAAAAGCACATTTAAGGAGCAAAATGCCAGACAGCACTAAGACAGCTACTGGCAACCAGCTAATAAAAAAAGATGTTACTACAACAATTTCAAGTGATAGTGGAGAGCAGAGCTCCAGTATTCAAAAAGCTGGAATTGCACAAGGACATTCTAATCCCCTTTAATTCTGTCATGTGAGAAACATCACTATGCTAATGGCTTGGGTGTTTTATTGTGTTTACTTTCAAATGAATAAAATCTATGTGAAGAAAGTAAACAAGCAAAGGTGAGCCTTGTTTTTCTGTGAACACCTGCAACAGAGATTTTTAAAGGTTGATGTAAAACAAAGCACAAGACAAAATGCATCAGAAGCATTTGAATAACAAGGAAACTGAAGGAGGTGCAGCAAAAGGCATTGGTGATTCAGTAACATTCATCAAGATTTGTACTTGTACAGGACCTCTTACAGATAAACAAGGAGACATATGGACAGAAAAAGAACCAAGAATAATTGCTGAGACTCTCAGGGCACAGCAAATAGGCTGGAACTACAAGAGAAACTGTTGACTGACAGTAACTACTTGCACTCAACTAATCCCTTCACATCATAAGCAAAGAAAGGAAAAATGAGATTCAAGTAAAAGCCAAGGGAAGCCCCAGGGAAATTCCAAGTTAAAATGCTGAAAGCTTGTGCTAAGTGCGTTGATTTTAAGAAGTTTTACACAGCCTGGGCCTATGAAGAGTGTCTTGACAAAACAGAATAAAATGCAGATTTTTCCCTTAGGGAAATAAATCAATAGTTTAATTAATAACAAATATTCCATTGTAACAAATCTAAATTACTTGAAACTGAACAATCAGAAAAAGGAGGAAAATATTCAGGCCCCATGTTCAGAAGCACAGGAGTGCTTAATCAGGTGGCTAGGGCAAACATTGCCAATGCTCTGCTGTCAGCTAGGAGGGATTACTGTACCCCTATCCAAACTATCCCAACTGCTACACAAAGGCTGCTCTCTGTGTAAACCCCCAGTCTCATTTTGAGTAAGGAAAGCCTATGTAACTTTTCCAGGACACTCAAAGTACAAGTAGTGATTTATAACATTGGGCAGGTATCAGAGAAGCTTCTCAAAGAAGGTATTTAACTGTTTTCTTGTCTCTGTGCTTGGGGTGTGTGATGAGGCAGATGCAAAGAAAAAGAAGAAAATGACAGTGCAAATCAGGACATTTAAAAATTTGAATTTCCAGCAGGAAAATTGGCTAAAAGTTGATATATTTTACTGTGAAGCAGGGCAATGGTTAAATCATTATTGCTTCTCAGAGCAAAGTTCTGAAATATTCAAATCCCATACGTTGAAAAGAAAAATTTTTTCAAATCTTTGAGTTGAAACAAAAGAGTTTATGTTGGGGTATTTTTCAGTCAAAATCATGAAAGAATCATAAATCTGAACCCTTTAAATAAGAAGCTTTGAATCAAAATCTGTACCCCCTTAAACAGATGGGTTGCAATCAAAAGTGGAACTTCATGGCACAAATACACAAGAAGAAAGGCTTCTCCCCTTTCAAATCTTCCTCAAAACAACTTTTATCTTTCATAATGACCTTTTATGTTTTCCACTGATTTGGAAGCTAGACTTGTGCATTGTCTTTGAGTGTTACTTCTGTTCCCTAGATAAAATATACTTCTCATCTTGGCATAGAAGAAGCTGGGGTTTTGTTTTCTGTAGTGTAACAAGAAGACAGATGTGAGTTGGTGTTCTGGAATCAGGAGTGTTAAAATGGCATTAAAATCTGTAAGTAAATGGCATTTGAGGACCAGAAGCAGGTAGACCTTACTAGTCATCTGTTGTAGCTTTCTGGTACAAATAAAACCAATAGATGTTCAGATTTTCAAGGAGCACAGTATTAAACTGACAGAAGAGATGCAGAATTATTCAAGTGCCATATTTACTGTAAGGGGCACCATCAGTTGCTTTATTCTTGTGTTTGAATGAAGATGTGGAATTGGGAGATAGGACAAAAAAAATGCAACAACTGTTCCATTAACAAAAACTGCTTTCACTTTGGTTCTGTTCTTCTCTGGATGTGGACAGTAAAAATAGAGTATTTGTTCTGCAAAACAGAAATTAGATTACTTCAGATTAACTTCTCATTAGTTCAAATTTCTAGCTAAATGTAGATCAGAACACAGTCTCATTGACACTGAGGCAAGAAGCAGGTATGAACTGATTTATTGCTGTAATTCTGTGTCTGCCTTGGTCCATCCATTTCCATAAGCCCTAAGACAGCTGAAGTGGACATGATGCCTAGTTGTTGGAGAGGATTTGTGATCTTCAGAACTCAATCAGTTGTAGTTGATATATCCACCATGCTGCTGCTTGCATTGCAGCATATTTACACAACAACAACAACAAAAGACACTTGTTGACGTAAAACATTCCTCTCTAGGCTGTTGAGGGCCACAGTCCCAGACTGCCAGATGTACACACTGCACCAGCAGCAACTAGAGCCTGATCATTTTCATCCTGCAGAACAGGACCCCAAATGGCCATCGCTCATCTCCCACCTTGCACTGGCTCCAGGTAACACGAGTTTGCTTCAGGGAATGTTCAAGCCCACTTCTGAGGGCAGGGCACTGCTTGGCTGTTCTGGTAAAGTTCCTTGTTGCTATGAAAATTGTCCAAAACAGGCAAAAAATCTTGGAGGAACATTGAGGATATTAGAAAAATTAAACATAGCACTTGAAAACCAACTTAAAGTTTCCTCACTTCATCTATTCATGAATTTATTAATTATATCTTCCAGTTGT
This sequence comes from Illadopsis cleaveri, assembly GCA_013399915.1. NCBI lineage: Eukaryota > Metazoa > Chordata > Aves > Passeriformes > Timaliidae > Illadopsis > Illadopsis cleaveri. Next base: position 65,844 of record VXBB01022900.1, read on the forward strand.
GTCTCACTTTCCCACTGAGATCTGAGACTCAAAATTATGAGCCAGCATTACTTATTGGCATTATTTGTGTGGATCATCCTTACACCATAATGCTCTCTGGTCTGTGATGGATATTATAAAGAAATTTGCTACATGGAGAGATTTGTCTAGGACTTAATGGAATTCAGTGGTGATCATTATCTCTCCCAGTCCTCTTGCCATCTTCATTGATGGCTCTGCTAAGAAATCACTAACACCTAGTCTGAATACAGCCTGTAGGACAGAAATTGAACCAGTTGATTGTCTTAGGCCCTGTGGCCTTGGCTTAGGCTTTTCCTTGTGTTTATGGCAGTGAAATCATCTTTGTGCAAATCTGAAACATTTGACTTGAATTTAGGAAAGATGCATACCTTTGCATCCCAGAGGTGAGGGTAAAACAGTTTAGGCCTCTTTGATATGTGACCACAAAGAATTCTGTCATTTTCACTTGATAACTTTATTCCAGCTGTTGTGCCTTCATTATAACATTTATTTATAACTCCTTTTGAAACATAGTGTGGTCACATAATGATAGCATATACCACTCTTTTAAAGTATTTATTACAAATAAGAAAGGATTATACAATGCATTGGATTTCTCAGTGGGTTGGAACAGACTAAGCTTCTTTGTGAAAACTCTCATCCTAATTCTGTAGTGCTCTTAGAGACAATATCCAACTGCAGCCCAAATACACAGAATGCTCATTCAAAATGTTAAGCCTGATCTTTCATCATGACAGCTATCATGCTGCTTTCCATTAAGGAAATCATGTTAGAGGCTTTTATCATTATGAATCAGGAGGTGACTAAATGCCAGTCTCTGAAAATACAAAAGATCCCTGTGATTTTGAACCTGCTTTTGGTTTGTCCATCCCCCACCACCTACACTTGTGTTTCTGCGAGTGGCTATTCTGAATGGTAACGTAGATTGGAAAGTTGATTTATATTTGAAAACTTTTAAATTATATTCATTTCCAGTCTAGAAGCAGGAAAATATTATGTCTATTGATTTAAGACTTTGGATAATATATCTCTCCACGCCTTTAAATAACATGATGGCTAGCAGTAAATTCACTAGCACTGATTGATCACACTGATACCCTGCAATAGTGAACAGCTGATTAACTCTTCAGTTATGTGCTTCTAATCAGACATAACAACCTGCCTATAGGTACTGCTACATCCAGAGTACAGGGACTGAATGTAGGGATGGGAATCTCTAATTGGATAATTCAGATTACTTAAGAAAGAACGTATGAGTAAAACAGCACCAGCTGGCTGTATGTGTTCTATTAACTGTGAACACACTGAGGGAGGTATTTTATGAAGCACAAGCTTGTGCTGTGACCCAAGAAGTAAATAGGCACTATAAACACAGCTATTATTACGTCTGATATATAAAGGATAGAAGATAGTCACTTGGCAGCTGTGACTTCTTACTCAATTGGCAATGCACTTTTTTACAAGGGTTAGTCATTTAAGATTAATCATTATAAAGAGTCACAGTGCCATCTAGAGACTGTAGACAGCTTTCAGAGCTGATACTAGAGGAACAGAGAGGTCTTTGTTGGCACACTTAGGTTTAATACATTATGCCTTGAGAACACTGCTTTTCACTGAAGCAATAGCTTGCTTTGTGGTTATTAATATCCAGTTTTGATCATGAGACTACCTCTTGTCTTCATGGGGTTTTTTTGAAATCCAATCTTTAACATGACAATGCAAAGAAGACTGGGGACTAGTGGAGGCAGGCTTAAGCAAAACTAACCTGACAACCAACCCGAGGCCCTGAAGTATTTTTGGCTAAAGTGCAGCTGTGGTGTTATGCACCAGAAGGCACTACGCACTCATGAGATAATCTGAGGGAACTTCAGAGTGAATGCAGGTGACACATGCTTTCCCTTGCTCTGTTTATTGGGGTGAGAGGCAAGGCTCCTACAGGAAGTACTGTGCATTTCCAGCCCTTCTGGTTAGGGTTGTGTTGGGGAGCCTGTGTGCTCAGTGTTGGCTGTGAAAACACAACCTTCACACCTGTAGGAAGGAAGGCAGGCAGGCAGAGTGGCGTGATTGTCTGAAGAGCATTACCTCTCTCTGCTCCATAATGTGTGGGGGAAAAAACACTTGGCAAAAGCCAATTACTAAAAAGACCAAGGTAAACAATCTGGGATTAGCAAAGGAGAAAAGTAATGCATTCTGGGTTTGTTGTTTTTTTTTTTTAAATTAAACTAGAGAGATTTAATTAATGTCTTCTAATGACAAGAAGCCACTCTGAATTTTCCTGACACCTGAAGCAGGAGTTGCAATCCGCCCCTGTAAACAGTCTCCTGCATCTGTGTCAGACAGTTTGGGATTCAGATGGCCCAAGAGGAGAGAGCCAGTTTTGGGAGTTGGGTGACATGGTTCATGGCCACAGCTTGTATAATTCAGTCAGATGTCCAAAATCAGTTGGGTTATATCTCCTGTCTCTGTGGAGAAGATTCAAACATTTCATTTAATCCCCAATACTGGGGATTTGGAAACCCAGGGCCCACAGAGGTGCTGCAATTTGTGCTTATACTTCATATTCTTGGTGCCTTGAAGGAGAAGGGAGAGGAAAATTTGGAGGCCTAGAGGCTTTGCAGGTTATTTGGAAAGCCCAGCAATTCCCCAGAACTGGCAATCCCCCATTCCACCCTTCTCAAAGTCTGTAAAGCCATTTCAGAGCTGGGACAACAGCTACCCACAGCCTTTACACTGGATGCTCTCGCACAATCAAATGGGAACTTTGGGAAAAGTTTATCAGGGAGACCCTCTTGCTGAGTCCCAAGGTGCAGGATGTATCATTATGCTTTCTAAGCACCTTCTTAGACAGGAGTTGAGGTGCAGCTGGATCTACTCCTGTCCCCAGACTTGGTCATTAGTTCATGTCTAAAGAATTGTATAGGTGAAATAGAACCTCTATGTAAGTTTGTCCTGCAGGATTAAGGATGGCAAAGCACATATTCAATATTAATAAAATGAACAATTTTTTAAAAAATGTTAATGATTAGGTAAAAATTGAAAAATTGAAAATGGAAAAGGACAAAAGGTCAAAAAGGCAAAAGGCTTTAATCAGAATTATTAAACACAATAAGACTAAAAATATAGTACACTTCCTATTAAATCAATAATATCAGAGCTAGCTTACCAAATATATATTGATATTACTCACCCATTCCAATGGTCTTGGGAAATCGCTTTCATCCAGCCTTGAGGGGTATCCTTGAGGGGCATCACCATGCAAGAGAAGTATCTTCACACACCTTAAAGAGATGTGCTAGAAATCCCCACTGTGAAAAAAGTTGGACTGGTCTTTGCTAGTATAAAATCATTGACTGTCAATCATATACAATTATGTGTTGTTGTGCCCACGGTGGTGGGCCGACCTTGGCTGGGTGCCAGATGCCCGTCAGGCAACTCTACCATCCCCCTTCCCAGCTGGACAGGGGAGAGAGAATGAGATGGAAAACAACTTATAGTTTGAGATAAGGCAATTTGCTAAGGCAAAAATGAAAGTATGGGAGTGCATAAGAAAAGAGAAAAAAAAAAGTTTATTCTCTACTTCCCATCTGCAAGAGATGTTCAGCCACTTCCCAGGAAGCAGGGCTTCAGCAGGTGGAGTGGTTGCTCCAGAAGGCAAACATTGCAAACAACAAAAGTCACTCACCCTGTTCCTCCTCCTTTCCTTAGCTTTCACATCTGAGCTGATGCCCTGTGGTATGGGCCATCCCTTTGGTTAATTTAGGTCAGCTCTCCTCCTTATGGCCCCTCCCAGGATCTTGCCCATCCCCAGCCCCTTGATGGGGTGGGGTAATGTGGAGAGGCAGTGCTGAGGCTGTGCCAGCACCACTCAGCAGGAGCCAAAGCACTTTGTGATAACACAAAGGTGTTATCAACACCTTTCCAGCTACCCATGCAAAGCACAGCACTGAGAGAGCTTCTAAGGGAAAATCAACTCCAGCTCAGCCAGACCCAATACACCTACTCAGCAAAATATGCTTTATTGCTGAAAGAGATATTACCAGCTCTTGCGTTTCTCCTACTCGACACTTCTGGCTCTCACATTCCTGTCAGGGCCTGCACGCCCATAGTGGTGCCAGCCTCAGAGAGGAAGCATCTGTCTGGCACTTGCTCATGATGGGTCTACATTGAGATCATTTGGAAAGATGGTCTCAGCATTCTTCAACACCAAAAATCCTCTTTCCTCAGTCCATCACTGCCAACTTGTAAATGAAGCAAAGTTCGAGCTGCTGTACCCTAGTATAGGCAGAGTGTCCTGCTACAGATGCTTAAATACCTGACTTCTTTGCAAACTTAAAATCTTCATTTTTCCCTTTTAAGCAGAGTGAAAATGGAGTTTGGGTAACTGAATGATAATAATAACATACTGTGTGTGTTAAGGAAAAATCACTGGCAGACCTATTGGACCCTCATTTCTCCCAAAAGTACATCTTGTTGAAGAATAACTCTTCCTCTGGCAGAGGGAGAGAGACCCTGCTTTTTGTTGCTTCAGGAAGGAGCACATGAGGATGTTTAGCTATCATACCCTCATCTCACTATTTTGTTTTTATCTCACGAAATGCCTTTTTCTCTTTGAGAAATGAAGGTAGAAGGGTGCTAGAAGCTTGATGACTATCACAGCCAACACAAGATTACACTCCTGCAGGAAGAGCCACTGTGCATATCTGCATCCAGTGACCATTACACAGGGTAAGTTTCAGCCCTCCCTGAGACAGCTGGTGGAGTGACTGTGTTGGGGCACCGAGGGTGTTAGAGCCAAAGGAAGCCCTACCACTGCTTTCTGCTCCTGCAGTTGCTGTGTGGCCCACAGGGCAGCCCTGCTCCTCCTGCACCACCACAGTGCTGTCTCTGAAGAAACCAGGGCAGCCCCATGCTGAGGTGAGTGTGTAAGTCCCTGCCTTGCTCTCTTCTGTACCTGTTCTTTAACATGTAAGAGCATTTTTTTCCACCTTATACAAGGCTGGAATTGTTTCATGAAAATGGGACATATCAAAATTTGAGGCTGGCCTCAGCATCCTGCTGTAGCCATCAATCCAGGGAGAAAAGTCAAAGCAAAAGGAATGCAATGTACTGGGAGTTATCAATCACCACTGGACACAGGGTGACCATGTACCCATCAGCCTCACTCTTTCCTGAGATGACAAAATAAACCTTCCTTTCTTTCCTCTCTCTTAACTCAGCTGTGTGAAATGTAAAAAGGGGAAAAAAATGACAGTATGTTTCAACCAAAAATATTGATACAAGGGAGCCCCACAGAAGCTTCTTGAGACTGGTCTCAATTATGTCTCCTATCCCTTCACAGAATTCCTCTAAGAATGGTGGTAAAAACCCTCTCTGCCTCTCTTTAGATAGATATAGAGAGATCTGTATTGCCTAAATATAATATGCTAATACAGAGATGAGATCTCTCTGTTTTGTTGATTTATATCAGTTCCTTCTTAGTTTCTATACATAATTTAATTGCACTTTAAAACAAATAACTGGACAAATTCTGCAACATTATCCAGAAATCTGTTTTCTCTCTCACTATGACAGAAATTTCTCACTTGTTTTGGGACTATAAAGTTTCACAACTGAGTATCTTTCTAAAGCCAAAGTCTACCCCACCTGCTCTTAGTCCAGTAATAGATATAACCATGGCATATTTGTCTGTAACATGCTGAGTGAGATGTTATTTTATGGAAGATGTTGAGGAAACCTGCAGTGCAGGTCTCAGTTTGAGAAGGCAATTTAATAGATCATGAAGTGACAAACCAGCATGACAGACCTTCCATATTTTTCAGCAGTAAAACTGCTGAAAAAAACTCCTCAATAAAACAAAAAGCCCAGCATGTAGTAAAGAGCAAGGGCTGCAGAGCAGAAGGGCCTAATAGGGCTCTCAGAGGGTGGGCAAGAAAACAGATCGACCTGATAGTCTGCTGAAAGCTCTGCTGTTAAAAATCGGCTTTTATTATGAGACTAATAATCTCCAATTTTGCAAGGAAACTTGTGGATAAAATCTAGTTTTGCTATAAATCCAGATGTTCCACTTGCACAGTTTTACAGTTGTGTTCAGGGCTTTTTCCAGGGCGCTGGGGACAGGCTGGCACACAGGGCTGGCATCAGGCAGTCATCACTGAGTTGCCAGTCTCCTGGTGGACCCTGACTGGAAGCAGCTCCTGGGTCAGGTCTCAGGTCACTGTCCCTTGGGAGCACCCAGGACACCCTGCAGACATGCCAGTCATCCCTGGGGGCTGCATTCAGGGCTCTTGAAGTTTGTATGTAAAGGGTTTCTGCACTGCAGTTTCTCTCTTTTGGTCCTAATTACAGTTGCAGAACATTTGAATTTTTTTGCATGTATATTAAGTGATGTCTCATAACAAGTCTTTTCTTCACAGGTGAGTAATAAGGTGCTTGTGAATTCATATGCAAACATGGAAGTATTCTCTAGATCACAGAAGTGAGGTGTTGAGCTGCAAGTAGGAAAGACTCAATGAAACAAAACAGCGAGAGCTTGCCACGTTTAACACTGCCAGTGTGTTAGGTTGCAGAGCTGAGCTGAACCACAAATGATTGCATGGTAAGGTGTACTTTCCTCCTTTTTAATGGAGCAGATCTATACAGATAGGTTACAACAGTCCTTATGTAAGCACAAATTCTTACCCCTCTCTCCTCTACAGGAGTTAAGTAAGCTTTGTTAATAAACTCCCAGACTTCCAAAGAAAAATTGAAGTGTTCATGCCACTAATTTTCATTTCTGCTTCCTTCTTCATGATTATTTTAACCAGTGCAGTGGAGTTATTTTCAGAGGCACCAAGCCAGAGAATCATTGCACTCAGCTTTCATGCTGTGAGATGGAGCATTTGGGTTTGAATATGAATTTGATAGTAGCAACAGTAGCAGTGGGAAGCTTTATCTGTGAAAGGGAGTCAAAATGGAGCAGAACTGAGAACTCCATCAGCAAGAGAGTCTGTTATAGCTGTGCTGCAGTAGTTCAAGTCCTTTCTTTTTCCCCTCTTAATCAAGTGACAGAAAACATGTTCCTGCCTGGTTCAGCACTTCTAATCTAGGCATGCTGTAAAAACACAAAGCCCTTGATAAATGTTGGCCTCTACTAATTTGTGTCAAAAAGAACCAAGGTTTTCTAACTAGTTTGGGAGTCTATAAGCACTGATTTGGGCTGAAATGCTAAACTATAATCTAATTTCCTAAATTTTCATCTAATTATTTGTGAAATAATGAAACCTAGCAGGAGACCAGCTAAGGGTTAGGGAGAATGTATCCCATGGAGAGAGGCAGATGCCTTTGCGGACAAATAGTAAGCTGCCAAAGTGAAGCTCTTAGGCTCTGAAATCCACAGAAAAGCTGGGAATCCTCACATGGTCTCCACTCAGGTCACTTTTATAAACTGTCCTTGAAAAAGAGAAAAGTTCACCTGCTCAAATCCAACTGTGCTGGAGAAGATCAAAATTAATTTGATCAGAGAAGCTGAAGCAGTGTGGAAAAACCATCCTGCAGTGCAGTTCATGGGCTATGTTCACATGAAAGTCATGGTACCTGTACTTCAAACTGCCCTAATGAATCACTTGTCATATGATCAGTGATTGCTGATACATCTTTAAACAAAATTAGGTCAAATGATCTTTAGATGTTTCCCCTTTTTTTATTATTCTCATCAGCGTTTCATTGTTCTTAAGGAAAATCAGGTTTTGTTTCACTCATTAATCTTTTTTTTTTCCCAGTTCCCTTCCTTTTCCTCCTTTGTTGCCTTGCCTCTGCCTTTCCCCTCCTGCGTGGCTGACCTCAGCCACTGCCTTGCTGGAGGAGTGTAACTGGCCTTGAGACACTTGCCACTCTTCCCACGGTTTTAGTGATCCTCACTTTAAGGACTCCTTACAGGATCCCACTTATGTTTCCTACTGCCTGCTGCTCATTCTCTGTCCCTTTTGTCTGCCTCCCTCCCTTAGATCCTATGATCTGCTCTGTCGTGATTTCCACTCTCCTTGAGGGATTCCCTTTGTTTCTTTCTGGGTTTCCTTTGAGGAATTGCAGAAGATTCTAACTGAGACAATGGGCTGACAGGCCCTTTAATTTAATTGATGCATTCTCTTGGAATCTAGGGCTACCAAGCCAGTTTTCCCTAAAACCATTCTTCCATTATGTTGTCTACCACAGAGCACAACTAAAGGGATACAAAGCTGAATGTCACCTTTGCTGGGGCATCTGTAGGTTCCCATATTGAGCCTTCATCTGAACTTCGCAGCTTCTGTCCAGCAGGACATGTTTTTTCCTACTGATTTTTACAGATAAAGTTCTTATCCTAGCTGTCCTTTCACAATATTTATCCTCTTTTGTACAAGAACTGTACTCACTTTTGCACAAAAAAAAGTGTATCTATCTTACTCTTTCTTCTTCTATGTATCCACTAGTAACCATTTTTGGAAGTGGGATATAAAAGTGACTTTTGGCTTAAACCAGATGGACAGCTAAGTGCTTTCTTTGCTTTTGGTATACTCCACAAATTCTGCTTTAACCAGTTCTCTTAGCCTATTCTTTTGACCTCATTTTTTTTATATCTATGACTTAAACTCCCATTTGTGTTTTAGCCTTTAGCTTTAGAAAGTTGATACTTTCAAGCATACGCTTCTGCATGGAGATTCATGTCTGTCATGCCCAAGATATGAATCCAAGCTCTGTGTGAACTTGTCCTGTTAACTCTTGAGAGCTGGGACCATCATTTTGTCCTGTGCATGCACTGCATGTACTTGGAGAGCTTGGTTCTCTGATCACCTCTCTGTAGTGCTGCCCAGACTATCAGTAAAGGAAGAGGATTATGTGAAGGAAGTTTGGTAGTTGTGGGATAAAAATCAAATGCTGGCACAAAGCTGGTTTAGAAAATGATGCAAGAGCCCACTGAAGTTTGTATGTTGTCATCCTGTTTTTCTTTACATTATTCAGTGCCTAATTACTACAGGGGGAGGGGGGGAACAAGTGTTGTTTTCAATATTATGCAAGGATGGCACTGTTCCAATGTGGCAAGCTGTAGTTGCCATGTACACAGCATTCTGGACAGGACACTGTAAGTTAGTGACTAGGAAAATATTAGTAATGGTAAAAAGATCTACCAGTAAGAGAAAATTCACAAGGTAAAATTGATGACACAGTTAATATGACTCTAGATCTGAAGGACAGAAAAACACCCTGGTCAGAGTCTTGTCAAATATTAAGGCAAAAGTTCCAAATTTTATAGTGCAGTATATTTGGTGGAGTATGTAGTGGAAGTATAGAAACGTTATTAGGTGTAACTGAGGTTTGTCACTTCCTACAGCTTTATTTGCACATTTCTTAACAGGAAGGCAGTACTTTGGGTGCATTATGATGTGAACTAACTTCTTATTGCATTTCATTAATTGATTTATGTGATATTTGAGACCAATGAGTGGTGTCTTAGAAGCTGAATTTTCAGGATATATTTTTATATTTTCGCAGAAAAGAACAAAAATGGCTACATTCCTTCTTTCTGCTGCAATTAAATTGTTTTAAAATAAGTATGTCTCATATATACACTTGTCATTCAGTATTGTTTCAAATTCACTCCAAGGGATCTATTAACAAGAGCCTCAGTTACCCAGCCTTAGAGGCAGATCATAAAACTTAAATACAAACATTGCAGCTATTATAAGCTCAGGGAGTAATTGAATATGAATCACTCTGAACCCTGAAAATGTGGTTTCCAGTGAGAAGGAAATTACTGTTTTATGACTCTATCCTGTAAGTAAACTTTTAAGCAAAATTCTAGATAATTTTAAGACCAAAACCCACTACTCACACATATTCGTGTATCTTATAAGCCTTTTTTAATTGTTTGGCTCTGTGACTTTTTAACTCAAATTTTAGCACAGACAAGTTTGAACTAACATTCTCAGTTCATTTTGAACTACCATTTTCTTTTTGCTTGCATTTTAAGAAAACAGGCAGTATGTTAAGAAGGTTATAAAACAGGCTTTTCCTCCTAGGTTTATATTTTATTAGAAAGCTAATGGCAGAGCTCTGAGGCCTTGGGGCTCCACAGACAGCTGTAGCAGCAATTTCTAAGTAACAGACACAACAGTTCAACTTTCTTCTTGAATTTACATCGTAATGATTTTTCTTTCAGTCTCAAGTAAATCTTGCCATCAATAGATACCACAAAAAAAAAAAAATCCCTTTTTATCCAGGCACAGTAAATTGCAAAAGTACAGCCTGGTGTAGATACCATGTGAAAGTTTTAAACTGAAATTAAATGTAATTTTTTGTTGTAACAGTTCTTCTTGCAAAAACATTATTGGTTCTGTTGGTAGAGTAAGCCACAGGACTGGGACTGCCCAGCGACACAGCTCAACCAGAACTCATATTTCAAGAGATTTAGCTAGAGCTCAACTTACTTGCTGTTTTCTTATGTTGTGGCTGTTTTTTTCTTTCTGGCCAGATAATAAATGACCCTTCAGCTCCTTCAACTCACAACAGTTCAAGCACACTGGTTTTGCTTTTGATGACAGCTTATATTTAGCCCTGATATCCCACGCTCTGCCTGATGATTCACTGAATGTCAGACTCTCAGTGTTGTCACGCAGTCTAGTTTCTCCCCAGATTTCCTGTTCTTACAGAAGGCATTGTCAAGAGCTTTGCTGTGCTAGAGCTGCAGCTAGGAGACATTGCAGAACCAGAGCTCCAACTGTGCTTGTTAACGTGAGGTGTCACTATGAAATGGCCTTGCTAAGTTTTACAATAACAAGAGAGAAAAAAAAAAAAAAAAAAGAAAGAAAATTCAGTCCAGGCAGCTGAATGGCAGAAAACCAATTAGATGTATGGTCAGTGAGGGCTTGGCACTGCTGCCAAAATGTTGCAGGCCTGGTTTCTCTGGCAGCTATTCTGTGAGGGGAAGAGTGGCTAACTATCCTGCTCTTCTAATCAAAAGACTTTGCTTATTTTTAGGCATCAAATTTTATAGAAGTAGTAGCCAAAGTGGTATCAGAGAAAAGTAAAGAGAACAATTGCAAGAAAAGGTGGCTTGTGGAAAAAGACTGAAGGAAGTGATTGCATTAAGTTCAGAAAACATAAGATTGACTAAAGGATGTAATTGTTTTCACATACAGAAGATTTTTAGGAAGTGAAACTCTCCCTGTTTTTTTCCCCATGCTATGGTAGAAGCAGGCCAAGAGGCAGTCTCTCAAGGAAAAGGACTTTGTTTTTCCCCTGTTCTCTGCAGTCTGAAAGGATGGTGACTGCAAGAGTCTCTCCTAGGAACTGTAAAACCTCCTTAAGTGGATGAGAAATAAAAAACACCCCAATTTTACTTTGGAATGGAGTAAAATGACTTTAAGCACAGATTCACAGCAGCTATTGCTTGGTTTGGTGTAGCTAAGATTCCCAGAGGCTCAGTCTGGTGCAACTGCCTCAACCACCCAAGCCCTACTGCCTTGGGGCATCACTGCCACTCCAGCTCCCGAAATTTCTCATCACACATGTAACCAGACTTGATATCATCAGGTCATATTTCTTGCCACTCTTCAGACTTGGCTGAGAAGGCAGCCTGGGTATGCAGGTTTGTGGAAGCCAAAAATACTAGCGAGATTTGTTAAGCTAGAAATGTTTGTATCAGAAAATGTTTGCTCAAATTTACAGCTACATTAGACCCATGGAAATATGTTGTTATGTGATCCCTACATGCACAGTAAAGATTCAATGCTCTGTGGTACAAGTTGTGGTGAGGCTCATGGTGCAGCTCTGTGGAGACTGACAAGGAAATCCCCCACCTTCCAGGTGTTACACAGCATCCATCAACAGGTATCCCAGACTAGGATCTGCAAGTCCTGTTGCGTTTTTGCCAGAAGCTGTGTGGTTTTGCCCTGGATTAGCCTCAAACACACACACACACACAAATATATTTAGTATATATATTTAGTGACTGACCAAACCATATTTACAGCCTCTCTCCTTTCTCCCACTCAGACCCATTTCTCTGGTATACTTCAATGACTTCTGCTTTTAAATCAAGCTCCTATTCTCAGGTCCATTTGAATACTACAGACAGGTAAGGTGAGGTAAAAGGACAATGTTAATTCCTGAATGCTAATTCCTGAATGCTCTCAGGGAGCTGTGGAGACAGCTAAGGAGGAAAGTGATCAGGCCAGTGCGTGGCAACTGCTACTGGAAAGGGACCCCAGCTCCGTTTCTCCTCAAGCACTTTCTCCTTCTTAAGGTTTTTTCTTTGTTGTTGTTTTTTGGGGGGTTTTTTGTTTGGGTTTTTTTTGTTTGTTTGTTGTTTTTTTTTTTTTAAATCACACAAACACTCTACTAAGCTGTCAGCAGGTAGCTTGTGGTGGTTTAAGTAACTTCTGCATTCAGATCTGCAAGATCTACTGAAACTGCTGTCTTATATTTCTGCACCTAGGTAATGAGATCTTCAGTGAAAATTGTAAAGAACATCTATTTATTACCTTCTTGAAAGAGGAATTTGCAGTTGTTTCCTATCAACCTTCCTTTCAATGCAAGGAGAGAACCTGCCTGAAACAGAACAGTGCTGAGCAGCTGCTGCTCTTCATTTGCAGAGCTGGGCTTCTGGAAAAGTCATTCACCAACACCTCATGGAAATTGTTTATTTATACAATGTGTAGAAAAAAAGCCACAAACAGTTTTAACTTGAGGAAAATACAAGTGCATTTGATACGAAGGAGAATCTTTGTCATGTGTTCTTAAAGATGCTTACAAGACTAGGGTATTTCCCTCCCAATATCACTATCCCTATCCCATTGGAGGACAAAAGAAGACTTATTCCAAATGCAGCTCTCTACAGACAGCTGAAACTGGAGGAGCTAAATACAGAGACAAGTTCATCCCCTTGGTGATCAAGTCTTGTTTTATCAGTAACCTGTGGTCACTGCAGGACAGACCTCAGCAACAGCATCCCCTTGGACTTGCCATTTCTTGGTTTCTCTCTTGGGATATATTTTCCTTAAGTCTCTACATTTCCTTGAGATAAACAGTACCTTTTTAGAGGTACTTTATTCCTGAACTAAGATACCATCTGGAAGTGGCCTTAGTGTGATGCATGATCGACTTGCAGTTAAACACACAAATGTTAACATAAGATTTTTGTGTACAAAGTTGTCAGAGAGAAAAAACATGAATGTAACAGCTGCATGTAAAACATGGTTGTTTTTGCTTACAGTGTTCCATCAGTATTTACCTTGGTTTTTTCACAGGTTGTTTTTCTCTGTGATCAAGATGACAGCAGTCCCTGCCATCTCACACTATTCCTCTATTAAACACCTTGTGTCATTCTACAGCTTATTCTGATGAAATTTGTTTAAACCTCTGCAGGAACAGAGAATTGCCAAGTTTTTGTCTGGCACTTTCTATGGCTTCATGACTGAGGCTGATTTAAACTTCACGAAACTTATTTTCTCTTCTCAAAATCATCTGAAAAAAGACAAGAGTGCTTTTAGATAATTTTATCCTCCTCTATACAGTTCTGACTTATTCTTGAAGCATAGGACCCCATTTGCTGGGCTTTGAGCCACTTTAACATAAAAGTTAACCTAAAAATATAACTATACGTCAGTGTCAACTCAGTGATTCCGTAGCTTAAAGGTGTGATGCATAACCCAAAAGTCTGCTGGTATAATGTGACCAAAGTTGTTCCTTTTTGATGTGGACTGTGACCAGTGTAGACCAACCCTTTCCTCCCTCCACAGAGCTGATGAGCGTAGACCAACCCTTTCCTCCCTCCACGGAGCTAATGAGCTGTCAAGCTGCAGAGCTAACCCACCTCACTGGGGACACTTTAGTAAACAACACAGATGAACTCCTGTGTGTCCTTAGCACCTCCAACTTTAGATGTCTGCAGGAAGCTGCCTTTAGAATAAGTCTTCTTTTCATGCCAGGCTTCTGACTTGCTCCAGAATTGCTCTGAAAGGCAAGATACCTTGTTTCCTTTTGTCCATGGAATTGCCATTTTTTCATGGAAAGATAACAAGAAGAACCTGTGAAGAGCTGCTGAGCAAGAAGAAAAAGAATGGCAGCTATTTAATACGGGAGAGTGAGAGTGTGGAAGGAGCCTTGTGTCTCTGTGTTTTGTAAGTACCCTAATACTAATTTTTTATGAGTTTTCAGTTGGATCCAAAGACAACAATCACCTTCTCTAACATTAATAGCTTTTACCTAATACTAACAGACTCCGAGGGAGTGTGTCTATGTATTCAAGTAGTGCTGGTTGCTTTAAGTGACTAGTGAGAGGGTGGCATTTCCAAAAACCTTTTATGTAACAGATGATAAATTAAATCTGGTGATGCTGTTCTCTCTCTTTAGACAATAAGGGGAGCCCAGAGAAAATAACTCAGCCTGCCAAAACATGCTAAGAGCCTTACTCAAAGTAACTGCCTCTGTAATGATGAGTAAACACCATTTCAGCACTGTTGAGACACTGAAAAGACTCAGAGAGTGTTACAAAACACTTCCTTCTTTGTAGAATTTCTGTCTGATGAAAGCTCAGCCTTGAGTTTCAAAGGAATTTTACCTGATATAAAACCATAGGCTGAGGCTGAAAATTACAAAATTCTGTTTCAATTCATATGACAAATCCACAGATAAGACGGGCATAAAAAACTGCTATTTCCGTCTGAAGCTTTAATTACTACAGTTAAAATTTTATTACGTTCTTTTTCTGTAGGGAATAGCACTTTTATTTTCCTTTTTACACTTTTCATTTATAATTGATCTGTTCTCAATGCATTCAAAGTTTAAAAACTAGAATCTAGGTCTTTGTTTGAACCTATGAGGCTTTGCACTCTCATTGCGGATACGTTTGAGCATGACATGAAAACCTTTTAACACATCTAATTAATATAAAAATATGAGAAGATATTTTTATCAATCACTAAAAATGAATTTCTCATGAAACAAATCAATGGAGAGGGGAGAAAAAGGGAGAGAGAAATGGAGGACTACTGGGTTGGACGGTAGAAGAAAGGAAGTCTGCAAAATAACAGAACGAGGAGAAGAAATATAGCAAGTAGGGGAGAAAGAGAGCCCTCAGCAAGGGAGCTACAGGAACCTGCTTGGTTCCTTGAACCAGTATGGTGTGGAATGAGACAACGCAGGGGGTGAGGGGACAGCAGGGAGATGGGAGGAAATGTGCATCCACACCCTGTCAGAAGGGACAAATGGGGAGCCTGACACAGAGGAAGAATGACAATGTTAGCTAGAACCTGGGTTAAGCTTTGTGCCACACCAACACAGTTGCTTTTCCTTTTTTTTTTAAGGGCAAAGCAGATTTGCCTTGTGACGTCTTGCAGGCATACACATCTGTCACATCTGCCTGCCACTATATTCTGTGCAGGCACATGAAAAATCATGTGACTTCCAGTTTGCCTCTGTGGGTTTTAGTGTTAAAAGCTGATAAAAACTGAAGTGTTTAGTGGATTTGACTATAATCCCAACATGAACAAATGCCATAGCTAAACTACAAGAGTGGCAGCAGTGGTGCACAGATAGATGGTGGTTTGCACAGGTCAGAGCAAGGCTTGTGTTCAGGCAGCACATGGGATGGTATTAGTGCACTGTAGGAGAATTGCCTCAGAAATGGGGCTGCCTGGCAGTGGTTCACTAGGCAAACTGCCCTAAAACTGGGGGCAATCAACACTAAAGCTCTTAGTGATGTTCAAAGGCAATTTTTGAATTAACATTGCATCTTAACACCTTGTTTAGCACCTAAGATGGTTGATGTGCAAGCTGATAAACCCTTCTCAAATTAACTGATCTGTGGGCAGAGACACTGATCCACTTGCTACAGCAAACAAACAAACTTTCTTGTCCTTTTTTATTGGGATATGGGGAGAGTTCACTCCCATGGAGGACCTGAGAGTCAGAATGGTGGGACCAGTTCAAACGCATCTCTCCTCTAATTGGGCAAGGTGCACAGCTCTGCTGATACACCTTCCTCCACAGCACACTGTCTCCTTCATCCAGAATTATTCCAGGTCTCTGATAGCGCCTCAGTTCAGAGCTACTGTTTTTGCTACTGTTCAACGTGCCATTCTCCCTCTCACCTCGCTTTTCTTCCAAACAAAACATTTTATTTGTACCCTATTACTAGCTCTTGGTAAGCATTTAGTAGTTAATGAGGAAACAGAAGTTTCCATTTTAATGGTAGTTTCATGTTCATTTAGTAAAAATTACAGTAGCTGAATAATATCCAGGCAGTAATGTTTTAAAATTTAGTTAATTAGTAAAAAACAAGTTTCAAAAATTATCAGTTCCCGGTATTTCTTTTCCGCACTTCTCTGTCTATGTGCAAAGAATGAGCACTCACCTTTATAAAAGTACTCTTCAGCAAGGAGCATGTGGATTTCCACAAGTATTTCAAGAAGGCAAAAACCAAAATATGCATCCCTGTGATACCACTCTTTGAATTAAAATAAATCTGTTATAACTGGAAGCCTTATTTTTATCTCAGTTCATAGTAACTTTTTTTGCAGAACAAAGTAGTTTATTTTCAGAGTAACCCTACATTTCTGTGCAAGTCCCCTGAGCCAGGTTTTTGCCCCAAGATTCTCCTTCTCATGACAGTTCACATAGCCACACAGGTACAGCTGGAATCCTCCTGATAAACAGGCACACCAAAAAAACTTGGTTTTAGATGCTGCTCCCCAACCTCCTCACTTATTTGTGAAGTATATTTTCTTGCAACTCTGCTACCTTTTTTGATCACAGTCACTATCTCCAGTTCACCTCCTGAATTGCTGCTACAGTGGTATCTGACAAAGCTTTTATTTCTGTTGACAAAATATATCCAAGGACATCAGTAGCCTCAGTGTTCAAACACCTGCATATTATCAAAAATAACAATAAAATAACTAAAACCCTGGGAAATGCAAAGGAAGAAAATTATTCTAAGAAGTAGGAGCCATACAGTCATTTTCAGGGTGTTGGTGACTGGAGGCTATTTCCTGCCAACATCTCTGCAAGAATTCAACAGCCTTCTTGTGACAGAAATGCAAAATGAAGGTTAGAGCAGTGAAGAAGATACGAGAAAGATGAGAAGGGGTGATGTCTGTGGAATCAAATTATGCTTATTAAAGGCCTGTGTTAGGCTAAATTCATATGTTCTTTGAAACTCCTGGTTTCAGTAATCTTGTACTTCTACTGTTAGAGTAATCTTGTACTTCAAGATATTAAATCTTCACCCATTTTGTAATCTCCAGGATCTCTTTTGCTTTTCTGTCTCTGCCTCATTCAATTTTACTGCACTCCTCATGTCTCTAATACTGTTTACTGATATGTCCACTTTGTTAATATGACATATTATGTATACAATATGTTCTTCACAGCTTTGAGGACCTTATCTACACTTACCGTATCTTCAGGGACTACCAAGGATATTTTAGAATACAGGTGAGTAACTCTCGTTACACCTCTAAAGACTGTATTAAGGATCACAGATTTTAAAAAAATCATAAATTAAAAGATCTTAGATTACTCTATGATTAATGATCATTTTAATCTATTGTCATTTTAGTTTATGATCATAGATTTTTTAAAAAAATACATAAACACAATACTATAGAAAATATTTCCAAGTTTTCTCTCTATTCAATTTTTATTATAGATGAGCTCAAAAAGCAGCTCTTGTGTTAGTAGACAAAGTGGCTCTGTTATTTATTAACCAGCTGCTTTCTCATTTGACCATTCCTTTTTAATAGCACTGATGAAATATCTATATTTTCTTACTTTCTCCTGTTCCTAATGACCTTTTTCTACTTGAAAGCACTGCTATTGCATGTATATCTCATAGGGATCTGGGATATTGCAATGATCTTTTTGATTTAAAGAATCTATAATTCTGTGCAATTGTGAGGCACCTGACGTGACAATGCAAAATAATGCTGCTTATTCAAGTAAAACAAGTCTTAGAGAGACTAATGCATCAATCAAATCCCCAGGCAATGTGAAAGGACACCTAAAAGCTGGCTCACTCCCCTGCTTGTAGTAGCAGAGCCAAGAGGACTGCCAATATTAAGCAGCATTTAAGTGGAATGAGGAAATCACTTCATAAAGAACACTCCAAGCTCTCATATGCTGGTAATTTATTGCTTATTAGAGGTTTTGCCTCTAATATGTGTATGAAAGAAATAATTTCTCATGAAGAAGAATGGTTTGCTGACAAAAAATACTCTGTTTTGGGCCTTAGCCACTCTACCAGAGTTATGCTGTCATTTCTGTCAGCAGGTAACTCAGATATTTTTAGACTTTTCAAACCCACTCTTCCTTATACAGTTTTGCCAATAATGTGAAAGAATTCAGTTCTTAAAAATTTTAAGTCAGATTTATTTAGCTTACTAAAATAATTGACTGAAATAATGTATTGATGGTGGAGGAAAGGTTGTTTGGGTTGTGTTTTTTTAAGGCCAGATTCAGCCATGAGCTTTCTAGAGTGCAACAGGCTGGCCCAACCAGCTAAGCACTCCCATAGCTGTTCACTCCCTCCCTCCTTAGCAGGACAGGGTGGGGGTAAGAGAACAAAAGGAGCAAAAGTGAGGGAACTCCTGGACCAGATAAAATACAGTGTAATATGTAAATAGGTAAAGCAAAGTCGTGCACACAAGAAAAGCAAAGAAGTAGTTTAGCAGCTCCTTCCCATCAAGAGGCAGATGTTTAGTGACCTCCAGGAAAGTGAGGCCTCAGCACACAAATAACCACAAACGTCCTCCCTTTCCCTAAGCTTTTATTGCTGAGTACAGTGTCAGATGGGGTGAGATGGGATAGCCAGAATCTTGCACGCCCCCAGCCTACTCCCCAGGGGAACCAAGTGCAAGAAAGAGACATCCTTAATGCTGCACAAGCACTGTTCAGTAACAGCCTAAATGTGCTGTGTTATCAGCACTGTTTCTGCCACAAATTCAGAGCATAGCACTATGTAGGCTGCCGTGAAGAAAGTTAACTCCTCCCAGCCAGACCCAGTTCACAGAGGCATAGGCACCCAGTCCATCCAGGGCTGAATGGAGGATGAAAGATGCAGAAAGCCAAAGAATATAAATACATGTTTCTTTGTTAGCTATCAGATTAAGTGAAACCAAAGCCCTGCTCTCTTTTAATGACTACTAGTCTGCTAGTAGTACTGCTCACTGTCTGTCACTGCCCTGAAGTCACAGCGGATCCCTGCAGGGCTGAGCTGCAGGAGCAGTTCAGTCCTGTCACATGAACTCACACTTAAAGAACAGTTTTTTGCACACGACTTTTGCTTGCCAATTCTGATATTGTGTAAAAGTTTGGGTTCTGTTTGTCACCTAAAATGCACTTAAAGGCAGCATTTTAAGTGAGTACTAAATATGGTATCCCTAAATATGGTATCCCTATCAGACCAGAGTGCACTGTGCAAAGCTGTCACTCTTCAACACTGCTGTAGTGGATCGCTGCAGCACACATCTACGCCAATAATTTAACTGATGTTCTTTTTGAAAAAGAAAAAAAAGAAAAAAAAAAAAAAGATGGTGAAGGAGGTTACTTTTAGTGCCATAACCATGGCTCCGAACAAGTGATCCTAGTGTTTTAAGGACAGTGGAATATTCTGTCACCAAACCTGTTTACAGAATAGTTCCTTGGTAAATAAGAAACAACTTATTATTCTTTTCATTTAGGGGACTCCATGTGAAGGGAACTTGCAAACACATTTTGTTATCCTTTCCTTACAGACTGCTGAAGGTGTTCCAGAGAGGACCTTCAAAACATTAACAGACTTAATATACACTTTTGAAAAGCCAAATCAAGGACTAATAACAAAGCTCCGCTACCCAGTGAAGAAACCGAAGGCCTTGCGAAGAAGACAGAGGTTCAAGTCAGGAATGGACAGTGTTTATGAAGGTGAGAAACTCAGCTCTGCCTTTGTGGTTTTTAAAAGATGACAGCATTGATAGGTTTGTAGTGAATACTTGTTAAATGTCTTCTTGCATGGACAAAAGTTTTACATCCTCCCTTCTCTCTTATGTTCACTGAAATGGTTATTCTTAGCTCACAGGTTACTTACCCTCACCCACTACAAATGAAGAAATTAAAATTGCTAGAGATACACAATGATGAAATTTCTCATTCATGGTTGTTGATGCTTCTAGGCTGGAGAAGGCTGAGAACCAGTTTTACCCAATGTGCTTCTGCCAAGGTACCAGGCCCTTGCACTTCATTGGGAGTTGAGGCTGTTCCTTACCTTCAATGTCCAGATTCTAAGATATTTTTATATCAAAACCTTACTCAGTTAGTTCTAAGATGGGCAGGTAAGCAAGCCAGTTTGTGATTTGTATTCAAACATGACTAATTGATAACAAGCATATAGCCCTGTGCTCAGGATCACAGCTTTGGAACCAGAGTTCAGCCTCTCATTGCTCTTCTGTTAATTTATAGTCACGAGTCCCAGGTGTAGGATGAGGATATGATGCTTCTACCTGACAGAATTATGCAAATGCATACAATAAAGACACAGGTTCTCATAAAGCTTTAGACTGTGTTGTATAGCCCCATGTCATCCTCACATCCCTGTTTTGAGAAGCATGACTGGAGATACTGTTGGTAACTTGCTGGTATCCCTCACACCATTCTTCATGTTCCCACTGTACAACACTCAGCTGCAGCATCCATCAGGCCATGGGCTGCAAAATAACCCTGAGACTGTTCCATGACCTCTGGCAGAGTGTGTTGAGAGCCCCAGCCAGGGCACGCGTGAGCAAAGGAAATCCTTTCATTAAGTACAGATATCATAAAGGAAACAAAATTTTGGAGTCTCCACTCTGCCCTGTGATTTGCATCTCAGGCCCAACAACAGCTCAGCATGGTGTGGGGCAGTGTTATGACCTGTTTATTAAAGCTATTAGAAATGCCTCTGCCCAAATTAAGGTTCAAACGAGCCCATATGTCAGTGACAATAGTATGGGTTTTATATGATAGTAAATATGAGAGGGAGAAAAAGGAGAGTAAGAAGAAGAGAAAAGACAAAGAGGTGTGGGGGACAGAAAGAGATTGACAGAAATCACTGTCCACTCCATGGATCCCAACAATGCTCTGTTGATCCTCTCCAGCTGGTCTTCTTGGCAGTGAAGGCTGCCCCAGAAAGCACAGAATCCAATGGGTTAATATACACTCAGGCTAGGTGGGAAAACCCAGGCACCTCCCTGGGGCAAGGGGGAAGTTTGTCAGTGTCTCTTACAGTAGACTCTGGGTTTGTTGCCTCACATGCAGCCCTGTGGGACAAGACTTCAGGAATCCTTTGAGGATCAAGGCATCCCCTCAGCTGCCTCTCACATGAATGTTCCGTGGATGTGGCGTTGCCAAGGTTGGGAGTTCCACAGCTGGGCCAGTTCGCATGAGGAAGGATGGGCTCACTGCCCCTGAGCAGAGGTTACAACACGCTGAAACTTCCTCCCCTCCACCTTGTTTCAGGAGGGAAATTTGTGCAAACCTGCTCCCAGCAAAGGGGTCTGTGGGCTGCAGCCTTCCCCACCCCAAAGTAAGCCAGAGATGATTCTTAGCGGCTGCTGGGTTTGGCTCACATTCTTACTTGTTTACTTGTTGGTTTCAGGTGACTGAAGAATGGGTTTTTTCCTTTATCTAATCTCAGCAGTTTGATTTGCAGTCCAAAGTTCCAGTCAGGCATCTTCAGGGAAACTTCTTTGGTTGTAGCTTCCTTATACAGTTTTTGTTATAATGAGCAGAACTTTATATCAAAGTATGAGGCATGAACTATTTCAGTCTCTGACAGGCAGCCCCTCCGTGCTGCAGTCACTGGGGTTTCACACACACGAGCAGTGCAACCGCTCTGGCCGAGCTCCCACAGCACTGTGTGCACTAAGCTGCAGTTTTGGGGCCTGAGCCCCAGCAACCTCGCTGAGGGGAAGTCGCAGAAACACATTTCCCATGTCTTCAACATTACCATGTCACCTCTATCACAAGGCAAATATGCCACCTTTGCTCTAAAAACGTTTTTATGGTTTCTTATCATTGCTGTTCCAGGGAGACAGAAAATTGTGCAATAGCATGGGTATGTTTTCAGGAAGAATCAGATGTAATATATATTTTAGTTTAAATCCTGCAATAGGAATTTTTCTAGAAGATGCACAATGTCCTCATCTGGACTCACAGAGAGTGAAACAAACCCTTTCATTTCACTGTGAAAATATGTGTAGTCTTCCATTAAAATGGAGGCTTTTTAGAAATAATGAGACTACTTTAGAATTGGTTTTATTAAATTTTTATTTAATTACACAGCATTCCAAACTTCCCTCTCAGACTGCATTATTTCATGCCCACAGCAGGGGCTTACGTTAATGTCATGATGGCTCTCTCTGAAACACAGGCACTGCCCAAAGCATGGCAGTGGTCCCTAAAGCAAGCACCCTATATCCCTGTCCTATCCCCCACGTGCCACCAGCAGCTGCCTTTGCTGCACGTGGGAATGAGCGCTCCAGTGCGACCAGTGGAACACCTCAGGGGACTGGGGTCACAATCCTGGTGGTTGGAGCCTAGGAACAGCTTTTCTGAGAGCAGCTGCTTGAAGAGCAATAGGTTTCCATACTAGAGGTTTGAGCTCCAAACATTGAATTTCTGCCTTTTCCCTGGCTTCTCAAAAACTGACAAAGTGTAAGAGAGAATAGGATTTTCCAGGCTCTCCTCCTTTAGTTGGGATGAGAACTTTTCTCTTGGATATTTATTTACAGAAGAAGGGGTGTGTTATGCAAGTCACAGATGTCTTGGCTATTGATCTGATTTACCAAGAATGGATGATTTCTGACCTTTGACTGTTCCTCAGGAAGGACGGGGTCTCATGTGGATACAACTGTTTACAACAGTGCTTGCTGGGTCAGAATGCAGGCTTTGCCAGCAGGTGTGTTCCTGGAGAATCCAGTCCACAGGACAGGGGGCCTAAATGTTGGCCCTGCAATAGCAGAGAGAACACGGAGAAACCACACTGAGTTACTGTTACCTGCCCTGCCACAGGCCGTGCTGCTCACCATGGCCTTCCAGAAGAGCACCTTGCAATGACACCATTTTTTGTTTGTATTGGTTACTTCACAGACATGGATGACGACGGTGATTATGTCAATGTCCTGCCCTGAAGGATCTGCACCTGATGGTTTGGGAAGCTGCTGTTCCAGGATGTGCCCGGCACAGTGCCTCAGCTGGGGAGAGCTTCCAGCTGGGTGTCCTCTGCTCTAGATCTGGAATTACCCTCCTCCTTTTGCAGACTGTCAGAGTAGCTGCATCTTCTACCAGTAGATCCAGTACAAGCTATTATGCATGTTTGCTCAGAAATAACAGAAGTACGTTTTGTTGCAGACACACACACACACACACACTCCCCCATAGGTGTGGGGGGAATCTATCTTGTGTCCATCTATGTGTCTTCTGGTGATTTTTAACCAGCAAATTGTCCAAGACGTTGACTGCTAAAGTGAACATTCTGTTAGAAGGCAGCAGTATAAATACCTGAAATGAATGGGCATAAGTAATTTATGGCAGAATTGGCAGGTGTTGATAATAACCATATATGACAAAACTATTGGCATTGTAAGATGCTTTAAAACCCCCAATTTTGTTATTTTGTGATTCATGTTACCTCATTGTTGGAGGAGTGAATAATATTTCAGCAATGTCAAGGAATACTAGTAGTCTGAATGATGCAAATTGAAACAAAAATGCTGTGTTAATCCATGCTATAAAAAATTAACCAACTAGAGGAAAACGGTTTGAAATACTTTTAATGTTGAGGAATGGTTCTGGCAGATTACAAGAGGACTGCAAGTTCTACATGCATGTCAGCATCAACACATCCTTTTTTAATAAGTTCTGTACATATGGGAATGCTTACTCCATTTTCTACTGCCATTAGTTCTGTATTATGTATATATCTTTTTTTGTTTGCTTTGGGTTTGTTTTTTTTTAATGCGAGAATTTGCTTTAATATTACCCCCAATTGTAAATATTTAATAAATACTTTGGTTCTGAAGGTGGCCTGCAACTAGCAGCCACAGCAGAACTGGAATGTACGTCCTGACTCTTCTAGTCACTACTAAAGAGTCCCTCACCATTTGAGACTGCAAGGAAGACATTAGTATTGGTTGTACGTTTAAGACTCTTCACAAATTTTTGATGTATTTTAATGGATAACACTAGTTAGATTTTTTTTTTTCTATTATGTTTCTCTCACACCATTATTTGTCAAAGGAATTTTGGACCTTTCAGTGCTTTGGACTTCATTATGAATTTAACAGTACTGCAAGTTTTTGGTTCCAGGCTCAACTAATATTTGTAGCATGAAAGAGAAAAAAAAAAAAAAGGGGGGGAGGATTATTAATTAACCCTAGCAATGCCAAGAAATACTAAAATATATGTCCAAAACTTCAATAACTGAAAAGAAAGTAGTTGTCCACGAAAAATGGTACTATGGGACATAAACACCCCAGTCCTTGCTCTGTAGAGCACATAACTGACGGGTCTCTTTGCTTGCAGAATCCAGCAGCCTGTCTGATAGCTGGTTATCACAGGTACCAGACTGAGGAATTGCTGTGCTGAGACACCCCACCTCCAGCACAGTCCTTAACAAAGCACAACACTGTAGGTTTTCTGAAATTACAGTCTCAGCAGTCCCCCAGGTGCTCACTTAGTCACACTGATGCTCAGCCTTGGGAAAAGGCCGAGTGACTAGGAATCCCAGCCTGTGCCTCACAGTGCCTACTGAGTGACTCTGATGGCTGAGCAGGGGACAAGGGCTGGGCTGAGGTGCCTTTCAGGTGGCACTTGGCAGCGTGTTTTGGACTCAGATTTACAACAGTGGTACTGGCTGCAGCTCCTGGTGCAGCATCCAGGACTGAGGGTGACTCCAAGCCCACGCTCCAGTCACTTCTCCAGTGTTCCCCTGAAGCAATCATGTGAAGCAGAAGACACGAGAAGGATCAAGGACTTGAGAGGCAAGAGACACAATGACATTTACATTACATCTACATTGCTTGCATGTGCTTTACGGCAGTGTTTGTCTTAACAGAATAGGAAAATATAGAGGCCAATATAGACATTCCTACACATATTTGCAGCCTAATATGGCAGAAAACAATCCGTGCACGAATTGAGAAAACATGTTCAAAAGCTTCACACAGCAGCATCTACCTGCCGACATCCGAAAGGTGGGTGGGTGTGTGTGTGTCCATGTCGAGGGGTTGAGCATGGGACCGGAACCTCTTGTACACTCGAAAGGTTCGAGCACATGGTGTAAGGAAGAACATGGTCCAAGAAGGGCGTGATCCCGGTGTCCCGGGGCGCTCCAGCTGCAAGCGGTACGAGGAAAGGATTCCTGCTGCAGCGCAGGCAGGGCGGGCGGGCGCAGTGCCCGCAGCGGCCTGCGGGGGTCGCTGTGTGAGGCGGACGAGCGGTCGGGTCGCGGGACCGCGGGTTCGGTCCCCGCCATGGCTAGGACACCGCCAAAACGTTCCCTTCCCGCGGGGGAGGCCAGGGAACCACAGGCGGGAGGGGAGGCTGGCTTCTGGCGGAGCTTAAGCCCTCCCCAAGGAAAGGATAATGGGGACTAGAGAGACAGCAGGAAGGCGAGGCAGGGCTGCGGGCGCCAGGTGGGAACCGACGGCAGCTCCGACAGGACACAGCCCTCCAGAGGCTGGCCGGCTGGAAGACTCAGCTCACCCCGACCACACAGAGCTCCACTTAGGAAAAGCATCCCTCTGGATCGCCCCGACGGCACGNCCCGGATCGTCCGGCTCTCGCCACCTCCCCTGAGCCGTGGTTGCTGCCCACCCCTGCCTCCCTTAAGCAAGATGGCGGCGGCGGTGTCTCCCGTGGTGCCGCGCGGCGGCCGCTCGCGCTCAGTGGTCGCTGCGTCACGATGGCGGCGGCGGCGGGAAATGCGAGTGAGGGCCGAGTGTGGAGCGTCTGAGGGGCCGCGCCGCCATGGACGCCCCGCGCTGCATGAAGGCGCTGCTCCTCGCAGCCACCGAGTACCGCGCCGCCAAGACAGCGCACAACGCCGCGCTCCTCCAGCGCAGCCTGGAGGTGGGAGCGGCGCCCGTCCCGGGGGCGCGGAGGGAGCGGGGGGTGGGAGGGGACTGTGGTGTCCGTTATTGTAGTGTTTTATGGTGTGTTTGTGTGTTTGCACCCTGGGTAAGCAGACAGTATGTGTTACAAGGGGCTCGTTTTTTTATTTTTCCCTAAAATTCTGGCCCGCATGAATAATTTCAAAGCTTAAAGAATAGTGTGTGAATGACGAGCTGGTCTTGTATCTGGAGATTTCCAGTTTCGTGCAGCACGTATTCAAACATGTTTTCTGCTAAGGAGGTGGGCCAGTGCCTTTCCCTGATCTTCAGGTACAGCTTTGTGTACAACTTATGTGGTGGCCTTTGAATTAATCTCCAAATCACCTTTTACAAATACAGATTTATTTTAATTACTAGAACGTTTATATGACAGTATCTCACTTTGCTTTCCTCTCTATATCCCTCGAAAAGAGACACAGAGGGAATATACAAAACCAACATTATGTGTCTCCATAATGCAAAATATGAATCGTGTCTACCTGTATTGGTGTGAAGGTGCATATTTTTTTGTCTCTTCTTATATAGGGTTCCCCCGAGCTCAGGTTGCATTTTTTCATCCCAGTCACAGAGTGCTCCCAAAACAGCACTGGCTGCCACTGCAGATCCTCCTGGAGTGTCACCTTTGGGTCCATGTCCAGGCTTTTGGAAGGCAGGCTGATTGCTACGTGTTTGTGTTGAGCAATCTGTTGGGTTGTTCTTTCAAAATAAATAAATTTGGTACTTTCCAAGCATAAAGGAATGAAAAACAGATTTTTTTTTTCCATTACCGCTTTTTTTTTTCTTTCCCAGCAGATGTGAACATAAACGTCCCATTTAGAATGGCACTTACTTTCTCAGTTTGTGTAGTAGGACAAAATATATTTCATACACCTCTATGCTTTGACTTCTGTGTCAATTACATTGTTGCAGTTGAGTAAGTAAGGTTGTTTTTCTCTCTTCATCTCCAGGTTATCTCTGGACTGAAGCTTACCCGTTTTTTTGCTTCAAACCAGATTCTACCTAGTGAATGTCTCAGTTGCCTTGTAGAGCTCCTGGAGGACACTAATATAAACCCTTCTTTGGCCTCATCTGTGGTTACTTTGCTATCACAGCTAGGTAAGGTTTGCATCTGAACTTTTTACCTTTTGTCTGGGCAAGGGAAGATAAGACAAATGCTGATTCTGTGGCGTGGCTGATGAATGTCTTGGAAGAAGCATAAGGTTTGAAAGATGAAGTATTTTTCATTGTAGTGGAGTGCTTGGCTAAGCCACCTCTTAAGTTTTGCAGTGAGAAGGAGATTTAAAGTCATCCCTGTGAATGACAATGATCATGTTTGTCAGAATTTGTTTATCCACTGGGTAGGGTGAGAAATTATTCTCTTATCCTGACTTGTCAAAGTATTTTTGGAGCTGGAAAAGATTATCTTTTTAATCGAGAAACCTGGCTAGGGCGAGCAAGGATAGGGAGCAGTCATGTCACATCCTCAGCTGTCATCACCTCAGTTTCCCTCTCCCACTGGAGTATTTGCAGGCAGTGTGGGCTCTCCAATAGCCTGGCCTGTGTGCATCAAGTTTCCCAACTGCAAAAGAGGTTCTACTGCCTTTAACTTGTGTCTTGAGATGCCTTTTTTGGGATTTTTTTTCCCCCTCTACTTCACGGAAATGGGACCTCATTGTCCAGGGAGTTGTGTGCTCAGAGCACAACCTACATATACAGGGAAGAGTTACCCCATCACTGCTTATTTTCTGATCATATATGAGTAGTTCTTCAAGGTTTGAGTCCTTTATGATGCTCCCTTGTTTATCTTCTTCTGATTCATGGAGTTTAAGCCTCTCTGAGCTTCCTTTTATGTTTTTGGAACAATTACTGTAAATTATATTTGTTGCTGGGGTTCGGTCTGGAAAATTTTAAGAATTGAGTCCTCTTCCAAAAGATCTATTGCTCTACCTGCTTTGCTCTACATCTCTTTGAGGGTTGCCTAAGCAGAACTGGCTTCTATTTATTTATTTAACTAATGCTAGATAACCCTATCAAGTTATCAGTTTGAGTCTACCTTTCCACCACAGCATGAGGCAAGAAACTGAGCTCATTGAGTTTAAGATCTAAGCCTTTGAAGTGCAGGTTTCAGGATCTCAGAACTGAAACTTGGCAGATAGGAGGTAGGCTATTCTTTCAGTGTTCAAGCATCTTAAGAAAATGGATTAGTGTTGTAATTAATTGTATGTCCAGAAGTGAGGTAGAGAGGCAAGTGCATAGGAGCTGTCATTTGTTTATACATGTACCTTTCAAACACACATGAAGAACTGCTCAGAGACTTTGGCTTCTGTTTCAACTGCTAGCTAATACAGCAGTTTCTTTTGGTATGAGATGGGGTTTTTGCTAATAATTCCTGAATTCCAGCTTCAGACACAGATACTAGAGAAGCTCTCCAGGACACCTACAACCTGACCAGCGTGCTGGCAGGAGTGGTTCATCGAAGTTCTACTAATCTGAGCGACCCAGTCTTATTACAGGTAAAGGAACTAATGCTTCATAATGTTTGGCTACTGTTGCATAATAAATGTTATATTGTATGCATACAATAAGCTTTCAAAAGCTTATTGTCAAGGGAAAGTTGATCTTAGCTGTGTACTTTATCTGCTGTGTGAGGTGGGTATGACAGGAATTTGACAATTTATAGAGTTCTTTGTACTCTCTTTAATCTTACTGTGCTTCTCACCTGCTCTAATAAAAAAAAAAAAAAAACCAAAAAAATTCCACAAAGCAAAAATAACAACCAGCCAAAAAAAATGCTACTTTTTAAAAATTATTTTAAAATGTCACTGCTTGAGAGCTCGGAGGATTGATTTCCAGTTCAGGTGTTTGGCTGTTTCTCCTGACACGAGCTGTGTCATAACACAAGCCTGGAGATCATTTTGTTTAATCAGTACTTTGACAGGTAACTGTGAAGAGTTGAAAGGAAAGCTGTGGCTGCCTGTTTTCATGAGAGGTTTGCAGAGCATATGTGGCCTCCTTTTTTCTGGTCAGTGCTACCACACTAGTGAAAGCCAGGTGCTGTACTAATTGAAGCTTACAGTGAATCTGACATCCATCAGTTTGAACTCACCAATTTTAACCTGTCCTTAAAGTTTTCTGTATTTTTTTTCAAATATGCACAGGTTTTCCTCTAGGTTTTCAGCACGTACTTGCTGGTGGTCTGTTGTCACTTGTCTTTTTCTGAAAAACAGAAAATTAATTTACTAGTCCTGTGGCTCTTGTCCTGTGGAAAATAAGTCAGGCATCCAGTAAAGATCCCTTTTCTTGTGGTTTGCATATTTCTCAAAGCACTAGGAGTACCGCAAGATCTAGGGATCCAAGTGGCTGACCCGTCAACAGGAGAGATTTTGTAGTCACCAGATAGATCCAGTCTTAAGACCTTGGAGCCCTTAGATGTCTAAATGGTGAGGTTTTGTTTTAACTGCTAACCTCTTTGTGATTTTTGTCATGTTTGAGTGTGTTGACTGCAGTTATGTGCCAGAAGAGTGTCGTATGAAGAACTTTGATACCCTTAGATCTGTTTGCAGTCTTTAAAGCAAACCTGTTTTCCTGTAAGCATCCTTTCCACAAGACCTTGCAAAGTGCTTTTTGGATTTTGATGAGACTTCTAGACCTAGGACAGAATGGAGAACTTGCTGGTGAGGCAAAGGGGAAGAATTGAATGTGATGCCTTCAGAGGCTGACCTGGAATAGAGACTAGACAGAGCTAAAAAATACAGTAGGATACACCTTGGGCGCTACAAGAGCCTGGCCAGGGCTATACACACCCAAGATGGACCCAAAATGGTCACAAAATTGACAACCAGTCATGAGGTTTCACACTTTTAGAAGTTTTGGTCTATTTGCATATTTGGGTTAATTGTCCAATTACAGCTTCAGGTTATGGAGTCCCACCCTCCTTGATTGCTCTTTGCAATTCACAGTTGTTTATGCTTTTTGGGCCTGAAGCTGCAATGGCTGTCCTTGGTTCTTGGGCTGGAAAAGGATTGTTTTGTCTATTTACCCTGTGAAGAGAACTTGCTAACACCTAATGTGCAGCTCAGAGTTACACACCAAGGCAGCACAGAATCTGAAAAATATGAAAGCTAAAACTTAAGGTATCAAATGGGCTGAAAAGGTAACACCTCTGTCAAAATAAAATCTTAATAACCTTTTTGGGCTTTTACTAAGTACATCAGTATGTCAGGACATTACAATGTGCTTGCAGCAGCTTGTGTAATTGTTATGTTGATGTTAGAGTCTGAAAATCATTCAGTTGTGGTCTCTTGATACTTGTCCTTTCAGTTTCATCTTTTGTAACATCCCTCCTGAGGTGGTGTAGGACAGGCGTGTGAACAGCTTTCTGTTTCCTCAGGGTATTCAGTTGCTGCAGAGACTAACCTACAACGTTCCCATCTTTTGTGCTGGTGCCAACATCGATGGATTAATTTCGTTTCTAATGCGTCGTGTGTAAGTGTGTACTCGGTGTCTTTTCTTATGGGAAACAGCAAGCCAAGTTTCTAAACTTTCTGAAGGCCACTAGAGTACTGTACTGACAGTATCCAGAGTGAGCTGTGCTCTGAAGTGAACAGACTTTCCTTTGATAAACCGTGTACTTGTTACAGATTGTCAAATGCAGTGATTGTGGGACTTTGGGTGATGGAATATTAATTGGTCTCAGCCCACCTCCACACCTCTGGGAGCAGGGAGCTAACAAAGAGAAAAGCCAGGAGGAAATTCATGCTTGTCACTAGGAGCAGACTTGTTAGATTAATAAAATTTTGATTCAAGTGCCCGTGTAAGAAATCTAATGAATCTTAGAAGTATATGTAATAAACCACTTGTGATAGCAGTGATCTCTGATACTTTGGGGTTTTTTTCAGATGTACTCAGTTAAAAGCTGCCCACACTCATGGATTGCAATCTGAATTTTGCTTTGTGTGGTGAAATGGTGTCTCATTAAAAAACAAGCTCCCACCAAAACACAAAACAAAATAAAAGTCTCCCAACCACCCCAGTCTCCTAGCTCCCACCCTACAATTTCTTGTAATTTAATTCAGGATGCTTCAATGAAAACATCTTTTGGGCTTTTCTTTTAAGTCAATCCGATGAAGATGAGTTAACAATACCGTGTTTGGGACTGCTGGCAAACCTCTGTCGTCACAACTTGTCTATTCAAAGTCAGATAAAATCTTCGGTAAGAGCTTTGCTTTTGTGTCATGATTCTCTGGCTTAAGGGTAAGAGTTAATTGACTCTAGGTAATTACCTTAGTACTTCTTGAACACTTTCTTTCAGCAGTGATAATCCTGACCTGCTTGTTCTGCTGAATTGGCAGTTGTTTCTCCCATGCTGGAGAAAATATCCAGTAGAACAGGAGGTTGGGTATTCTCTTTCCCTTGGTATATTGCTGTGGTTTTGCCTTGGCTTGTGTTATGTGTTTGGTTTTTGCAACTGTTCTCTGCAGCTGAGAGGTTAATTTCAAATTTGATCATTCTTCCCTAGAAAAACTAAATGTCATTGAAATGAAGATTGTAGATGGATTTTTGGTAGGCAAGAAGGAGATTTGCCTTTCATAAATCAATAAAATAGCACTGATCTTCATGTCAGGGCCCTTGAATCCTAAAGTACATATCTGAACTGCTTAGTTCCTGTGTCTTCATAAATCAGTGCAAACCTTTTATTTTTTAATTCAGAAAGAGAAATTAATCTACATAAAAGCAAATGTTGTTCTGTTTACCTTGGAATAGAGGTAGGGGCAAAAAAAAGGAGAAACTATTGTCAGATCTGATCATTAATCAGAAAAGGGATGGGAGTCAATTTTCAGTGATTATTTTCTCTTATAGGCTTTAGCAAAATGACTTTCTCATCTTTCTTTAAAATAATGATAGAATTTCTTCCTTGGCTGGTTCTCTGTTGTTTTGGGGTGTTTTTTCTCATTTTTTCTTATACAGGTTGAAGAGAGAACATTACATCAATGCCAGTATTGTGCAGTAGAACAATGAAATAGCTTTCCTAGAGAACTGTTACCATACCAACCTATTTTTGTATTGTTCATTATTTGTATGGCTCATGTATAAATATGTCAAGCCTGTAAATTTGGTGAGTTTGTAATGCCTTTGTTTCTCCTTTTTGCTGTAGAATAATGTGAAGAGTTTCTATCGTACCTTAATAAGTTTCTTGGCCCACAGCAGTTTGACTATGGTTGTGTTTGCACTTTCGGTACTATCAAGCCTTACCCTAAATGAAGAAGTAGGAGAAAAAGTAAGTGAGTCTTTAAAGTTGTTTCTATTCTTAAGTTGTGGCTAAAACCAGTTGTCACACTGGCCAAATAAAATTCTAATTCCAGCTAATTTTAATAAGCAAGACACCCAGCAAAGTGTGTGTCTGTGCATAACTTTCTTCTTCTTTCAGCTCTTTCACGCTCGAAATATCCATCAGACATTTCAGTTAATATTCAATATTGTTGTAAATGGAGATACTCTAACAAGAACCTACTCTGTTGATCTACTCATGGATCTTATGAAGAACCCTAAAGTTGCAGATTATCTTACCAGGTATGGCTTCATTTCCTAAAATGTATTTAAAGTATTTTTCCTAAGCTCTAGTTCAGTTTCTTTGCTGTATGCTGTTTGAATTCTAAACCAAACCCTGGGAAAAAAAATCCCAAGATGCTTTTTGAATGTTGCTAGTTGATTATAATTATAACTGCTATATCTGAACCTAAAGGGTTGCTGGATTACTAGTTTGACACAGAAGTGTGACTCAAAACCTGTTTTTTTCATTGGCACTGAAGGAATGTTGACACCCTATTCTGTAATTTATAATTTTTTGTCTGGACAGTGTTGGTAGTCAGACAACAAGATGAGTAGCTATCTTGCCTTTTACAGTGCTATATAATCTTGAAGTGGAATAGTATGGTTGAAGTTGTAAGAAGTAATAATTTTACAGGGGGAGGGATGTTAGAGTTGTTCTGTGGGGAGCTTGACTAGTAGTTCTGCAAATTCCATTAGCAGAATTTAAGTGCTGATTTTCAATCTAAATCAAGCAGTAAGAAAACTGAAAAATCAGAGCTTATTTTAAGGAATTTGCTTTCATTCTTAGAATATTTTTAATGCTTATGCTGTTTCAAATAGAAATTAAATTATCAAAACTATCGCTGTACTTGAAGTGTTTGGGGGTAAGAAGGAGAATAGGGCACTTTCATTCATCACATGGTGTAAGTGTCTAAATGTGCTGAAATTTCATAAAATTGAAATTTATAGTTTTTTTCTTCTCTATGCATGCTGTAGATACAAGCACTTCGCCTCTTGCCTTGCTCAAGTATTAGATCTTCTTCATGGGAGGGATCCTGATTCATCATCTAAGGTATTTATACTTTTTCACTTAAAGGTTAAGAGCCTACAATCCTAATCTAGTTTCTCTTCTGTTGTTATAAATAGGTTCCTTGTGTACAAGGGTTGGTGGTGAAATACACTGGCTTCAGGACTCTTAAATGACCTAGAGAATTCACCAAGTGTATATTTTCTAGTTATTCAAAAGGCTGTCAGGTTGAGTTTGTAATGTTAGGGTTGTTGCCAGATTGTTTGTCTGCTTTCAGGCAACAGATGTAAAGGCAAAAATCCAACATGAACACCTTTAGTGCTTTGGTTAATAAGAAATTTTGGCATCTACCAGAAATGCAGTGTATCCCACTTTGCTCTCTAAACCTTGAATTAATACCACTCCGACTTCAACAGATGATCAAGGAACCCTGATGCTAATTTCAAACATGTAGGAATAAGTGTTCTCACCTTAGCTGAACAAATAGATGCCACTTCTGTTCAAACAGTGAACTGTTACATTCAACTTTGGCTCACTACCACCTTATGTAAATGAAACATTGGCTGTCACTACAGGCTAAAATGTGAAAATGTTGGGGCTAAATATATCAATGGAATAGATCTGGAGCTTTTTTTCTATGAATGTCTTACACATCCTAGTTAATAATAGATGCTACTGTTCCTCTCTCTGTGATTTTTATTGTTGCTTATTGGGTTTATTTAGAGAGGCATGCTGACAAGGAGCTTTCCAGGGTGGTTTTCTCTTTGTGCATGCTCAGAGAATGGATGTGCATCCATTCCTGTCTCAGAATGTTTTCTCTTCGATGGCTTTCTTCATGCTGAGTATACATGTTTGTACTTTTTACTGTATCAGTAGCCAGCAGTCATGTCCAAAGAAAAGAAAGCAATACACTGAATACTGCCACAAGCCTTCACCAGCCCGGTGAACAGTTTCTGCTGTTCTTGGCTTTACAGAAAGAAAACTATTCCTCAGAAAACTTTCAAGTGCTAATAGGAGTTGCACAGACCTTGCGTATCTCTTTAGAGCTGTGTTACGGGAGTTGCAGTTTCTGTATAAGTTCTTGATGTAAAAGCATTTGAACTCTCTTTCCCTTCACACAGATCTTAGAGCTGCTGCTTGCCTTCTGCTCCGTGCTGGAGCTGCGTCACACCCTGCGGCAGGCGGTGCTGGAACCAGCTGGCTTGCCAGTCTCTGGAAACACCAGACTTGTGACTCGCTCAAAGAGCTTTGAACCATCTGTTGTTGCATTGGTGCACTTGTCAAACCAACCGTTGGAAGGCTCTGAAGACTGTTCAAGTTTAGCATTGCAACTGTTCACAGAGATTTTTGAGGTACCAAGACTGATATTTGAGTTTAAAGAGCTTCTTAGTAGCTCATATTTTTAAATTATTTTTAAACAGCTATTATAATTTGACTTGAAAAATAGCACATACAAAAAATACCTGTAATAAATTTCATTGTAAAATAGTTATGTTGAAATAAACATACTTCATTAAACAACTGTTCTTTTAAAGACATGCAGTATTTTAGAAATGTCTGTGTTATAAGTGGAAGACATGGCAGTTTATGAAGTCATGAAGTAGGTAGAAAACTGTTTGAATTCCTTTCTAAGACTTACAGAAGTGAGGAAATTCCTGCTGTTTCTGTTTCCTGTAAATTTCCTCCTCCAGTATGATACTGGTCAACCATCTTAATCCTGAAATAGCAAGAGGCTGAGAAAGCAGGTACATAGACTGGTGCAGGAGGGGTTAGAGTAAGCTTGGCTTCCCTGTACTTTTAATTATTGACATAAAATCAAGTGTTTTCATTACAGGATGTTATTAACAATAAGAATGGCGAATCAGCTGAACGCTTTATGGATATTTTGCTGCCTGTTCTTCTTGATCATCTTCAGATGCCAGAACAGATTGTGGATGAGCTATTAGTGAAGAAAAAGTCTGAAAGAGTGGTCAAGGCTATTAATGTCCTGACAAATATCCTTTTTATGTGCTTAATGGCAGCTGATTTATTATTCCTCCACCATGATCTGCTGTAAGATGTTAAGACTCAAGACTCTACCTTGAGTCATTTTAATAGCCTTCTAATGACAATAACTGCCCTAATTTTACTTAGGAGTGTCATCTTGCAAGATCCAAAGTAGTTTTCTAATTGCTGTGAAATTATTTTGTAATACAGTGGTGCAGGATAAAATGGTGTGGCTATTCAACAGAACAAAAGGACTTTGAAGATCAAAAACGAAGATGAGTGTTTTCTGTTGAAATTGTGTGTGGAATTTGGGGGGCCATCTTCTTGCTCCATGTAATATTGTTGCCTAGCTAAGTCAAGTGCAGCTCCCAGCCAAATATGATACAAATCTAGATCAGAGAAACAGAAAAATAATGTGGAATGATACAGTTTTACGCATTGAGTCCTTAGTATCCACAGTAAGTTTAGTAAGAAGGACATGACTGCCGGGTGTAGTCCTGCATCTAAGCTGAGTTCTGTGGAGGCATCTCTGCTAGCTCACTTCTAGGTAACTGGTTCTTGTATTAGGGACTGCCTGGTCCCTGCCTTTTGTTCACTATGTTTCTTTATGCCACCTATTTTATTGACGTTTCCCTTCTCTGCTTCCAATAAGTGTGTGTATTAACTGAAAAGTGAAGCTTATATGACTTGTGAGTTAGGCATGGTTTAAGTGCTTTGTTTTGTTGGGTATTAAAAGCATTTTTAGAAGCTCTCGTGCTTTGATGCCCTAGCTTTTGTATCCTTTATTATTACAAAATTTTGCCTTTTGGTGCCAATACCTAGGCACAGGTATATTGAATTTATTCTTAACACTGCCTACTGCTCTGCAGAGATGACACACTGAAAATGCATGTCTCGAAGGTGCTGACTGCCAGCCAATGCACATGTCTGATAGAGTATCAGTTTCCTTATAGTGGGATTGATACTGGTTTTGGGACAAAATTGGTGGACTCTAAAATGTGGTGAGCACACATATTTATCTAAAATCTAATTAGGCATGACTTCTGTGAGAGTTGTGATATTGTTGCAATGGAAAGAATATGGTAGTTGAAAGTATAATTTAAATGCATATAAATCAATATTGGTATTAAATCAAACTTAGTATTTTGTGAAACAGAAAGTAATCTTGCTGGTCGGTTCATTCAGATAATGTTTTTTGTGTAAGCTGGGGATCCACTTACATGGAACAATGACCTTAAACCTCATGCAGTATTTCAGGCTGATCCAAGTTAAAGCTTACTTAGAACTGCTCATGGCATGTGATTTCATTTTGATTTTATGCAGAGTTCTAAAATATCACACATCACTATGGGGGGAAGTTGTTGCACTGCAAATTAAATGCACATTCCTTCAGCTCAGTGTCATTATAGCTAAAAGTCAATATAGCTCTAAGTTACATGGCCAAAACCCAGTGAAATATAATTGGACCTATAATTAAACCCTCCTCACTTTCGACCTGGAAGTGGTGGTTTTGGTCTTCATTGTTGCCATCCTTGGCATGCTGGAAAAGCTCAGGCACATGTCCAGGGAACTCCTATATGATCTCTTTGGTTCTAGCATTGTTGCCTTGCTAGATATATTTATTTTCTTTGTGAAGGTATTTATTATTCTTTTTAATTGACTGAATTTGTCAGTGCTGATTTGACATATCTCACCTCTTCTTTTTTTTTTTCCACCCAATTTGCTTTTCTACTTGGATGTTTAAAAGCAAACTTGCTGCTGATATTATTTTGAAAATGCTTGATCTTATGAGCAGATTGCGGCAGGATGTACCTGGTATGAAGGACAGCTTCTACAAAATGTTACAGGTATGATTTTAAAATGTTTATGAAGTGAATCTGTGAAATAAAATGTCACTACACTACAGTAGTTTCAGTTAAAAATATTTTGCATGTTTATCTCTGAAGTGGTAAAGCTTCTAGGAAAATACAGTCCCTTATGCACAATTCCTAAAGGTTGTTTCACTATTAATTATTCTAAAATAACAGAAAGTTTGTTTTTACTTGCAGTCGTTTGTTTTGGTAATGCATATGAAATAATATTTTAGCTGCCTGGTAAGAATTATCCTTTTAAGACTGCATTATGATTTCAATTTAAAGGTAGCAAACTAGAGAACAATTACCACAACAACATAATTCTTTGTGGGGTTGGTTACTATTAAATATGTACATCTAATTTGGAACTTAGCATGGCCAAAACAGTTTCTGGTATCAACTGGTCAGATGATACCTGGATAATTTACTTTACAGATGGAAAAGCAATCCAGACAGTCAAAAACTTCTTGCTCTTTTAGAGATTTTTCATTCTAGAATTGGAATTGTGTAATTTAATGGGTAACAATGAGTTTTACAGTCCATGATTAATCTTTATAACTTCAGCTAGTGGTGACCTTTTATGCTGAGTATCAAGCACTTGAAAACTTGCAGGAATTAACTAGCCTCTTTACCTGTTGTGTTGCCTTTAATGTAAAACATGATTTCAAATACTCAGAAGTATAGACTATCTTTAAAATCACTTGTCTTCCATGGACTTCAGGTTCAGAAACTTAGACGGGCAAACTTTAAGAAGGTAACTTAAGTTTTGAATAAAGCATTTCTGTGCTCATGGGCCTTGATATTGTGATGTTTTGGTAGTTCGTGGGTGTTTCGTGGGTTGTTGTTGTTGTTGTTGTTGTCTGCTGTATCTTGTTTTGACCAAAGTAATTTCTTTTTTAGGATCAGCGCTTGATTACACCTTTGACATTAGCTTTAACATCAAACCATGGAGAGCAGGTCCAACTGGGGCTTAAAATACTGTTTGAGGCTGCACCCTTTCCAGATTTTCCTGCCGTAGCGTAAGTATTTTTGTGATACCCTGGTTAGATTTGACATTTTTATGGGCTTTGTGATATTCATGTTTTTTGGAGTACTGTTTTCAGCTTATCAGAGACAGAAACTTTAGAAAAATTGTCTTGCTTCTGCTTTATGAGACAGCAGTGATCCTGGAGGCCAGAAGAAGCCATCATAATGCTGATGGTGTTCATTTTATGTCAGGGCCTAGAGACCAGAGGAGCAACTGACTCCTGTCCCTAAGTGCTCATTTGTCTGAAGTCTGTGCTTGGAACTTAGGGTGTATCTAATATTCTGACTGTCAGATTTCTCTCTAATGAACTCAAGTGTGTCATTCTTCAGTTCCTAAAGCTTTGCTCACCCTTTTGCAATAGCTTCCAAGAAAGGACAGATTAGGATAAGACACAGGCAGATGGCAGTTCAGGTAGTACTTAAGGTGGTTTAAACAATGGAAAAAGTATTGAGAAATTGTTTGATGGAGTAATTTTTTCCATAGATGTAATAAAATACAAAAAAAAAAAAGATTTTAAATTGTATCACAACCTGGAGTTGAACCTCACAGATGTCAAGGCCACAAAAAAGACCATTACATCAGCAGCAAAAGCCAGACATGAAAATGTATGCCTTTCTGCTGAGTGGGGCAGGGGACCTGTTGACAAAGGACATGGAATAGGTTGACATACTGAATGCCTAGCTTGATGTTCACTGATAAGGATTCCCAAAGGCAGAGCAATGTCCCTGAGAGCAATGGGAAAGCCTAGAGGAGGCAAGACATTCTCTGCATGGCACAGGGTCAGGTTATGGAACATATAAACTAACTGGGTGTACAGAAGTACAGAAGACCTGACAGGATGTGCCCTTGAGTGCTTAGGGAGTTGCCTGTTGTCATTCCAAGGCCACTCCAGAATGTCTTGGAAAATTCATGGTGACTGGGAGAGGTTCCTAAAGACTAGAAGAAAACAAATGTAACTTCTATCTTCAAGAATGGCAAAGATGATCAGTAGCACCCTGAGCTGCACTTGGAAGAATCCTGATGGCAGGGCAAAGGAGGTGATCACTCCCCTCTGCTCAGCTGTGGTGAGACCACACCTGTAGTGTTGTGTCCAGGCCTGAGCTCTCCAGTGCCAGAGGGATATGGACATCTTAAAGTGAGTCTAGGGAAGAGGTATGAGTATGTATTACACAAGGTGAGACTGCAAGAGCTGATCTTGCTTACTTTTGGGAAGACTTGCAGGGTTCTTATCAGTGTGTTGAAATGTCTGATAGAAAGGAACAAAAGAGATGGAGCCAGGCTTTTCAGTGGTATCCACTGACAGGACAGATGTAGGCACAAACTGAAATATAAGAAAAAACATTTTTGATTTGTTTAAATATCAGAAAAGAAACTCTTTTACTGTAAGGGGAGGTCAAACTGGAAAATGTTGCCCAGAGAATTTGTGGAGTCTTCATCATTTGAGAGAGTCAAAATTACAAGGCATAGTCCTGAGCAGCCTGCAGGAGAGTTGAACTAGGTGGTCTGTAGATGGGTCCCTTTCAACCTTAATTATTCTATAGTTATATGGGTTTGTGGATATAAGAAGCATTGTTCTAATGGCCAGTAATGAATAGTCTGGCTGAAAGAATGAAGGATCTGTACAATCAAATATGTCTGGAACTGTACAATGGAACAGGCAAATAACGTGTCTATAAATGCAAGCTAAAAATAGGCTATGCTCACTTAGGAAGCAATTGAGACAGCCCTTCAGTGAAATGGTTGGGATAGCTTAGTAATTAAGGAATTTATCAAGAGAAAAAAAATTATAACTGGTGCCTCTAAAATCAGCTCTTTTGGTTTATCATTCTTGTTTGAAATATGTTCTTGGTACCTGCCTTGAAAATACCAGCCACAAATTACATAAAGACACTGGAATATAGGTGCTGAAATTACTTTTTTCTAAGCTTTTGAGTTCTCTTCCCTATACAAATTTAAACAGATTGCACTTTTATCTGCATACTTAAATTTTGGTTAAAGTTTACAAAATCA
Organism: Illadopsis cleaveri; assembly: GCA_013399915.1. Taxonomy (NCBI): domain Eukaryota; kingdom Metazoa; phylum Chordata; class Aves; order Passeriformes; family Timaliidae; genus Illadopsis; species Illadopsis cleaveri. The sequence goes on from VXBB01022900.1 coordinate 106,191, forward strand.
AATGTGCTGTATGCAATACAGCGTTGTAAAATAGAATTGCAGACAAGGGAAAAACTCAGGTTTATTGGTTGCACTCTGCCTTTTCTTGAGTCAATCTTATTTTTATGCCCAATAAAAATTATTACAAAATACTTTCTCAGTCTTCTTTGAGACAAACAATGGCCTAGTTTTATATATATACACCTGAATAATAACAGGTGAAATAACCTGTTTTTCAGGTTCATAAGAGATATGATCTGTTGCTCAAAAAGAGCTGAGCACACACTGATGACATTCTGTATTTGTCTATAAATGTTAGCCATGATACTTTTTTTTTTCCTTTTTTCTGTATCTCTGGCCAGTTTGAGCACATGCCCAATACACATCTCTGTAATGTGTGGTGATGCAACTGTGACTGTAAATTTTTTTATGGTATTGTTCTCCTGTTCAATCCTTGCATTGCTATTTGTAGCAGGTTGTGTCATTAATAGCCTTATGTTTATACAGGCTGGGTGAGAGCATTACAGCAAATAATGCCTACAGACAGCAAGAAATGCAGCACACAGCAAAGAGAATCCAAATGCAGTCACCTGTGGCCAACACTGCTTCAGTGAGGTGTTCTTCATCCTATCCTTCAAATAATGAATCCAAAGCTTCAAATATTGAGGAATTAATACAAAAACTTCATTCTGGACTAGAGGTTAGTAGAATTTATGTACCCTTGTGAAACATTTGACACTTCTTTACTGGGAGGGATGGAAATTAAAATCCAAGTGTCAGACTACTGTGTAACAGTTAAGTTTGGTTTAGATTCCTGTCTGTTTGGAACATGCTCTTATTACTGAGCTCCTGAGCAGAATTTAGAAATCCTATCTGTGTTGAGCTACATCTAAAGGCAGTGCTCCTTACTGAGGGCCCTCTCCAGTGGGTTTGCCCACTGTCATCCTAGCTGTCAGATGTGGAGGCAGGAGCCAGGTACAGTCCAACTGCACAGACTTGCTGGGACACATAAAAGGAACCCTCTCCCTCTGCTTCCTAAGAAATAGCCTGTAATAAAATAGAGATGCTGAGCTGCCGTAGAAGAGTGTGGTGCATCTCTTGTGTGCCTAAACATGCACACTGACATTCTCCTTTTGTTGGCTGTAGCTGACAGCTGACTCTAGCATTTGCAGTTGAGCTTTTGTGGCCTTCTTGGAAAGGTGCTGTTATTATTTCAGAAGGCAATTTTTACTTCCCTCTGCAGCAGGTTGCGTTGTGAATGAGACACCAACTAGGCACCACATACCATGTGCTGCTTTTTGGGCCATCCTGGCAGATACTGAATATATCTCCTCTTTCCCTTTTCTGTTCAAAACTTAAATTAGCTGCTTTAGACTGAGAGATGGATTGTTGATTCTATTTTCTTTTGGCTTAAAAGAACAGTATGCAAATTGGGGAAAGGTATAGAAAGTTTCTTGATAACAGCTTGATATCTGTATTAGTGGTATTGCCTCCAGCCTTAGCTTTGCAACTCTTATCTCTTTGTTGTAACTGATTAAAGTGAAACTCCGAGAGCTACCAGTTCCAGTCAGATGCCAGAATAACAGTGAAAAAGGTCAGGTGAGTCTTCCTTGGCTTACTTTTTACTCTGCCACTGGATGCTCCCATTGATCATCCTTTTCAGGACTGCATGTGACAGTCTGTGGGTGCATTGCTGTATTTATATTAATGTAAATCAAAGCAACCACAGGTGCCTACACAGCACTAATGCAGCAGCTTCCAGTAATGTGACAGATTGTAAACCTGCTTCGATTTTTTTTTTTTAGGGGAGAAAGTTCTTGATGAATTGTTGAGTGATTCTTTTCTTAGACCTTCTAATTAGTAATTCAAAATCAATATATGCATTCACTTAAAATACTTGAGTTCTGTCTGTATATTGTGTGAAGCTCAAATGCTTCTAAAAATATAATTGAGAAAACAATTTTCATAGTATCACTCTTAAGAGAGCATGAAGGGAATTTCATTCTTAGAGCTTTTCTTAGTGTCATTTCTGTGTCCTTTAGATATTTTAAGTTTGCAAGCAGGAAAATAAACTACTTCTTTCATACTTTAGAGACAGAAAAATGAGCTGAGAAGTGGAGCTACACAGGGTCTCCTGTTAATTTGCAAAGGGCATTCTTACGTAGTGGTTCAGGATGGTGCAGAGATGGTGGCTTTTCTGTAGGTGTTCAACGTGTGAACAGCTGGCATAGTTTGCACTTGGTTGTGCATCAGCATCTGTGAACAGCTGCTCAGAATTGGTGTTATAGCAGTACTGCCTAAGAGACAATACCCTGAAATCACTAAGTAGCATTCTCACTTGACTCAGGCATATACTTTAATAAACATTTAGGACTCCTTGTGCCATACATGGTGCATTTCCTCTAGTAAGTCACTGGGTTAACACATCGGATTCTGTAGGTCCTCAATAGTATCCTTTCCAGTATCCGAGAAAAACTTTCCTGTGCCTTTTCTCTTAAATTGTATGTTGAGAAGGCCACAGAGTATGAACAAGGAGTTTTAACCATATGCATTTTGTGCTGTTAATGTTAGGGCAGATTATTTTAGGTGTCCTATGAGGGGCCTGCTAATTCTCCAGCAAAGATTAGACCAAGGGGAATGATTTTAGAATGATTTTACCTTTTTATAGTGCTGGACTATAGTCTTCTGCAGATGACTCCTATTAAGCCTAACCATTTCAATTGCTCACAAACTTTTCTCAAGGGTCAGGTGGATATCTTTGTGTAGATAGCCTCAGATACAAAAATGAGAATTCAGAAAGCCTAGTGGCAGGTGGAGTTCACAAAACCACTGAGCTCTTTAGGCACACGTTGCCTGTGTAAGTAAATAGAAATTTCCAGTATCAGTAATTGGAGAACGTTTCCCCAGATGAAGGAGCCCTTGGCTGACGTGAGGATATCTGACATCATGGACGTCTACGAGCAGAAGCTGTCGGCGCTAGCGGTGAGCACAACCTGATGTGCTTGGGGGTGCTAGAGTTGGTACTTTCAGAAAATGCTAATGAGAAATGTTCTCCCTATATGCAGTCTAAAGAAACGAGGCTACAGGATCTTTTGGAAGTAAAGGCAGTAGCTCTGGCTCAGGCTGAGAGACTGATGGCCCAGTACCGGTGTCAGAGAGCCCAGGCTGAGTCTGAGGTGAGTAGAGGAGCTTCAAGGTGGGACTGAGTAATGATTGACTAGGGAGCTTTAACTCTGATCACATGTGGAAACTATACTGCATATCTGTAAGCTGTGCTTGCAAGTTAGGGCAGTCTCAATTTTCACCATGAACATCCTGTTTTCCTCTGGATTGTTCTTTGGCACAGTTTTCTTTAATGTCCTTTCCCTTACAAGAAGTCAACAAAACCAGCCTACTCTGCTCATTATTGTTTGTTAACCATTAGTGTTAATTCAGCAATATTAAAAATTAATAAACCCACATACTAGAATTCTCTATAGAATTTGCTGAATATAAAGAGCTGTTTCCTGTCTATACCTTTTGATTCACTGGTCAGAGGTGAACTTTCAAATAAAGCTTGCTTTTGTGGGTTCTGTATTTGAGCTGCACTCATAATTTCTGTTCTTTAAAGGTTATATTAAAGATTGTGCTACTGGTTACTAAATCCACACCTAAAATGTATCATCTTTTATTTTGTTCTTCCCTCTTCCCTCCATTGTCTATAAATGGAGCTAAAAGAATTTAGTGAACCAATTAATTTGTAGTTAGTATTAGGTGAGAGAATTTATTCTCTTAATGTAGATGGTGACATTTTGGTGTTAGATCTATGGCCTCAAGCATGCCTAATACAACTTGAGAAACAGATTTCCCTTCAATGTATATGGCTTTTTTTTTTCTTTTTATTTGGGGGATGTCTTTCCACTCAAAGGCAAGAGCTCTGGCTGCGATGCTGAAGGAGGCAGAACGGAAAAATGAAGAGCTTAACGATTTGCTGAAAGCTCAACAGGTAGAATCTGAAAGAGCACAGACTGATATTGAACAGCTCTTTCAGCACAACAGGAAATTGCAGGCAGTTGCTGAAGAACATGAAGTACTAAAAAAATCCTATCTTGATCTTCTTCAGAGGTAAGACATGTAGGATCTCTAAACAAGTATTTAATATGAAAAGAATTATGATGTCCTTTACTGGGCTAGGCACATTAGAAGAGCAACATTACATGCTATGTCAAGTTTTTAAGTGAAAAGTTTTTGGTTTTTTTCCTTCTGTATGCCTGTCAATAAGGTTAACTTAAATCATTCAGGAACTCAAATTTACGTTACAGTTAACATAGCTAAATTTATTAATATATTAACATTCAGCTTTCAGTGGAATGAGGTGCTGAAAGTCCAGTTCAGGAAATAACACAGGCTTTGTATAAAAAGGGAGCATTGTTCTCTAAGACACAGAACCTACAGTGCTTGGTTTCTGTTAGCATTATACCATGCTCTCAGTATCTGTCTTGATAACAGGCTTGCAAGAGTTCTGCAGAAACAGGCAATATCAGTATGTTTGCATAATGGAGGACTTGGCATAGGTGGTCAAGTCTGTACCAAATTTTGAGTTTAATTAGGTAAAAGTGAGGTACGGGGGAAGGAGGCACATTGTGTGTCCTGAATTATTTATAAGCGTTATTTCTTTGGGATCTTAAGCTAAAAAGAATATGTGAGACACACAAAGTACTTAAAGATAGAAAATATTTGAAAATACAATGTGCTTTGGAAGACTAAAGGCTTAAAAGAGTTTTGACTTCTCAACTCACATGAGCTGGTCTGGTCACTAGGTGTCAGCAAGGCAAAGAAACCGATAACACTGAGATCAAGTTTCTTCCTTAATAATGGGAGCAAGCATTATTAGACAAATTTGAAAGCATATTTCTGCCAATAAAGGAGTTATTGAGGGAGGAAAATGTATAAAACTTTTCCATGACTAGATTTTTTGAATAAGTGTCTAGTATGGTCATTGTGGAAGTGCCTTCATTTTTGCTTGAATTGTATGCAGTCACACAATTTGTGAACATGTATTGTCTAATTCATGGGAAACAAATCAGCCTCAGTCTAGTACCTAACAGTTTTAAATTCTCCAAATTAGGATCAAAACTTTCTAAACCTTACAGTGTGTTTCTAAAACAAAAACTTATTTTTAAAGCAGCCTTCATACTTCAAATATGCTGTTTCTTAAAAACAATCAATTAATTGACCTCAGGGGATAGAATTTGCCTTTTGAGAGGAAGATGGGAAAATGTTTGCTTAGAGCATGAAATCTGCCTCAAGCCTGTATTAATTACACACTGCATTATCTTCAGCATGTTCAGTTTTTAGTATTGCAATACAAGGTCATAGAAAGTCATAGAATAACTTAAAGGTTCCCTTAAAAGATGACTGACATACGCAAACTATTATAGATTAGCTCTTTGCAAATTTCTAAAGGTATTTATAGTTTTGTCAATTCCTAAAAGTTTTCTACTGGAGGGAGAATACTTCCTGATCATTAATACTTCAGGATATGTAAGGGATCGTCTGAAGCTTGGCTGGTTTGTCTGTCTGTTTTCTTCTTCCAGGTCAAGTACTGGAACAGGCTGTCCAGGGAAGTGGCTGAGTCACCATCCCTGGGGTATCTAAAAGATGTGTAGATGGGGCATTTAGGGACATGGTTTAGTAGTGGACTTGGCAGTGCTGGATTAATAGTTGGCTCAATGATCTAAAGCGTCTTTTCCAGCCTAAATGATTCTGTGATTCTAAGTATGTTCATTAAAAAAAAACAAACTCAAAAAATCTAACGCACTAACAGCCAGCTGTCACCAAAAAACACTCAACTGAACATCACCCCTCTTCCAAAACACCTTGCTTGTTGCTTGAGTGGGATGATTGCACAGATCATGTCAAATATTTTTATTTGGCAAGCTATTAAAGTAAAAGCTCTCTTCAAAAGCAATTATATTTCATTCGTAGGCATGAAACAACTGAAAGACAATATAAAGGTCTACAGATTACATGCAATTCACTAAATAAACAAGTGGAAGCAATGACGAAACTAAATGAATCACTCAAGCAGCAGAATGACAGGTAAGTTCAGTTCAGTCTTTTTAAAGCAAGTCAAACAGTAAAACTAATTGGCACTTTAGTCTCAGTTTTTCAGCTGTGCTTCAAGTAATGTCTGAGAAGTGAAGTTAGAAGATGCTTCAGGGTTGGTTTATACATTTATGTTGGATAAGAATCTGTAGTACTGACTTTGGTGGTTTATTTGCTCCTTAATTGGTTGGAAGTGATGAGGGAATATCAACAGACTTCAGTAATAGTAGGAAGAGAAAGATGATGACCCAGTTCTTAGGTGCACTTGGCAGAGTGTGGAAATGTTATTTTGGTGGTTGTTGAATTTTTAAATGCTTTTATCACCCAAAGATTTCCATGTATTCTCTTTTAGCCTGCAAGTTTTCTTTTAAAATGTCAAACTGGGGGGAAAAGAAACCAACAAAACAACCAACCCTACTAAATGAACACATTCAAAAGTTATATTAGAAGTTGTGATGAGTGGTGTTCTGCCTGTGGTGTAAAACATCTTTTTCAACTATAAAACTGGCATTACCTATGTCTTCTTGAGGAGTAATTGTAATTTTTCCTTTTCCATAGGTTAAAATGGAGGTCTGATATACCTTTCACCAATGTAACTAAGGGAATATAGGGCTCTTCTTTGACAGATTTTATTTAATGCATAGCTTTTCAGAAGATGTCTTTAAAATATGTTCATAGGCAGGCCTTGTATTCAGTTGAGAAATAAAATGCTATTCTTGGTTTTACTTGCAAAGTTCACTTCACCCTTCCAGGCTCTTGCCTTGTCAGTAATCAGAGCAGTCCAAATCACTGCCTTGAGTTCTGATTCAGATGGGAAATTTTCATACTGATACATTAGTTTGCTACTGGATAAATTTGGTTACTTACATCGAATGGTGCAATATGCAGCTCAGGGTAATTGGGGAGATATTCTGATGACAGTTGACCCTTGTTAATGCCAGTCTGGAGGAGCAGTTTATTATATAGATACTCTTGAACAGCCACAGAAATGGAGACTCCTCAAATATACATCCCGCCCTCTTGCTTGAGGCTGCAGCTTAGAAACTAGTAGATAGGCAGTAATAAACTAAACAAAAGTGACAGCAGATGCCATCTAGGCAAGGCAAGTAGCAAGCAGAGTATGCCTTAGAAGTTAGTCTGGCTGGTAATGGAAAAAGTAGATTAGCTTCAGAGAGTTTAAAGTGCTCGTGTTAAAGCTGTACAGCTGCTGGTAGATGCCAGTGCCTCTGTATTAAATGGGTGTGGAAACTGAGCATTACCCAAACTAGTGAGAACTGAGGCAGGCCTGTACACAAGCTGTGTCACTGTCTTATGTGTGGTGTGCTTGCTTTGGAGCGTTGTGTGACAATCCAGGAAATGTTCAGAATAGTATTTTTTGTGTATAGGTGGCCTTGCAGGGATAATACCTGAAACAGGTTTTACTAATTGCATTGTCTCTTCAGGAGCATAGTAAGAGCTAAAACCCCAGCATCCTTAGTCACTAATGGCAGGAGATTTTTACTTGTATTGAATGACAATTCTAGTTCTTCCACAGTGTGTTCAATTATTTGTGGCTGTGATCAAAGGCACCAGTTTCTGGGCTTTGTGCTCCAGGTATCAGCCTTTTCGTTGGTTCCTACCATGATCAGAAGGGCAGTGACTGTGTCATGGTGGCAGGAAGGAGATAAGATCTATCCCTGCTCACACCATGCACATTCATGTGTTTGATGATTTGAAGCTGTTGACAGCAGTTGGAAATAATACAAAAATCGTTTGAGCTTCTTAGGACAGGGAAATGGTGGCATATCTCATTTTAATCATTAAAATTTATTTCTCTGCACTTTTAGGACTGCTGCACAGTTAATAGAAAGTGAAGATCACAGAAATGAGTTACAGCAACAGCTACAGGAGAGAGATGGCACAATAGCAAGTAAGTCACCTACCTAAAGGTCACTGAAGCTAGAGAACTAACTGTATTAACTAGATGTTGTTATTATGGGCTCCAGACAAGCTGCTGTATCTTACTGAGCAACTCGTAAACCGTTCAAGTCGGGCACAGATACATAATTTAATAGTTGAATGAAACTAATTTTAACTTTTTAGAAAAGATACATGAAGTTGATTTTCCAGACTTCATTGAATCTCTGCATAGTGCATAGTGTGTCCCTTCAGGATCTTCTTGCAACATGTTCATTAGAACTATTTTCTGTAGGAACTGCAAATTAGAAGAGCTTAATTTAACTCTCTCTGCAAAAGACTGGAAGCAACTACTAAAATTTAGCAGTAGGTGGCACTACTCAGTAATTCAATTAGCAGCCATGTTGAGTCTAAAAAAAATTAATTAAAAAAAGCCCCTTGTTTCCCAGGCTAATGCAGTATCTGTTTTCTAAGTTTGGCATCTAATCTTTGAATGTGTTCATTTTCTTAAGCCTTGCAACAGACCATAAATGTTCTGGAAGAAAAAATAAAAACTCAACAGAGAGAAAAAACAGATATGGAACAAACTATCAGTATTCTTAGGAAGGAATTAAGTGAAACACAGCAAGCAAGGGAAGAACTGAATGTCAAGGTAAGGAATTACTTGTGCCTCCATTCCTGAGACTGGAGTTTTAAGTACCTAAAGACCCTAGAGTAGCTGAAGTAGTAGTGGACAAGAACAGATTCTCTCAACTTTATTTGTGTACTTTTTGAGATTTAAGTCAGGATCAAGTTCTAAGGAGACTCTGTGAGGCATGGTGTGTGAGTACGTAATGTTGGGAAGGGAAAAAAACCCACCAAACCTCTGGCATGGTGTTAAATAACAGAGTGTAACAAATTCCTCTTCAGTAGTTTTGACTACTGAAAATGTTGGTCAGCTTGCTTTCCCTCCCTTTCTCACATTGAATTAAGGTACATATGTATGCACCAAAATGCACCTAGGGTTCTTTTGATCATTGAAATTCTAACAAAAAACCATTTTTACCTCCCAGAAAAAGTGTATTTTTTCAAAGAGAGACCACTATGGCTATACCAAGTTAACAGGGTAATGTAAACAAAACAAACAAACAAAATGAAAATACCCCAAGCTTCAGTACAGCCTACATGTCCTTGACTCAAGGCTCCCTCTAAAATCACAAGGCAGAGATTCATTTTACATGCAAGCTGATCAGCAAATGCAAAGTGTGCAGTCTGACAAACACATTTACTGTATTTCCATTTCCTGGAAGCAAAAGCCTAATCTCTTCAGGCCATATTATCCAGTGTATAGCAAATATTTTTTTTTGTTCTCAGTAAATACTTACTGATGTGATGCTTGAAGTGAAATGTAGATGGTAGCACAATGATAACAAAGGGGCTGGTGCTTTCCCATGGTATCCAACATTTTGCACTGTGATAGTAGCTGTAGTCACTCCTGTGCACCAACTGAACAGCTGAGGGAGATTTCTGAAACAAGCTTGTGATTTTAAAACTGCTTTTTAATTACTTGCTTTAGTTCACCACCAGGCCACTCAGCTTTCACTGTATTGTGTGGTTTTCGGTTGGTAATGGAGGAAACCATAACATTGTGTTTGTTTCTGCAGGCATCTTCTCTGGAAGTTCAAAAATCCCAGTTGGAAGGATGCTTGGCAGAAAAAGAAGCGCTTGTAAATCTGCAGAAGGAGGAGTTGGACAAACATGCCAGCATGATTGCAATAATTCACAAACTAAGTGGTGGCAAGCTAAGTGCAGACACAGTGAACCTCAGTTTGTAGGGCTCTGTTTCCTGTGCTTTATGTATTCTGTTAAGTGAGCTAAATCACAGGGGTGACTGCCAGCTTTGTACACAACACATGCAGTTTGGTTGCCTTTTTGCATAATGCAGTTATTGCTTAGAAAGGTCAGCAACAAAAAAAAATGTTATCAGAGTTGCTGAATTAAGGGGTTTTGTTGGGAGTTTTGCAAACTCAGTTGGGAAAGAAACTGTCAGTGTAATGGGTTAAAAACTTTTCGTGTCAAAGTTAATTTGCAGACATGGGTTTTTACATCTCTCGGTCATGGGGAAGGGGTAAGTAAATGTGAGGAGGGCTTTTGTTGTTTGGGTTTTGTTCCTCCTTTTCTATCAGAAAATGTTTGAGTGAACAAATTCTCATAGGAAATGCCATGCATGTTAATAACTAAATTGATAAATGCCAGTTTGACTTTGTCAAATGGTAGAACGGCAGGGAAAAACATCAAGCTGCTCACCAGAGTAATAAGGCAATAAGGTACATGTCTGCAGAAAATGGTAAATTAATCTTCAGCATTTATGTGACAGAATCCAGAGTATATAAATATTGATTTTATTTTTTCTCTCACTGGAAAAATGTACTGTTTCAATATGCTATTCTAAGCCAAGTGTAGCTGAACTCTGAGTTGCATAGCAAATAAATGCATGGACATTTTGACAGCATGTTCTGTGTTCTTTCATGGCAGTGTTTTTCCAAATGGTAATGGATAGTGGCTAATGGAACTAGCAAATAAATTGGTGTTTGTTTAAAAATTTGTTTAAAACGTATATCTGTCTTTACTGTAAAAAAACCTGGAGATTTTTGTACTTAATTCATGCAAAGAAATAACCTGTGTAAGGGATTTTGCTTTTAGGCATCTTGATATTACCAGTTCTGTAATCAAAATAGTTCTGTAATAAAGTTCCCTGTGCTGTTTTCATATTCATGTTATGTGCCATATCTGCTGTGCTATTGGACTTTTTTCCCTTTCCCCACAGGCTCTCTCATTCAGTGCAGGGAGTATCTGGCACCAGCACAAAAACTAGCACTGCAATAGTCGATTTTTAATTATCTGTGTCATGTCAGGTTATCAATTGCATGTTCTACAAGCAGAGACTTTTGTGCTGTCTTCATTCCGGGCACCCTCACATCTCAATATTGGGCACTCCAGTACTTCTTCTCTCAAAGTAACTGCCTTTTATTCTGTGTAATCTGGAGAAAGTTTTCCATTTACCACATGGCTTTGTATGTTATTTCATTCATGCCTAAAAATACCCATAAATATGTATTTATTTTTCTGTACTATATGTTTTTTTGTGCTGTCTGTTTCACTTTTGGTGCATAATTCATTTACTGGGAATAATGACACAATAAAGGGTTTGGAATTGATGGTTTTCAATTCATCACCTGTTATGTGTTGTCTTCATTTTAACGCTCCTCTTTAGTCTTGATTCTGTGTCCTTTGATCTTTTTCTGTTTCCCTGCTACTGGTTTATTTTAGGCTTTCACTTTCCCCTTCTTCTCCATCTCTTCACCTCTCTTTCACCACTGATTCCAACTGACAGTGCCTACCATTTGCTTTTCCCTGGTGAAATCTCTGTCTTTTATTGAAATTAGGAAGCTTTCCTTGTGTGCTCTTTGGATCAATTAGTGGAGTCTTTCCCACCTCTGGGATAAAACAGGCTATGGAATGGAACTGTCACTTTTGAATTAAGTGCAATTGATCATCCTCACCTACACTGAAGATGGAATGGGAAGCTTTACCTGAATCAATTCCCAGCTTTCATTGTCCCCCTCACCCCACTTATCTCTTTTAAAGGCAGAGCTTTTTATTAGTAGTGGTAGTAGTGTGGCCAAAATACCTGTGCTGTGGTATTTGTGCTTGCACATGCAACTTAATGTAGATGAAAAACCTTTTCCTCCCAACCTTGTGAAACTTCAGCTGGAATTTTCTCGCCTTCAGGATGTTGTTAATATCCTGCACAACCTGTAGGAATTCGGAGCTTTACAAACTGAAAGCATGGCCTTGCTCTAGGAAGTAGAAAGTGATCCTAAATGTAAGGGCTGCTAAGGAGGCCTGTTTGAAACAAGCAATCTAATGAGCAGCTGCTGTGATCTTGGACAGGTTTTTCAGGAAGTACTTAGTGCTCATGGTGACCAGTAGGCTTTGTTTAATGATGGTGTAAACAAAACATAAAATTCTGAATAAAGAAATCTAGAAACCACTTATGCTACGGATTCAGCAGTGCCAAACATGTTAGCTGCTGGTCAGGATTTATGCCAGCTCTCTTTTATGCTTACAGTTTTCCTGATTCAGAGGGACATGTCTAGAGTTACCTAGCAGTGCACTTTTCTGGAATAAGTGCAGGCCAAAAATGGGACAGATTCCACTGAAATTGTGACACACAGTTTTTAGAGGTTTGGTTAAGCATTCTTGTGAAAATGTAAGAAGAGGTTCTCTGCTCCTTTTTCTTAGATTTTATTGTTAGCAGCCAAAGATGAAGTATTTTTAGGCGAGTACTTATTCCTGAAAAAATGCTTTCAACCTTGCAAAGTTGGTTTATATATAAATAAACTCCTCCATGCATTCCCATCTGGTTACTTTTGAAATTTTCAGATTTGTTCACTGAGGCATGCTTCCTTTCCATCTCCCTCAACAATTTCCCTTCTGCAGAGCGGTGAAATTGGGAACAGTCTGCTAGCTTTATGTCCCCAGTGACACATCCTTTTCTCTCTACCCCAGTCCAATCTAAATTGGATCCTTTCCTAGGAGTACAGAGAAATGAGGGGCAAATAGGCTGAGTGATGCCACACTGGAAGCTGTATAGCTGTTGATGTAAATATCCTGGGATATTTACACACCTGACAACAAGGGCCAGGTGCTTCCGTGCCTCCTGAATGGCAGCCTGGGTTGTTCTGCTCAACTGTATCCAAGAGGGCATCCATGTCAGAGCAGATGTAACAAGGTAGTGTGAGCCTCATTTTTATGCCCAGCTCCTGTTTGCTGTGGCTGAGGTTTACATGGTTGGAATACGTTAAACCTTTCCTAAGGAACAACCTTGTATCTCTTCCAACATGTTTCTCTGAGATTGCCTGATGATCTTGGCTGAAGAGCTGCCGGTTAGCTGGAAGGTTTTGTCTTGCTAACATTTCCAGGAATTAATGATTCCTGTAAAGGGCAGCTACTAAGAGCCAGCTGGGTCCATGTATGTGTTTCATGCTGAGCATTACAGTTGAACCTCTCTATGTTTCCTCTTATGCCTTCATGACTTTGACCACATGACTTTTTAACAGAGCTTTCAGTGCAATTTTGAGTGCAGAAGGTGGAGTTTGGTTTGGGATTGTTTTATGGGCATTAGCTTTTTGTCTAAAAATGGGAATTCAGGAGTTACAGGATCCCTTATGGGATATGTTGCTACTAATGTATAGTCTGTCTTCCTGACCCATTATTTTTGGGCTGTGATGGATGTTGAGCAAACATTGCAGCCACTCTGCATTTTTTCAACAATAGATTTGGTTTGGTTACGGAAGGATGTCTTTGCAAATGGAAATATGCAAACTCCTGGTGCTTAACTATTAAAACTTTTGTGGTGTTTGCTACACAGTCCCATCTTTCCAGGAGAAATGTGTAAGAGCATCACTGCATGCTGCATTCCTCTACCTTACCAGTAGAGTGGGAGGTTTCTCTACCAGTATCTTCCTTTCTGAACAGAATGTTTGTGGAGAAACACCTAAAAAGGGAAAGGAATGTAACAAAACTATTGGGATACAACTTTCTCCTTTAGTTAGCCTTATGTATTTTCAATGCTGACTGGGGACAAAGAAGCAAAAAGGATGGTGTTGGGGGTAAGGCACCTGGCTGTGAGGAAAGGTCTGTGGGTTCACCTCCCACAGAACTTAAATGTGGCAGTGCAGGCTCTGGCCTAGCTTGGAGAATGGAGTGTGGGGACGAAAGGGACCACAGGCTAGGCAAGAAGTCTTAATGGCAATAGGAAGTATTCAACTCTTTGTATCAACTGTGAGCCATTGTAAAACTGAATCCAAAGCTGCTGGGACAATGGCTGAGCCTTTGCATGACCTAGAGGAAAGCAGGTAGTGAAACACTTTATTTGGTGTATGGAGGCAGGAGGAAGAAGGTCCAGAGGATCTTGAAGTATATTTGGGGGTGATCTGAAGTATCTTTTCACCCAGTACCCAATCTCAGTCCTGAACATAGCATACTGTGCTCCAGGCTTTCTCCTTAAAGAAAGAAGTGACAAGCCAAGGACAACATGTTATTTGGGAGTGGGCATTGTACTCTTGTTGCTTAAATGGACTTTGAAAGCACTGGTTGCTTGCAGGGCATCTTTTCATTCTAAAGCTCTGTATCAAAAATGATCAGTGTTTGAGAAATGAGATGGAGGTGGTTTGCACATTCCTCATTGCAACAGGGCAAGCCTAGGGAGAGAGCACAGTTCTGTCTGTTTGTTTTTCTGAGACATTTCCAGCATTGCTGGTACTCTGGGATAAGGAAAGAAGAGAGTACACGGAAAGGGGAGATTGTGCCACCAGATCGTAAGACAGGAGTGAAAAGCTCCCAAATTTCTTTGGCTAAGTTACTGTAGTATCATAGTTGACTGCAGTTTTCTTTGAAAGCAGTTGGCTCATGTTACAGAGACTCTAGTCCAGCCTGTGAGTTGTCATTGAATAGGCACTGATTAAATTCCAAAGGATCTTGTACATGTTTGAAAAGGTTATCTCTGCATGCAGAACAAGCACCTCATACTGCTGGGATCCCCTCATAGCAGGGGTGGCCAGCCCTTGATTTACCCATATTTAGCTAAGCTTTTACATGAGAGAACAAATAGTGTACTGGTTAAATATTTCTTCAGAGTAACTGAGCTAAAAATCTGGTTTAGGTTTTTTACACTGTATTAAGTTATCAAAAACTAATTTTGTAACAAGCAGCTCTTTTTTTGACTCAGTTTTACTTCAGAATAATCTGTCTGGGTGTATTATTTGTTTATATTGATACTCAAATATTGAGTTTCAGCTGTGTTTTACAGCACAGCCAGAATGTCCTGTAAGAAAATATAAGGTTATTGTAATGTAAAAAGCCGGAGCCTACTGGTAAGCCTGATATTAAAAGGAAAAAAAAAATCCAGTGGTGATCAGTAACAATATATTTTGTTTAATCTTGGTTGGAGTGTGGGGACCATCTCTGCTTGCTCATGTGTCATGGTGAGTGCCTTAATTGTTCCTCTGTTTATCCTTTGAGGCTAAAGCTGAGGAAAATATCTTTGGTTTATTTTTGTCATGTATCTAGTAATTGGAAGTGAATCTAGTTTTGAAAGAAGCATTTAATTTTCTTGCTTATATTCAGGATGAGGCCAAACAATGTAAATTCTTTGTTGTGGCTGTCTAAGGCAGTGGGAAATCTCAGAGTTATTGTGTTCATTTCAGTATAAGTTGAGTGGTTTGCTTCAACACCAAAAAACTCAGAATATGCTTTGAGGCATTGTGCTATTGCTTTAGCTGTGTTCTGCAAAGACCAGGTAAATGCCTTCATGCCTTTCATTGTCCAGGGCAGAAGTTGTTTGTGTTGAGAAGGATTGTGTCTGAATATGCTGGGAAACAGCATCCTCTCTGGTTAGTGTCTGGCCAAAGCGCTCTGTATTTTTAGGCAAGGTGTGCTTAGACTGCACAGTCTCTGGGCTGGCTGATGCATGCTAGCCTCCCAGATGACTGCTCTTCCCCAGAGAGGTTAACAGGCTGCTCTGCTCTGCTCTGAGTGCCATGACAGAGGCTGCTCCTACCTCTCCCTGCATGAGCAGAACGGGGCTGCAGCGCGTAACTGCTCAGAGGCTGCTGCTGCTTAGACAGTGCTCAAACATTCCCGAAGGAATGGCATGAGGTTGTGTCAGGGGAGGTTTAGGTTGGATATTAGAAAAATGTTCTTCTCCCAGAGGATGGCTGGGCACTGGAACAGGCTCCTCAGGGCAGTGGTCACAGCACCAGCCTGACAGAGCTCAAGGAGCATTTGGACAATGCTGTCAGGCACAGGGTGTGACTCCTGAGGTGTCCTGTGCAAGGGCAGGAGTTGGACTCAGCGATCCTTGAGGGTCCCTTCCAACAGAGCATATTCTGTGGTTATGTATGTGCAAAAATAAGCCTGCCTGTAGCTATTAAACCCTAAGATAGAATATGTAATGTGTAGCCTTTCTCAGTCACTCATTTCTGTGGGGTACTTACTGTTACTGTATCCACATACAATTGCCTTCATAGTACCAAGATGCACTGGGGTAAACTGCTGATTTGGGGCTCCTTAGGTAGAAAGTTCAAAACCTCTATTTGTTAGTCCATAGCACTTCACACCTGCATGCACAAGTGTGCTTTCCATTGCTCCAGAAGCTGGTCCTGGTGGCTTTGGCTGCAGCCCTGGCATGCCATACTTTCATCTGCTTCCATTCAGCATTTCCATGCAAATCAGGGCCTTCAGCCTCTAGCTACATAGGAAATACAAGCAGTTATGGTATTTGTCTGTCTAAAAGTCGANGTGATCAGTAACAATATATTTTGTTTAATCTTAGTTGGAGTGTGGGGACCATCTCTGCTTGCTCATGTGTCATGGTGAGTGCCTTAATTGTTCCTCTGTTTATCCTTTGAGGCTAAAGCTGAGGAAAATATCTTTGGTTTATTTTTGTCATGTATCTAGTAATTGGAAGTGAATCTAGTTTTGAAAGAAGCATTTAATTTTCTTGCTTATATTCAGGATGAGGCCAAACAATGTAAATTCTTTGTTGTGGCTGTCTAAGGCAGTGGGAAATCTCAGAGTTATTGTGTTCATTTCAGTATAAGTTGAGTGGTTTGCTTCAACACCAAAAAACTCAGAATATGCTTTGAGGCATTGTGCTATTGCTTTAGCTGTGTTCTGCAAAGACCAGGTAAATGCCTTCATGCCTTTCATTGTCCAGGGCAGAAGTTGTTTGTGTTGAGAAGGATTGTGTCTGAATATGCTGGGAAACAGCATCCTCTCTGGTTAGTGTCTGGCCAAAGCGCTCTGTATTTTTAGGCAAGGTGTGCTTAGACTGCACAGTCTCTGGGCTGGCTGATGCATGCTAGCCTCCCAGATGACTGCTCTTCCCCAGAGAGGTTAACAGGCTGCTCTGCTCTGCTCTGAGTGCCATGACAGAGNGTCACTCACACTCATTTCTGTGGGGTACTTACTGTATCCACATACAATTGCCTTCATAGTACCAAGATGCGCTGGGGTAAACTGCTGATTTGGGGCTCCTTAGGTAGAAAGTTCAAAACCTCTATTTGTTAGTCCATAGCACTTCACACCTGCATGCACAAGTGTGCTTTCCATTGCTCCAGAGGCTGGTCCTGGTGGCTTTGGCTGCAGCCCTGGCATGCCATACTTTCATCTGCTTCCATTCAGCATTTCCATGCAAATCAGGGCCTTCAGCCTCTAGCTACATAGGAAATACAAGCAGTTATGGTATTTGTCTGTCTAAAAGTCGATGTAAATGGCTTGCTCGCCATCACACAGGTACTTTGTGGTGAAGCCTCCTGGCATACCAATGTAGCAAGCAATTACTTGAATCTTAAAATCATCTTTCTTTTCCCACTTCTGACTCATACAGAAGGCAGCTTCTGCAACAGAGTGGAAAGGCATAAGCAGACAGCAGAGTCTCCTTCGCCACCTGACTCTGCCTTCCTCCCCACGCAGACCTATCTCATATGCAGAATGAGGCAGAGCCCCCAGGGGAAAAATAGCATCTAATCACAGCACTGGAAGCAGAGCGCTTATGCACGCAGGTGCTGGAGCGAGGTCACACAGCCTCCAATTTGCCTTCTATTTCTGAAGCCTGGAGTACTCAAATGACATTTTTCCTTCCCTCTTTCCCTCCTGCTCCCAAACCTTGTTTATTCTATATCTAACTACTCAAGGCCTGATGATTCTGTCATGTTTATTCGTAAGTTGATGAGAAGAAAGGATAGAAGCTAGACATAAGCTACAGTCAGGATTTCTTTAGCTTACCAATTCTGCTTACAAGGAGGATTGCAAGGGGTCATTGCTAGAGGGTGAAAAGCCTTTTGGCAGAGCCCAAGCGAGGGCAAGTCCTGAGCTGTGGTCCTCCAGGTGATAACTGTGCTGTTTGTTGGAGGGTAATACTTGTTAAGTCCCCTCTGTCTTTCCTTATTTTCCTGTTGAGATAAAGCTGATGTTTTATGTAAATAAGTCTAAGAGGGAAAATGTTTAAAAGTAAAGTATTATGTTTAAATCTGTAAGAATTTTACCACTGTGCGTGATGTGTGTAATTTAAAAAACTGTTACACTACAGCCATGGATAGAAGGATGTAAGACTAGGGGCTGCCCGACAACCTAAGAAGCATGGGGACAAACCAGAGTGTCCCCTGCACCATCACCTCCCCAGAGTTCTTCCAATTCTCAGAACTTAAGGTTGAAAGTAATTAGAGGAGAGATAGAAGGACTGGTCCTAATCTTTGGGAACTATTTTCCATTCATTGAAGCGTGATAGCAATTTTAGATTGGGTAGCTGAAGTCTGGCATTAGTCTCTGTCTGTTGTTCAGTGATAACGTTTTCCTGGGTTTCTCCCAGACTCATTAAACATCAACAGTCCCAGGAAAATCTAACAAGGACTTGTGCTTGGATGAAAACTCTACTGGACTGAAATATTAAATGACCATTCATAGCACTGACAGAAACTGGTAATTTATTGTGGGATAGTTACACTCATACCTCACAGCTCAGGGATTCCATGGGCTACTGATGCCAGCTGGGCTCTGGTAAGTTCTAGACTTGAGCATTTAGGTCATACCTGTTTTACTGCTGTCTAAAATAGTTGATTTCCACAGTTCATGCATATGGCCACCTTCCCTTTCATTCAGTAAAGTACTGCAGAGCAACTAAAAATATCATAAAAGCTTTAGGCCTTTTCTTCGTCTCTACATATTCTCATATGCAAAGGTCTCTGTAACCTCTTTAGGGCTTTCTGGGGAAGGAGGTGAGATTTTTTTTACAGGTCTGTACTCTAAGTGGCCATATGAATCTTTTATTTTATATATAAACACCACTATTTACCATAAAGAGCTCAACAACTAAAGTAGTACTTGCTGCATGCCCTTTTGAGGTAATCTTTGCTGCTTGACTCAGTTCTTTAGAGTACACGTGTTCTTCCTTCTTTGCAATGTTTTTGTGTCCATAAAGGGCAAGAAAGGATGTGTTTATTTTTACCCATTTAAAAAGGGATAAAGCTTAGATCAGATCTGGGACTTGAGTTCAGCACTTGAGTAGCAACACTTACAAAGGCTGATCGAGACAAGTGAAATTGGATTTTGTTATCTTGTGTTAAAGGCTCTGGCATGCTCATATCTTTAAAGCATTAAAAGCTAAATGTCCTGAGATTCAATATCCTTTAGGCAGGAGAAATGCTAATGTGAATGTTAGCTACAAGCCTATTTTGCTATGAAATTCCATGAACTCGTTGAAAATGTTTTTCCAACACCTTAAAACTGTTCATATCTTGACTAAGAAATTTGTTTGGAGATATTACTGCACCTTGATGTTGCATTTTTAATAACTCTGCCTTGGAAAAAGAATATTGGCTGGTTTACATAGACTCAAGTGGATTGATAAGTGGGTAACAGATGCATGTGACATGTTGGAAAACCACTTTCAGAACAATTGCCAAGGTCACTCCTTGTCATGTCTGCAGCGTGTGGCAGAACTGCGGAGTAGAACTCCCTCTCCTGCTCTTCCAGACAGGAAAAATGTGAACTCCTCTTCACAGAGCCATGCATAAATGGATTGCCTTCAGAAGAGGAGGACTCGGTGGCAGGAGCTGGTTACTATGGCTATATGCATTGCTCACTCTAAATGGAGGAATCAAGCCAAAAATCACTGTATACATTAGCTATATTTGTAGATGAAGGAAGCTCATTGCCAGCAGCTGTGTGAAGGTGTCCTGATGAAAATCCATCTTGGCTCATGCCAGTCAAGGACTTGGTGACTTTCACGCCTTTAAAGCACCACAGACTGAAAGCATCAAAATCTATGCACCCTGGGATCAGGTCCTGTGTCCTCCTTAAGCCTTTGTTTTGCTCTGCAGAAAAGTTTCTTCTTTTCTGTGCCCCCAGTGATCATAGAACAGCCCAGGTAGGAAGGGACCTAGAAGGATCATGGGAAAGGGAGCCTGGATGGGATTGTATGTGCTATACATTGTATGTGCTGGTCCAATCACATCCTACAACTTTCCAGAGATGGGGTCTCTCCTCTGTCCCTGGGGAGGTTGTTCCACTGGGGTGGAAATGGCATGTCATGATGCTGGCTTGGAAATCATGGAGGTGCTAGCAAGCCTGGGCTCTGGGGTACAGAATATGACAAAAACAGCCCCTAACTGTGTTGGCTTCATAGTCCAACCTGTAGCCAGCTACTGACTTGGTGGGCTGTCATCAGAGCCATTCCCTTTTTCAAATGACATTAGAAATGATCAGTGAAGACAAAAGTAGATGTGGGTGGTGAGACAGCTATAGCACAACCAAAGCCTTATTTTTGTTGCTTACAAGTTTAAAGTCCTTTGCCTTTCCTTATTGAAGCTACCCACTGAAGCTAGAGGTTCTGTGGGGTACCCAGCAAATTTTGTTGCAGGGTGTCTGTTAGTCAGAGGGGGCCATTGGTTTCCCCCTTTATCCAGGGCTGCACAAACAAGTAAGTATTTGATAGGTGAGGGGTTAAGCCAAGGCTGTTACCACCAAAGGTTTGCTGAAGCTCTTGTTCCTGTCTCCAGTGCCCAGATTTTCATGCAAGTGGGAGCAGTGAACTTGGTTATGCTCAGGAGGTGGTTTTTAGCATACAGCCCAAGCTGATGGAGCACTTCAATTACCTGCTGTCACTTGTAATTCCACTGTTAAGGCTGAAGAAGGTTTTGCACTTCAAATAGGGGCTGGATTAAATGGATCTTTAATCCCAGTGGAAAATAGAGCATATTTGCTGCAGATGTGAAAGCTTGCCTTTTAAAAATGAATTAGGTTGTTGCAGTCTACAAATATTTTAATTAGCCTGAGTTCAAATTAATTAAAAACTGTCATTTAAAGAATTAAGCACTTGCAGGTTTTACAGAGTTTTGAATGATCTTAATGGAACAAAAAAGACACTTGGAACTTTCCATATAATTAAAAATAATTGAAATCTTCTGCCTGCATGTATGCGAATAAATCAGCTAATAATTAAGCTAAGTTATTAGCAGTGGCTGTATTTAATATTACATCAAGAATATAAACTAAAAGATTTTAACTAGTTCCACCATGAAATTAGAAATAATGCAACTTACCATCAGTCTTCTGCAGTGGCTGGAATGTCACTCTTATGGGGGAGAGAGAGAACACACAGAGTTTCACTGGTGGATTAGCTGTGTCACTTAGCTTTAGTCTTTAAAGGTTAAATGGCTTAATGGTTGAATGGCTTGCATGTTTCTGCTTGAAATGTCTCCCGTACCACTGAGACCTTGCTTGCTGCTGGGAACAAGGGAGAACCGCAGAGAACATTTGGTGCTGGTAGGATCCCTCCAGCATTTCTTTGTATGTGTTCTCCCTTTGGAGAAAAAAATGCTCTAACCCAAATTAAAAGCCAGACCCGTGTGGAATGGGATGCTTTGTGTGAGGCTTCAGTCAGGCAAACCAGGTGCCAGCCTCCTTAGGGGTTGGTGACTGCTGGTTGTCTTATGCTTCTCCAGTGGTTCTGCCCTTAAAATAGCACTCTGCTCCTCCAGAAGGACAGAAATCTTGTACAGGAGCCCCAGCTGGTGCCTCTCCTTCAGTCTCCATACAGACATTTTGAAAGAGGAACTTCCTGAACGGGAGGGAAAAAAAAGCCCAATAAAATGAATGAATGCTAGTGATTACTCATTCAATGAATCCCAGAAAGGTGGAATCAGCTCTAAAAAGGCTCGTAGGAATACAAACAGATGCCTTAGTCACAATCTATCCTCACTGTACCACAACACGAAGACTTTTGAGGACTGTAGCTGCATGTTTCTTATTTCAGTTCAGTTGGGTTTCTTTTTATCTCATCTCTTAATTTCCTGGATTAGTGATGCTTGGTTGGAGGCTATTGGTAACATCATTGTCATATGTCAGAACTGTTATTCTGTCCTTAATATTTTACTTCAAGCTGAGTCCATAAATGCTGGGCTGGATTTACTTAGACTGACTGATCAGAAATACCGCTGGTGTGGGAGGATGGTATATATCCTCTCTGTATTTGCATTTTTAATATTAATGATTTGTTCTTATCATCAGTTCACACAGAATTTTCAGCTTTTCTTTTGTTTAGAGACTCTAATCATTTATGGCTAGGAAGATATTCTCTTAGCAAGTACTGGATTCTTTTTTTTTATATTTGAGATCTTCAAAGAAACTCTGATAAACATGGCAAGTGCTGAATCTTGTGACTGATGTCAGTGCTTAATATTTTTTATCAGGTTGCAGTAACAACCAAGGTGAAGTGTCCACACTGTTGCTTCAGTGAGGTGTTTATTTGGGGGAGGAAGGGGATATCTCTGAAGACATTAATGAAAAAAGGAGGAATAAGATTGAAACAAATCTCTGCCAGCTATTCTTTTTTGCCCATACCTGGTTGTCTTGGTTTGTAAAAGTGGAGCCACAAGCAATGAGCTCTGTTGGTGTTCTCCTTCTGCCATGCTTTCCCCGAGTCCAAGAAGAGAAAGGTGTGAAGAGAGATCACAGATCACCTCCTAGTCCATCTCGTCCTCAGGGGAGGGCAGGGAGAGAAAGGAGGTGACACTAAGGAAAGCCAAATGCTCTGAATTTGCTCAGGTATGGCTGAATGACTGATTTGTATTCTCTGTGAATGCCCCCATTCCGAGCAGCCAGTGTGGCTGGGCCTGCCTGGCCCCCACAGACGTGCTCCCCATGCTGCATTCATTCCTGCTGGACTGGACAGTGGGACACAGCAGGAACCCCACCCAGTGAGGGAGCACGGGGCAAAAATACCTTTCTATAGCCAATACCTCTTCACTTCTGGTTCTGATAACAGTGGTAGGAGACACTTAAAGGAGATAACAGGATTATGGCGGGTGTTGCTGAGCCCCAGAGCTTGGCTGTTGTGAAGGCACTCAGGCTGCCCTTTTTTCCATGTCATGACTTTATCAGTGATTCAGGGTCAGGGGTGTGGAGCTCATCTCAGCAGAGCTCCATGTGACATGTCACACATTGTCACTGCTAACAGATAGGCTGTGGTATCAAGAATAGGGAGAGTGTGGAAGGTTCTCTTTCATTTGTCCTTTTGAAACCTCCTCCCATAAGCTTCATACTTTTTTTAAACTCTAAAACACATCCTGAATCTGTAGTCTGAAAGACTGTGTCCTTTCTGGTTAAGGAAGTATTTGGGTTTGAACTTTAAACTTCATGTATATGCCATGAAAAAGTCAGTATGACCTGTCTGCATTGCCTGAGTATGGGACAGAATGGTGCCTACTGTTGGACTTGGTCTTAAATGTAATTTGATTTATTATTTCTGGTGAATGGACCTATACTATACATCTGCTTTCTGATTAGTTCTCTCATTGAAATAAATTCTGCTCATTGGTGTCGTACTTTAATGGGCATGCTTTTCTTACCTGACAAGGAACAGACATCCTGTGTGGCAATAGAAAACTGTATGCAGTTCAGGTGTGTTCAGGATAGTTTTCCAGGTGTTGCAAATAGCTAAAACTGAAGTCTGTGTGTCCAGTGAAGAGTGAGCTAAATCTTCCTTCAGTGTAACTGGAAGTATAATGGGCACTGCTATTGCAACCTATTCTGTTGTAAGCAACAGTGCTAATTAGTGCATTGCTCCTTGCAGGTGCAGCATCTAAAATCTGCTCCTCTCATTCTTGATTCAGAATAAACTGCTTGGGTAATAAACAACTTGCCATTCATTTTTACACAGATTTTACAAAAAATCCTCCTTTTCAGACTAAGTAAGTGTGACAAAGATGATCCATGTGGTGAGAAGCCTGTCTCCTCATGGAGAAGGGTGGGACTTGCTCTGAGGGCACTGTCGAATTCTTACAGTCCCAGTGCCTGGACATTTCTCCTGGTCCAACAGCATGACCATGAACACATAGCTACAGAGAAAGCAGTGGGAATTAAATGCCTCATTATTTTTATGGATGTAGCCCCTACCTTTGCCTCAGTTTCCCTTTCCTAGAAAGGTGTCAATAATTCCTTTATCACACCGTTTATTTAATTTGAATTTCATTCTGATGCCTAGCGTGTCTTGAAGTATGAAGGTGTGTCAGTAATGGATAAAGAAAGGCATCCAGGGCATGCTGGCAATCCAGTGGAAATCACCTGGACTTTCAATCTGCAGTTCCCTCCCTGTGGTTCTGGTGCACATTTGGGTGATGACAACAGGGGAGATTTTTCTGCTCTGGAAAATCCCTGTTCATCAACTGCAGTACAAGAAGAACCAGAGATCTACCAGGATCATACTGCTTGAAAGGCAAGAGGCAGAATGATCCAACTCAAAAAATACAGCTTCCTTTTCCTTTTTTTTTTTTTTTTCATATAGCATATTTTCACACCCAAAAATAGCCTATATTTTTCTCAAAGTTCTGTGTTAAATTTTTTAGTTAGCCTCCTGCTGAAAATTTGGATCCTCAGAAAAACATCAAGTTGATTTTTAAAACATGATATACATTTTTCTATAGCTATAGAAACAAAAATGTTATTTTGTTGCCCTTGTTGCAGGAGTTATTGTTAGGATCTCACTCTCTTCTCTAGCAGAAGCAAGGCACAGCCACCAGACCTGCAGAAGGCCATCTGAAAAGGTAAGGTGAATAACAGTGTCCATCCACAGAGTGGTAAACACACTTTCAACCGAGACCGTTCCCAAATGCCCTGTTGGTGAAGAGATTTGAATAAATGAACCTGCTGGTGAGAAGTTACTGTGGGACAGGCTGCATAGATTCAAATCCAAGGTTTTCTGTTGAATGAGTTTTGATGAAAATGAGTCAGTTGGCTGGGCTGGTGGTCTCGTCAAATGAGTTCTTTAGTGTTTTCACACTGCTGAGCTACTGGTATTTAAAGTGAAGCTTCAGAGGGGCCCACTGAGGCAGGGCATGGGTTCCATTCCTGTTCAGCATTTTTACAGCAATCTAGCTTTGCATCTTCATGTTGGATATGTGAATATTTTCTTTCTCTTTTCTTTTCTGGACCATTGGGTGAGACTGAAGTGCCTAAAACTACATACGTAGCAGATACTTTGGCTTTGTGCAAGAAGCCTCAAGGATATGATCTGGTATTTTTTTGGTTCCATCTCCTTCATTAGTTTTTTCCTGTAAAGACAAAGTGCTTATTTCAGTTGCAAAAGAAAAAAAAAAGACAAACAAAAATACATTTTAAATCAAGTCAAGTCAATTTTGTTACAACAGGATTGGCTGCTGCTGGGGATCCGGTGTGGCTCTGGAGAGAGCTGTGCCTGTGTCTTCACTGGAAATCTCAGCTGCTGCTGACAGTTGTGATAAAATTGGTTGTCCTCCTCAAAGGCAATGCCTGGCTGCTCTCAGTGATGGTGTCTCCATGTGTTTTGGTCTAGGTAGGGAGTGTAACCTTTCTCCAATGGGATCCAGAGGTTCCTCTGGGTGGTCCAGCACAGCCTTTTCTCACCAGCCCTCTATCCTGTAACTCCTGTCATCTCACCCCTCCTGGCTCTGCCCTTCCCAAACAGCTCACCCCTTTCCCAACTCGCCCCATGTGCCTCTCCAGAGACTACCTGGGGTGTGACCTGGTATGCTCGTGGCACAAAACAAGAGAGCCCTGTACAGAAGGGAGGCTGAGCCCCAAGAGCTTCAGGGGGGTTTGCTGTGGGCAGGATTTCAGGTCCAGCATCAGGGGACCACAGCAGGGTACAGCAGGACTGGCAGGGTCACTTCTGCAGGTCTCCAAAGGAAAAGGCTGTTTTTTCTAGTACTGAGCTGTAAGTGTGGAGCATCACAGCTGGGAGGGGAGAGGTTAGAGAATACACTTGTTTTCACATTGATAAGTCTATATATATGTATAGACATGTTTAGATATACACACAGATGTATAAATATATATATGTGTCTCTCCTATATATACACTTGCATGCACACACCAGCCAGTCACTCCAGAATGTTGCTGTTGGAGAGAAGGATGTCATGTCCATTTTTGGAGGTGTTTAAATTCAACTGACAAAAAGCATCGAATCATTAGGCCATGTGAGAAGCACAGACTTGTGCTTTTTCAGGCAGAACATAATACTCCTAGAAACAGACTTTCTTTAAAAACTGGCCTTAATATTTCAAGAAGCTTTGCTGACTGAATTTTCAGCAGAGGTGACCAGCCCAGTGTATCTCTATTTGGAAAGAAATAATATATTGTTGTTGCTTACAGAATGTAAATGCTGAAAAACTCACACAGTCTCTTTTCTGCAGTGTTTTCCTGCTATTTAGCATCATGCCAATAACATTGAGTTTATTCCATCAGCACTTGCAAAGTTAATAATGTATCCCCAAGACAATTGTTTCACCAATTAAACTGTCTCTGCATGTTTTAGTGTAGTTTAGAGTTGGCATAAGGTAAACAAAGATAGCAAACAATCCTTGACTGAAAGTCAAGTTATGACTCATAGAGTTACAGCAGCGAAAAATTGAAAAATCACAAAACCTCCTGTGTCTAAAAGGGCATGAATTTTTTACTTCTTTCCCCCTCAGTTCCTCTGAAAAATAAGCTTCCACAGCAGCAAAGCCAGGCGATCAGCAAGGGCTGCACCCACCCCTACCCATACCTGAAGGGCAGGCTCTGAATCCTTGAAGCTGAAATAAAAAAAAAGGCAAAAAAAAGCAAGTTGTCTTGCAGGAGCTTGGCACCAGGAGCTAGAATATGTTGTGTCTGAAGACCTAGGAGTATTTTAGGACAGTGCTGCCTATTGAAATGGAAATGTGGTTTTCAGGCTGCTTGAGCAGACAGAGTGCATCATAGTCAGAGGCTGAAGTAGGCTAATGAAGTACCCTGCCTTTGAAGTCAGATTGCGTAATACAAACCCCAGAGAGATGCTTAGATTTCTTTTTTTCCTTGCATTGATCAAGACTAAAATACTTCTGCTATTAGCATCAGAAGGGTTTAATGGAATTGGTGGCGGGACTACGGTAATTCCAATGACGTGCTATGCAAACAAATGCTTCGTTAATGAATACTCAAAAGATTAACCTGAACTGCCTATATGCATTATTAGGGTTTTTAACCCCCTGCCTTCCCCCAGTGGTTATGGATAACGCAGAGTACTTTGCCGGAGGGGGAACCCAAAATTCACTAATGGCAATTAGGCTATGTGGTAGTTGGGAAAAGGATGCACAGCAATTCTGAAAACACGCCATTAATCTCTGACCTGATGGGCAGGGCGGGATGCTCAAGATCATTGGAGACAGAAAATTTCCCACAGAGGGCATTGGTGGAGTGGGGAATGTGGTCAGATTTGGAGAAAGAAGAGTGACGAGGCACATAACAAAAGCTTTCTTTCCCTCCTCGGGTGCATCTCCAGAGCCGAAGAACTGAAACGATTTACTTAACTAGGCTCCCTTTTCATCTTCTTATTTTTCTTACGGCTGTGAGTCAGTCTGAGATTGATTTATCAGTGCTGTTAATCTGCTCTCAGAGCGCTGTCAGCCTCACTCCCAGAAGCCAAGCTCTCCTATTAAAAACCTGACCTATTTAAACGTTCTTAAGATACCGTAATGATTGAATGTCAGCAGGGGAGAGGCAGCAGTGACAGCTCTGAAATGTTTATTGTCCCAGGCCGGGCTAGGAGAGGAGCGTGCCGCTGCAGCCCGGAGCTCTGCGCTTGGCATGGGATGAGAGGCTGAGGGACGAGCGCTGCTAAGCTGGGAAGATCGGCGACACTCTTGTGGTTTAGAGGGTTAATGCTCTGCAGTCCCTGCTGACTCCACGCTGTTCAAAACAGGAAGAGGTGTCAGGGGTTTGCATGTTGACAGCAATAGATCACGGATTACTGCGGCTTAAAAGGCACTTAAAACATTTTTGGTGGCTTAGGAATTATTTCACCAGGCATATTTGTATGAAAGCAGATGCTTTCCATAGAGAGATTTAAATTTCCGCTCTACTGTCGCACCACACAGTAGCTGTCAGCAAAGAATTAATTGAGAGAAAGTATTTAAAAGGATGATGCTGAAAGGAAGGTAAAGAGATGCTCCCGATACCTCTTCAGGCTGCAGGTGTGTGTGTCCACGGCCGAGCACAAGCACTGCAGCAGGGGGAGCACAAAGGCTGGCAGAGACCTGAAAATCTCCAGTCTAATAATGGGAATCTAGCTGTCATAAACATACTTTCAATGTACTGTTCAGTGCCAATTTTCTCATCCTTAAGAGATGTAGCAGAGTGCAACTAATTTTAAATCTTAGTTTCTCTCCCCCTCCAATTTCTCTTTGGGCCATCAACGGCTTGAGGAATTAAAACCTAATTCCTCACAAGACAAAATACATCTTGACTTGTACAGAATGGACCTGGTTTTGCTCCAGGATATGATGTTAGCACCTTTCTTCTCCTGAAACTATTCCCAGATGGATGAATTTTCTCATCCAACTAAGTCATTTTAGTTCTTTCCCATTTGTTTTTTAAATAGAGACTGCAACAGCAGCAGGGACCAGTGACCAAAAAAGGCCCCTGAAGTAAACAATATGTTCTCAGTCTCTTTAGATGCACCTTGTGGAGCAATAGTCTTTCTGCTTTTTTATGGAGCAACCCAGAGGATCCTGACTCCAAAGATGTTTTCTCCAAGTATTTGTATCTTGAACTAGTGTCCTTTTCTCTCACTGATCTTGCTTTTCATAAGTGTCAGGTTATTACAGTAAACATTTTATTAAGAGTAGTCTAATGGCCAGCTTTTGTCAAAACCCAGCTGGTTGGTTGATCTTTTTGTCCAAGAAAATAGAGAGGGTTCATAACTGAGCTTTTACAGATCTAAGATGTCAACTTTTCTATATTAGACCACAATATTGACACTATCTTCTGTCTAGAGCTGATAAATGTTATTGCATTCCTTTCCAACATGTAATGTTATTAAAAATGGTTTAGTCATAAGAGCTCCTTATCAAAGACCCTTGTTTCCCTAGAAACAGTGACCAGCATTAACCTTTCTAAAAGTAGCTCCTGCAAAAGACAAATGTCTTTCGTTGTCCCTGTTACAAATTTAATCTAGGGAAAATGTACTGCAATTTCTGTTTCATATTAAGAGAAAGCAAATAAACTCCAGAAAGGCAGAATCAATGTGCAGTATCCATTCACATCAGGCTAGCAAAGAAAATAAATTGATTATGTTCGAACCAGTTAACTGTGTCCCTTTCTAAGTGACACAAGCATTGAAATTGCTTCAGAATTAGCTATGGAAACAGTTGTTTGCAACCCCAAAAAAGAAAAGGGAGGCGTGGGAGCAAGATTGTAGTGTTCATGCAGGACTGATGAAAGCTGAATATTTGCAGAACAGAAAAGATGTAAGTGATAACAGTGTATTTGTAAGAAGTTGGTTCTTCTAAGCAATGTAGGTGGTAAATGGGAATATTGTATTTAGAAGTAAAGCACCTGGCTATGTGACAGAGGAGCAAGGGGGAGAGAGTATCAGCATTTTTATATCCTCATGGCTTGAAATAATCATATTCTCAGTCTTTGCAGCAGATTAACAATGTCCATAAATCTTGGGGATGCTTGTGATTTACCTTGTTTCAAATTATGTGATCAGGAGCATCTGCTTGAGTTTACACAACCACTCATCGTTCACCTCAGCAGCCAAAATCACAACCTTTTTTCTTTTTTGCCAGATATAAAGCAAAAAGATGGTGATTTAAATCTGACACTGACACACATCTGTGCTGCAGGGCACCAAACACCTTTAAAGCAGCAGGCTAGGCAGCAATTCTGGTGTGAGTCTGACAGCCAGTCAAACTCTAGAACGTGACACAAGCTGCTTGTGTTCAGCTTGAGTGCAAGTTGCTCTCAGAGATGAATCCAGACCAGGATGGAAAGCTTCATCCCTAGTTCTTACCCCTATATCTGCTCCCTAGCAGAGCACTCTCTTCTCCAGACTGTCTGGAGGTGAGCATATCTCTAGCATAGCAGTAGTGATCCTCCGTCTCTTGGTTGCATTCCCCAAATGCTAAAAATACCAAGTTACTAAAGTGCTCAAATCCTCAGAGCTGCCACATCAGTCTTTGAGCCTATCACTTCCAGAAATTCCTGTTTCTTACAAGCCAACTTTGTCTGTACAACCTGTCCCTGTCCAGTCATCAGCATAACAGCTTTAAAAATAGCAGACTCACTATGCAGACATTTTCCTTCTTGCCTGGTCACAAACCAAGCCACTTGTTCCTGTGGGTATCTAGGAATTCAATGAGGTTGTGGATTAAGCTCCCTCCTTGCTTCCTTGGAATTGAGTTTTGTAGAGCACAAATATATTGTCTTCCCTTGTGGCCAACAAGCATTATCCACAGTATTTATTTTCCTTTCTGCTTCTATATTCAGCTTATGCTAGAACCAAAGGAAACCTATATATCTATGTATGCTGGTAAAAGCAAATCAATCTGGCAGTGTCAGTTGTTTTGTTATTTATGGGTTGCAATGAAATGAGACCTGAGTTACTCATGGTGCTTGTTTCACTGGAAAAATGAGTTTATAACAAGAAGGTCAGACATTGCCTAAATTGGTACTCATAAATTAGTTTCCTCAAGCAAAGGACTCACTAAAATTGATGCTTACTTTATTCTTTATCTGTGATTCACTTTCTGAGCAGAATCAATACATTCTTAGACTTCTTCCCTGTCTTGCCTTGTTCATAAACTGGGGACCACCTGTGTATTCCAAACCTGAGCCTATGGTCCTGTCTTTAAAACTCCTGGGACTCAAAAAGGGATTTAAAGCCCTTGGCTGGGATGTGAGAACCCACATCCTAGCCTTGTTGCTTGAAGGGAATTTGGCTCATGTAACCAAATTCCCTTAATAATCACTTATTCCTGGTGCAAAAAGCTTTGATTTTCATATTCCAGAGGAGTTATGTCTGAATGGTCTTAATTTGCACACACACACACGCACACACACCCCCG
This sequence comes from Illadopsis cleaveri, assembly GCA_013399915.1. Taxonomy (NCBI): domain Eukaryota; kingdom Metazoa; phylum Chordata; class Aves; order Passeriformes; family Timaliidae; genus Illadopsis; species Illadopsis cleaveri. Next base: position 137,099 of record VXBB01022900.1, read on the forward strand.
CAAACTCACAGTAATTAAGTTCTGAAGCACTTGGAAAAGCAATACTTGCCCTAGTGAAAACACAGAATCAGGAAAGGCTTCTTCCATGAAGTCATGGAGCAAGAATGGTGTGGTGAGGGGTGGCCTGGACCGAGAGTGCCACTCCCCACTGACATTCCTGCCCCTCTTCGTCAGGGCAGAGCCACACGTGCCCCCTCCTTGGGCATTGTTTCGTCAGCTGGGATCCAGCGGACAAATATAGGCATGGGGGAAACTGCTGATGCCTTTAAACAGTTATCAGCAGTGACCTTGAGATAGGGCATATAAAGTCTGGACCAGACAGAGTCGTGACACTTTCTGTGTGCTCTTCAGGGTGAGTACCAACCTCTGTCACTTTTAAGTGTGGGTGCTGTGCTCTAACACTGTACCGTGGGTTTGATATGATTAAGGCGTTCATGTGGCTTAAAGTTTTAGCAGTAGTGTCAGTAAACATCTAGCACTGTAGGATGCTGCTCGAACGGTAGAATAGCAAATACATGTATCTTCTCTAACATCAGTGCATTCATTTAACCAGCTGGAATAGCCACTTAGGGAAGTGTCAGGTCCCTTGTAATTATGCATCTGAATGAAATGATTAACCAGTGCCTGCAAGTCCTCTTTTTGCCTCTCTGTCATCTGCAAGAGATGATGGCTTATGCAATTTGCAATTTTAATCTGCTTGTTGTTCCGAGGCATTCTTTAATCCAGCCTGAGTTACAACCCCTGGAGCATTACTGGGCCCCCTTTTCAGGCCAGGCAGTGCCACTGCAGTTGTTACTGCATTATCCCTGCCTGCCCTTAGAGCTGCAGTCACTCCCAACAGCCCCAGTAAAGACAGACAAGGTCCCTTTTTTCCATGTCTGGATGCACCATCAAACTGTTGGTCCTGGGCATGCCACTTCACTTTGTGTAACAATATCAGCTTTCCACAGGGAGCAGGCATTTTCAAGGATCTCCCACAGCTGATCTACAAGGGCTGGCTCTTTCTTTTTGTTAGCTACAACAGGTTGAAAGGGAACACTTTAACTTTAGCCTTGTCTTTCCTGACTATTCTGCATTTTAAAAATAATCTTTCATCCATAACCAAACAAAATTTCCCACTTCTTGTATCTGCTGATGGATTTGCCTCATGGAGTTAGTTCTCTGCACCCCAAGGTTTGTGATACCTGGGCTCCAGCCTCTGCTGTAACTCCAAACAGCCAGGCTGCTGAAAGAAAAGGGATTCTCTCCCAGATGCCAGAATGCTGCTTTACACCATAACATACCCTGAACATGAGGGGGGAAAGGAAGAGATAAGGAGGTGATAGCTAAGGAACTATCCCTAGGAGGTCTGCAAATGGAGCCAGATTGCACAAAAGTGATTCAGAGCACTTTAGTGTATTCTAGGACTTGTGGGAACCTGCCCTGGGTCCTAGAGATTAACACTGGAGAGGCCCCTCTGGCATTTGCACGTTCAATGTGAAATGACACTTGTGTGCTCTAATGCTGTTCTGCTTAAATGTCTGAACTGATGTAATTTCACTGCTCCACTAGAGCTGAGACACACTTAGAGAGAGAGACGCTCTGCCATTGAGTTGTGTCTCCATCTGGGAATTTTGCTCAGTTCAGATGATGTTAAAATAATTAGGGATACTTGTGCTTATGTAGTGCTTAAACTTTAAAAAGATTAAGGTTTAAAAAAAATTACTTAAAAATCTAGAAAAAATTAAGGCTAGTTCTGAGAAAGAAAATTTTTTCTCTACAGCAACTAGACAGAAGGTATCAAGCTTTTACTGCAGCAGTGGGAGAGAGCTGGATGTAACGCTTTGGCAACTCTGCTGTCTTAGGGCTTTACATTCCCTAGGAGGAACATGTTGAAAAAAAAGCTGCCTTGGTTGACGAGGAGTTTTTATTTCTACCAGGATTTTGTTAGAAATAAATGGAATTAAATTTTGAAAGACTAAAGTGTCTGTCTTAATAGGGGTCTTGAAAATTTATCCAACTGCCCTGCACATTGCACAATAAATACAATAAGGGAAGAGATTACCCTGAGGGTCTCTTATACAGCTTTAAATAGTAGTCAAATGGTGCCCTGGCTTAAAAAAAAGCAAACCTGAAATTCTAAAATTGTGTGTGTACACCTTTTAGCAGTGGAACTTCTTTTAGACATTCTCTGGACAATATGCTGAGTAGTTTATGTGTGTGTAAGTATTTATGTCTGTGCCTGTAAAAAAATCCCAAACCTAAACAAAACAAAAAATCCCAACAAATTGGTTTGATCATTTTAGAGAGTACAGAACAAACTAATTACTTGGCAGTACAAATGCAGCAAATTAATCTCACTGAGACCCATGTCCCCTGCCCTCTCTTGCACAAAAAAAAGACTCGTAAACACTGTGCCCTTGTCATTTGAGAAAAGAAGTGTAGGTATTAAGCTGGACTGATAAACTCAAAGCAGTCTGAAAACATACAAAGCCCTAGCACCAATTCTGCAGATACACTTTCCCTTAGCCATGCCCTGCTGCAGGGGGATGCTCAGCCTGGTAAAATCAGAGGGAGCAGCAACCTGGGAAACTGCACCAGCACAGGACCTCCCGGAGCCGTGTCAGTCCTGTTTTTATTGGCATGCCAATTCCTGAATCAGAGAAGTGCAGGGAGCAGAGCTGTTTCCAGCTCCAGTGCTGACTTTCTGCAGTGAGAGCGTGGGCACACATCCCTGCAGCTTTGCAGCAGTGAAGCCTTGCTCCTTGTTTCCCAGAAAATGCCTGCCTGAGATGGTGCTTGAATCGGCTGAGTGGCACAGCCCCAGGGAGACCTGCGGGAGAGCTTACCTTTGCTCCAGGCGATTTTGAAAGGGGCCAGAAGAGGCCCCTGCTAAATGGTTCTTAAAGTCACAGCTTCAAGTGGGCCCTCCTGCTCTTAAGCACCATTTGTGCCACAAAAAATAGACAAAATCCTCTCTGGAGATAACTGTGACCAATGTTGAGGTTAAGAACCATTCGAGATTAATAAACTGAGCCAAGGAAGGGTTTAACTAAACGTGCAGTATAGTCCCAAATCTGTATTAGGCATTTTTGTTTAACATTAATCATCCCTTTGATCAGCCCCTGCCGTGTTATGCTGAGCATTTTATATTGCCTGATATTGTTCACAAAACAGACAATGGTTTTGGTGTTTTTTCCCCCCTCCTTCTTCAGTAGACTGGGTGCCTTTCTTTTTCCTCTGTGAGCTGTGCTACCTTGAATACCTGCCAAGATGATGGTCGATATGTCAGAGTTTGGGGAGGCTGCTCCCTACCTCCGAAAGAGCGAGAAGGAGCTGATGAAGGCTCAGACCGTCGCCTTCGATGGTGAGTTGCAGACTCACAACCCCTTGTGCTGCCAGGGGCTGGTTCAGAGGGGTAAGGGTTGCTTACAAATGCAGTCAAAGAAATGCAGAGCAAAGCAGGGTGCAAAGCCTCCGTTGTCACGGCTGTGCTGCTGCTGTTGGAGGTAGCTGGTTCAACCAAGTTTGGGTTCCTTTATTCTGCAAAGCTACTAAAAACTCCCAGATAGTAAAAAATAAAAATAATCTATGACAAGTAAATGTTTATCTAGATTTAGAAGAAGGTGTATTGGTACTGCTCTACTAAAAGGGGAATCATCTCTGTCAGTTTTAGAGAAAAACAACAGACACTGATGTTTCTGTGACTTGACTAGATGTCTTATTTGCTTTGCAGCATGTATAATAATGTGATGTTAGCTCTTAGTTAGAAATTTATTTTTCATTAAATGGGTTTCTGTGAGCTCTGAGGTTTAGTAGTAAGTGTGAATACATCAATAACTGGGGCCTTTCACTATTCACAACAGTTGCTGTAACTAAAGACCTAAAGTCTTGTGCAGCTGCTCCAGATTCTAAAAAGGCACATACATAACTAAATGTGAGTTATTAATATTGGTGTTTTTCAACACAAATCTCAGAAGAATGTGAAGGAATAAGGTTAAATCTGATAGCTGGCAGTCAAATAATGTGGGCTGAATTCCTCGAGCAGTTTGAAATTCTCTGTGTGACTTTTTAGCAAACACCTTAATTTGGGCTTGGATCTCAGTTCCTCCATCTGCACACTGGTGATAATGACTATGGATTTCCCATGGAGGCTGGGGCTTAGCCAGCATTTATGAAATATTTTGACACCTTGTGCTAGAAGGATCTAGAGGAAGCCGAATGGTAGCTTCAAAGGAAGACAACATTTGGGAGCCCTACGCATTCTGCTCCATCACGCAGCTTCACAGCACTGCCAATCTGCTGCAATCCCAGAGGTTTTGTGTTGTTTCTGCAGAAAAAGTAATCCAGCAATCTCACTTAGCTAGGCATGACACTGCTGTTTGATGCAAGGCTGTGAACCATCAGTCTTCTTAATTTCACAGGGAAGAAGAAATGTTGGGTTCCTGATGAAAAGAAAGCTTACGTCGAAGCTGAAATTACAGAAACCAGTGATGGCAAAGTGACCGTGCAGACAACGGATGGAAGGGTACGAAACTGGTTTTGTCTCATCTGTCACTAACAAGGCCAGAGCTGCAAGCTACAGAATTGTCCTGGTTTCAGCTTGGTTGCTTGCTTCATGAAATGGGCTGAGAATGGGAAGCCTCAGCAACTGATGTCAGCTCAGGATAGGATAACACACCAAGGGAAAACCAGCAATGCAGTGATGGGTGGGTGAGCATCAGCCACAGCACATCTGGGAGTGGGCTGTCACTGGAGGTTTGCAACCAGCCGCTTCTGGTTTGGTCCCCAGAGCTAAAAACCCAGGCTCTATCCAAATTTCATGGCTTCTTTTGCTGCCATAGCATCAAGCTTCTTACTTTTATCATCTCAGCCTTCCCCCATTCTTCTTATATCTGTGGAAACACACGGTATTGTGCACATAGGCAGGGATTGACTAGGAGAACTTCCCTCTCCTGGGGGAAAAATGTGTTTCCTTCCATAAGGTGTACGAAGCAACAGAGAATCCTAGTGTCTTCCATGTTGCTGTATTTGTTTGTTTTTGCAGACCTTGACTATAAAAGAAGATGATGTGCAGACCATGAACCCTCCCAAATTCGACATGATCGAGGACATGTCTATGCTGACCCACCTGAACGAGGCGTCTGTGCTGTACAACCTGAGGAAGCGCTACAGCAACTGGATGATCTATGTAAGGGCCACTGCACGGGCAGATTTAGCAACCTGCACTTCAAGTGCTGACAGTGTGTGTGAACGTGTTGTGTTCGTCGTGTTCGTTTTACAACTCTGATAAGTCACAAAAGTGAGGGTCTTGCTCTTCACCTCAAGAAAGATGCTGCCTGGAGCTGGCTGAATGCAGACACAAAACTGAATGAGTAAGATGGTGCCTGGCTCCTTAGTTTTGCTTGCTTGCCTAGGAAAGGGGTGGGAGGGACATTTTTCTTAAGGTATTGGGGAGACCCAGTTTATTTTCCATCTTCTAATATTAATCCATGTCAATGCCAGCCATGGGGATTTCTTTTGCTCACAGTTAGCTGCATTCAATTGTGTTTTAAATCAGTCAAAGGAATCCATTGATTTTCCAGCCAATCCTTGCTCTGTTTTTTGGTATTAATCGGAAGAGCCAATCCAACATTACCTATTTAAATTCTGATTGTCAAACATTTTCTGTGTTTCTCTAATAACCCCTGTATGGACAGGTAGGGCCTAAAGCATACCTTTGTTTGCAGATCAGTTTAGGTAGAAAATTAAACTGGCATCTTGCCTTAATCCATTTACTGGTAGGGGCGTATTCTTTTTCTTTCTAGAAAACAGGACTGAGGATTCATGCCAAGGCCATTCAGGAGCATGTTCTAATGCTATATTTAGGGGAAGGGACCTGGATTTCACCTGAAACTTCTAGAACTTAATCAAGCTCATTAATCTGTGTGTATATAGAGATTGTGCCCATATGATAACTGGGTTTCTTTGAAGATATTGCCCCAAGCTGGCATAAGTACTTGAAAAGTTACCAGCTGACACCAATTGCCTGGGGTTACTACTCAAAACTCATTCTTCCTTAGAGTGACCATGCCCCAGAGAACTGATGTATATCATCCAGAGAGCAACTATAAAGAGATTTTTACCAAACTAGTCTCCAAAAGCTGAAAAAGGTTCCACAGCTTTGGGGTGTGACACTATAAAGTGGTTTTCTCTTTGAACGCCCACCAGAAATTGTCTTGAGGTTCTTGCATGAAATTAATAATGGGAGGTTGTTTCTCCTCCTAAAAATGGAGTTCAAACAGGGAAGTTGTACTTTCCATTGCAATGTCTGTTTTCAAGAGGAAACAACACTCATGGAGCAGAAAGGCACAAAATCAGACTCAAGTTTATTTACTTCTCCTTTGTTTTACTGAAGGGGATGTTTCCATTTCTGGTTGACACCTCAAAACCACTTTTCCCCTTTTGAAAACACTTCAATATCTGTAGTTTTGGTATGAATTGCAATTAGGAAGTCACTTAGCAAACCAGTACCTTCCAAAATTCAGAAAGTCTGAAATCCAAGTCAGAATTCAAACCTAAATCAGCAGCTGCCAATGCCACACATCCTGCTTGGTTAACTGAGGCTTTTTGCCTTACCGCTCAAGTAATTTTTTTCACTCTGTCTTTGTGTTACTCTCTAGACATACTCTGGTTTATTCTGTGTGACCATAAACCCCTACAAGTGGTTGCCAGTCTACAAACCGGAGGTTGTAGCTGCGTACAAAGGCAAGCGGCGCTCGGAGGCTCCTCCCCACATCTTCTCCATCGCTGACAACGCGTACCATGACATGCTGCGGAGTGAGTGACACTGCCTGCCCGCACCCCGGCCGCGCCTCCTCGGGCTGGTGTGATCGTGCTGCAGGGAGGTTTGAGAGGGCTTTTGCAGCATGTAACAAACATGAAAATAGTCCACAAGCACCAGGGGCTTGGCAGTCTGTGACGATTTTATATTTGTGTGTGTATCCGTGTAGCTGTTTTGTTTGTGAACCGCCCTGCCTGTTCCTGTGGCACTCCTGGTACCCGTCTGTCAGGTGCACAGATTGAGCTGTCTGATCTGAGCCAATCCACCAAGAGAAATGGGGCCAGGTCCCAAAGGTCTGTCAGTGCTTTCCCAAGCCAAAAATAAACCTCCAGTCAGTTTACACTGCGTACCATGACGCTGATGAGATGTGTGTGTTCAAAGGGCAGTGGAGGCCAGCACTGTGGGGTGCTGAGGGCACACTGCTGGCCTGACCCTGGCCTGCAGGGCTGTCCCAGCGCCTGCCGCGGCCCCGGGCACCAATCCTGTGGCAGCGAACTCCAGATTTCCCTGGGAAACTTCCTCACCAATCCTGTGGCAGTGAACTCCAGATTTCCCTGGGAAATTTCCTCACCAATCCTGTGGCAGTGAACTCCAGATTTCCCTGGGAAATTTCCTCAACAATCCTGTGGCAGTGAACTCCAGATTTCCCTGGGAAATTTCCTCGCCCTGACCCTCGCGTTACTGGGAAGAAAAGAGTTTCTCAGCAGAGGGCAGCAGCGATGTGCTCCCACCACGGCCTGCAGGGCCTCAGGATAAATCCAAAAGAGAAGACTTGGTTAGAAACATCGTGCTGACACTTGGTTTTAATAAAATGAAAAAGTGCCTTAGCTGTGAGGGGGCAAAAAGCACCAGGCAGAGGGGATGTGTGTGTGGCTGCAAAGAGATGCTCTTTTATCGGATAAGGCTGCTCAATACGTAGCCTGCCATGACAACTGGAATTATAAAAAGAAAAGAGGAATTTAGGTTCAATGACTTGGGAAGCTGCCATGATTTAGGGTTTGCTGAACTTGATTAATAATATATTAGGGTTGCAGAGTGTTCTAATAAATGCTTGTTTCTGATCAGGCAATTAGGCGTGGACAATAGGCTGCTTAGTTCCAGCAGCACGGCCGGCTGAAGAGGAGTACACATGCATTTTAAGGAACAGCCTGTGAAAAAACAGAAAAATTACTTGGGTTGGTCTACTATTTCAGGAGCAGAAAGGTCAGACATGGGCAAAGACAAACTCAGGAGTAAGAGAATAAATGCTTTCAGAACAGGAAATTACTTTCTTTATTATCATTTCCCAGACAAAGATGAATGTGTACAACTGACAGGTATTTAATACCAATTTGAGCAAAACACAAGAGAAGGATTCAGGGAGCCTGCACTTCTGGAAATCATTCTAAATGATAACAGTTTTTCTCTTTCTGTCTTTGCTTCATGTGATCCTCTCTTGTCCTCGCATGACTGATTCTCGTACTCATTTGCAATTATAATAAGTGATTTGTTCACCCTACTAAGTTTCTCTCTCTTTTTTCCTTTTTTCCCCCTCCACAGATCGAGAGAATCAGTCTATGCTGATCACGTAAGTTCTTTTTTGACTGATTTGAGACTCTGTTGCTGTGAAAAACTTTGAAGAAAAAAACCCTGATAAAAAACAAGTTGACTCTTAAAATCTCAGCTAAATTGCCTGGAACCAAGTAGCTGCCAATTTGGCCATCTGATGGTTAACTTGACCTCCATGAGAAAGGCATAGCTAAAAGTTTGATGGAGCCTGGCCCATTTCTGATCCCCATCTGGTGAACATTCCATGTGGGCATGAAAACTACTCAGCAGGCAATTAAAACTCCTCCTTGCAGGATTAGCGTTTCTGTGGCTGTCCTCTTTCTGGACTCTTTCTTTAATGTGGTTACTCTTGCTGAAGGTTATATTTCAGAATTTTGTATAGATGAATCAAAAGAGGGGGAGATGACCAAGGTAGAAAAGAGGAGGTGGGACGTTTACTGGCAAGCATGAAAGGAGGGAGATTTGAGTTTCTCTACAAAGTTGCATGTGCTCTCGAGTAGTGCTGGCAAATTACTTCAGCTTTCCTCTGCTTTTTCTAGCTCATTAACTGTATATGTGTATACCCCAGAGAGTTAGTCTGAATGTTTGCAATTAAACTTCATGCCCCTAAAGGAAGCAGTGTAGCATGGGTTTGTGCAGGACTTCTGAGCTCAGTTGCATGAAGAACCTGTTACTGCTGTCATAGGACTGCACCTCTTCATTCAATCAAATTGATGTATTTCCACGGAAATGGCTGAGCAACAGGCTGCAGATACCAGAGTCAGTGAGTCTGAGAACAGCCTCAGAGGGAGGAGCTAGCTGGACAGGATTTAAAAGGATGAGTTGCAGCTGCTTGAGCAAAGTGTTTTGTCTTCTTCTCCCTTCCTCTAGCGGAGAATCCGGTGCTGGCAAGACTGTCAACACAAAACGAGTCATCCAGTACTTTGCCACAGTGGCAGCCCTGGGTGAAACTGGTAAAAAGAATGTAAGTCTGCTGGTGGTGACTCAGTTCAAGGTTCCTCTCTTGTGCACGACTAACCTCACGAATCTGCAGTACTGAGAGCATGCTGTTCTGAAGGGAGAAAGGCACACATGAACTTACCACGCTCCAGATGGAGCAGAAACACCACCTCTGCTTCTGGATAGATACTTGTTGCTGCCACTTTTTTTCCCCAGGAGTTTCAGGTTTTGTGTGTGCTAAATATGCTTTTGATATTGTGTTAAAACTGGTCAAAAGATGGGAAGAGTGTAAAAAATGAGAAATTTCTTTTTTTTTTTTCAAATGGAAAATAGTCTCCAAAGAGACTAGGATTATAACTTCTCATCAAAATGTGTGTTTCACTGAAAGCTTTTTGGTCCACAAGAAAAGGATTGTTTTGACAAAAGATATTTTTTCAATCAGCTTTTTTGTATTTCTGTTCGGATAAGTGCTGTTCGGCTTATAAGTGCTCTCCAAGGTTACAGTGAATGATGTATTCATGCTACTTTTTATCTTGTGTTGCTATGAGCTTATTTGCTATGAGCTTCATTGCACTTGAAGGGTTCAGTGCTCTTTTGTGGTGAGTTAACTGATTCCTATGAACTGTATTTATAAGGCCAAAATTTCAGCCATGCTTCAAGTCTGTGCGCAGAACTCACGTCATCAAACTCTAAAACACTTTCTCCTGAGGCCTGTAAAACTTTCTTAACAAATAGTTGAGTTGTCCAGAGCCAGTTTCCTGCATGCAGTGAGGCTGGTGCTCATCGTGGTGTCTAAAACCTGCTGTGCTTGTGCAGCAATGGTGCTCCTACCCCGAGCTTATTGTTTGTATTTCCACTGCAGAAATCTGCCTGGTTTTGCTCTGGAGATGTCCCATGATAGACCAAAACACCAACTAAGTGAACAAGGAGAGGACACTGCTGCTAGGTGGCAAGAATAAAAGAGCATAAATGCAAACAGACAAGTTCTAGGCAATAAGATTGTGCCGCACTTGAAGTTGTAGATAATTTTGGGGGTTAAAAAAGAAATGCAATGTGGCCTGATAAACTACATGAAGCATCTTCCAGTTGGAATATCTGTTTTTGCACCATTGTGATGTATGGTGAATGCGAAGTAACAGCCACGCATGCTTTTTGACGGCTTCAAAAAGCACTGCTGGTGTGTTGGTGCCCACAAGACAGCTAGCCTTGCTAATTGTTACATTTAGTATTGTTCTCTGTGTTAATATTCATATTCTCTCTCTTTTTTCTCTCCATTGTGTTCCTATTTTTTAAGCAGCCAGCTACCAAAACTGGGGTAAGACATCAGCTTTGCTATTTTATTTTTGCCTCGCAGAATTGGTGTTGGGCTCTGTCAAATGTGCCATGAGCCTCAGCATTTTAGTTTGTGTGGTTCCCAGGTGAATGATGAATGATCCCAGGAGCCCCAGCAGGAAAAGTCATTCACTTCCCAAACTGAACCCTGTGGGAGGAACAGATAAATCTTTTCTCATCTCCAAAAATCCCAAATGTTACAAGCTCCGAGTGCTATTAAATCAAATGCATTCTAGTGCTTGTCACTCTCTTCAGTAGCCCCTCTCCTACACACGTTCCTCATTCCTGGGATGTCCCCACATGCTCCGCAGTACACTCGTGATTTCTTTCTCATGCAGATGGCACAAGATATAAATCTACAAAGCCAAACAGTAGGGAGCAGCAGAATGTTCGAGGCCTTTTAAGTGCTCATAATTGACTGATGGTCTCGCTGCTCTGCCATTCACACTGTGCCGCCCCTGGGGTGAAGCTTAATAAATCACTTTGCTACAGAGGCTGCATTCTGTAAGTGGATGCCTGGCTGAGCTAGAGTTGGCAGCTGAGTCTGTGGCCTGTAGGTTTCTCAATAGTATTTCAACCTTGATTTCTAGGGAACCTTGGAGGATCAAATCATTCAAGCAAACCCAGCCCTGGAAGCTTTTGGAAATGCCAAAACCCTGAGAAACGACAATTCCTCACGTTTCGTAAGTCTGCAGCATAATTTAGTGGTGTCTTTTTCAACAATGGCCAGTTAATAACACCTGTGTCATAATCCCTTCATAGATTGCATTTTGCCCACTAAAATTATTGGATTTCCAAAGTGGAAAAATAACATAGTAGGATCTAACAAAAACCTGAAGAGAAACAGAGAAAGATCAAACTTGAATAATTGTTTAAACTGTTTAAATTGTTTAAAATGAACAGAAGACAAGCAGAGCCCAGTTTTAGGAAGCCCTTTGCATAGCAGTGGTACATCTTCCTCAGAACTGCCTCTGCATTATTTTCCTACCCCTTTTTCCACTAGCCTGTCCTTCCCCCTTCCTATAGTAGCTATACTTTGCCACTAAGTGTCAGAAATACAGCACAGTCCCTGTTCCCCTCCACATCCTCCCCTGTGCAGACCCTGCAGCTGCATTCCTACCCTTGAGCCACTAGGTTTACCTTTTTTGGCTCAGGAGGCTGTCCCTGCTTGTCCCTCCATGCTGCTAACACCTTGGGGCTTTGCTGCTCTCCATTAGGTTTGCAGGAGTGCAATCCTCCTGGGAGCTCTGCCTCTGCCGCCTTTGGTTGACATTGTCTGGGAGGTCTGAAAGGAGTGGCATAGGGATGACAAGCCTGAGTTTGGAGCCCATGCTTCCCTAACAAATCTTGTTAAAAATTAAATTGGAAGGAGTGGAGAGGACCAGAGGTTGTAAGCATCTGTAAAACTACACAGGTGTATAAGGAGGTGTCAGCTGGAACGGAAATTAATTCTTTTTAAGGGTTCATGTCTTTGCATATGAGAACATAAATGAAAACTACTAATTTTTTTATTAATTGGGAGAGATGGATATGTAAATTTAATGGGCAAAGCTGTGTAAAATCACAGCACTCTTCTGACATTAGTAGGTGCATGTACATTAGGACTGCAAGTGAGGAGAAGCCAAAAACGGAGCCTGTTTGTCTTAAGCCCAGGCTTAATTCTGTGAGTCCTGCATTACAGTAAACCTGCATCATGCAATTGGAAGCCATGTGCTTCACCATATCTTAGCCTGGCAGATAAGTGCACTGTTATCCTTTCTCCACAAGCAGATTACATAGCTCTATATACAGGCTTAGGCTTGGAAGACAGTAATATCATTGTTTGATATTTTTCATTGAAAATATGCCTGTGCAAAGGCAAGGAGTTTGTAAAAATTGATTCTTTGGGCCAAATGATTGCCTTCAAGCTGCATTCTTTGTTTCCCTCTGTGTATACTATATGCACTAATTAGAATATTCTTCTTTGTGAATTAGGGTAAATTTATCCGAATCCATTTTGGAACTACAGGCAAGCTGTCATCTGCTGATATTGAGATTTGTAAGCAGCAAACTCTCTCCTTTTAAAAAAATACAATTGCTCATCTGAAAGCTGCAAGATCCTTTCTCACTGAATTTTTCTTTATGCAACTAGATTTATTGGAGAAATCCCGAGTGATTTTCCAGCAACCTGGTGAAAGAGACTATCACATCTTCTACCAAATCCTGTCAGGAAAGAAACCAGAGTTACTAGGTAAGCATTATGTGGATCCACAGCTTTTAAGAACCTAAAACTAAATAAACAGAGGATAAGGGGTTAGCAGGCAAACCCATGTGCAGAAAGGCCCTTATGCTTCCACTTGATAAAACTGAATTTCCACTGTCAAATACAATCTTTTAAAGTTGTTGTTCCAGTGGCAGCAGCAGACACCATTTGTCTCATATTACAGATTAATCTAATGGGAGTAAGACTCAGGCAGGACTTTTAAAACATAGCACTATAATGGCAAAAAGTGTCACACTGAATTTGTGTAATCCAAGGTCTCAAAACATCTGGAAAATGCTATGCCTCCAAAGCATTTGTGGTGATAAAACTTTAATTATCCAGATTTTCACATATGAGAAGATTTGCTTATAGGTCCATGAAGAAAAACTAGTTTCCTCTTTCTGCCCCAAGTGACAAAACTGACATCCCAGCATGTTGTGTAGCAGGAGAGACTATTCAAAGCTGTCTGCTGCTGATTATGTGGTGATTACCCCTTTCAAGCGTCCCCTGGCTCAGTGTGGTCCCACAGATCCGTCGGCAGAGAGGGGCCAGGATGCTCTGAATAAAATCTTCACTAGTTATTTAAGTGATGTAGTTTGCTGACTTCAATTTGTGCTCTGAAGGAACACATTTTGTGAAATATGTTGGAGAGTCACATTATGGCTCTTCTAAACTCCCACTAAGCCATAGCAATCATAATCTCTTTTGAAGTCCTATTATCCTGACAGTGCGTGGTCAAGCCCCTAAGACTCTAAGCTTTACGTGGCCTAATTAATGACAATTACGGGAAAGATTTCAAGGAAGCTTTGCACTGAGAGAATCCCTGTGCTGGGAAAATGATCTGTTTCTCATAAACTCTGTGTGTTCTCCACAACAGCACATGCCTTTCTGGTCAGCAGGAACATGTCTGCAGGCTCTTGAAAAGGCTGAAACCAACCGGAGCTTTTGTTTTGTAGACAAGAAATGTATGTGCTTGTATATAAACACATCCATATCTAAATATGGATAAGTGTAAATATAAATAAGTATGGATGAACATAACTATAGATGAAGCAATATAAATCAGAGTGACTACATAGCAAAGTGAGATAGGCATATAGAGAATGAGATTTCATATAAACATATATTGATAGCCATATATTTACATACATACATATTTAGATACGTAGGGATATGTGTCTGCATATAAAAGATTGAAATCTAGACCAAACCTCGGTCTGGTGAATGTGGGTGAAACTTTCAGTTGATTTAAGGAAGCAGGAGTCTGTCTGTACTTTTAGAGCCAGCTAGCTTTGTGGAAAATAACTGTGCATTTTTGGGGTTTTGATATGAAGGAATGACAATGGAGCAAGCCATATTCTGACTTGTATATATCAACAGCTAAGTGTCTTCTGCAAAGGGTGCTGGAAGTCACTATTCTCTGAGTCTATTATAAAAAAAGGGAGCCATGCCCACACTCCCTGTCTTGGATCATACTAAAATATTTTTCTCCTCTCTACTTAGATGGGATTTTTTTCACCTAAAAGCATGCAAGGCAGAAAGTAGAACTATACAGGAAATTATGAGCTCAAGTACTGCAATACATGCTCAATAGATGTGTATGCATAGTAGATATTAATATGCAGTATTTCCCTATTCTTTCTATTCACACTTTCTCTACATCTTCAGACTAACATAGTAAAATAAGAGAGCTGGTTTCTGCCCTGAAGCTATTAAAATAAAAACAACAAAAATAACTCAGTAGTGCAGAGACAAATGTAGGTTACAGTTGACTTTTCCATCTCCATTTTTGAGGATAACCTGAATGGATGGCAGTTTTGACCTTGGCAGTTCTTTTACAGACATGCTCCTGATCTCTACCAACCCGTATGACTACCACTTCTGCTCACAAGGAGTAGTGACAGTGGACAACTTGGACGATGGAGAAGAATTGTTGGCAACAGATGTAAGTCTGTATGGTTTTGACTCTGGGTTTCCTGGATCAGGAGAGGAAGACTGCTGGAAAGAGCCTAACTTCTGTCCCTGAAACTATTGGACAAAAGCAAAAGCAGGATTGGGTCTTAAGAGCATTCAGACTGTGAAACACAAGGCCTGGTAAACTGTCACACTTTTGAATCTGGCCTTGCTCCATGTAATGTCCACCTTTTATAATTTTTATATACAAAATGCTAGTTGAAGAGAGCTCTCCCCTGGCTCCCCTGCCACTGCTAGGTCTTCAGGGTGTTCCAGTGGCTGCTTTGGGTGGTAACACCCCTTGGCAGGATAGTAATATCTGCCATGCAAAGGTAGATTGAGGGGCTGCAAACACCACTGCTTTTGAGCAGGGAAGTGACAACATATCTGTATTTCCTTTTCACAGCAAGCCATGGACATCTTGGGATTTGTGCCTGATGAGAAGGCTGGTTCCTACAAGCTCACAGGTGCCATCATGCACTTTGGGAATATGAAATTTAAGCAAAGACCCCGAGAAGAGCAGGCAGAGGCTGATGGCACTGAAAGTAAGAATAACACCTAAAATTACTCCTCAGCTTCAAAAGTCTGGCATGTACCAGGCACTGTGCTGAGGGAGCAGCAGCCTGTTTGCTTTGTTCTTGCACACTGTAGCTCCTGATCAGCCAAGAGTGCTGTATTTGTAACAGGATTATTCAGTGGTGGATAACCTTACTCAGCAGGAGATGAACAGACTAACGGGATCAAATTCCATTTTTGAGACCATTTGCACAAAATGGTTGTGAAATCCTGCTGCCTTAACTTTCTCTTTCATGACTTCAGGTCTTGCTTCTTTTATTTTCTCTTGCACCTGAAACTGTCTATAACCAGTGTGAAGATATGTTCTTTTCCCTAAACTTGAAGAGTTTCTTCAGTGAGATTTTTGCAGCAACAGGGGTATAATGTAGTCAGATGACCTACCATAAGAGAGAGTACAGGCATAACTAACACAAATCACTAAGAGACCAAGGCCTTTATCCAATTTGTCTTTTGAAGTGAATGTACTTAATATTTTTTTTTTAGCTGGACATGTTTCCATGTAGAAGTTCAAAGCCAATTGAAACCTTGTTTCTCCTGACCAGGTGCTGACAAAGCTGCTTACCTGATGGGAATCAACTCCTCTGATTTGATTAAGGGTTTGCTGCACCCTAGAGTGAAAGTTGGCAACGAGTATGTGACCAAAGGTCAAAGTGTTGAACAGGTAAGGAGATGCCTTTAGGACATTTGGATGCATTCCTGCAAGCCTTGAGGATTTGCCTGTAACATCTCAGAGAGACAGACAGCTGTTAGAAATATTAACATGAGCCTCTACTACCTGTTCTCATTTTGTATCCCCAAACTTGGTGAAATACATGGTGAAATTGAGAAGAGGAGGCTGACAAAGGAATAATGGCCAGCACTACTTCGGATAGAATTGTTTTTCTGATGTGTTAGTAGCAGCCACTCCAGGAAACCAGGTGCAGCAAAACCACATGGGGACTGATAGCTAATTCTGGATGAGAATAGTTACCTAGAAGATTTGAACCATGGATTATTTATTCACTCATCACTCATTCATTATTCATGTAATTTTAATCTCTGTGTGACCTCAATCAGCTAAAGGTAATATCTACTTAAAGTTATCTCCTAATTTAAGGGAAAAAGAGTCCTTGGGTTGCTAAGCTGCAGCTGTAGCAATATTGTAGAAGATGCTGCAGTGTTTCGGTTACAATAAAAGTTGCTGTTTGAAGATGGCCTGTGGTACAGGCTCAGAAACTCGAAAACTGCTAGAGAGAGGTGTATCCTAATGATGCAGATGTGCACAGGCTAAAGAAGAGACTTTAGACAGACTTTTCCTATTGCCTGCTCATGCCATAGCATCCCTCAAAAATTAGAAGAAAATGTCAATGAACAACTTGAGCATAAACCTCCACCCTGCTCTAGCAGTAGCTCTGGACATCATAGTTGGCATCTGGCCTGTGAGTTTCTGCTACCTTGCTTCCACAGAAATATAACGGATTAAAACACTTGGAACTTGCTGCCCAGCTGTTTTCCAAGACGTACTTTGTGAGCACTTTACATACATGTAGTAGACATCCGTATAGTTAGCAGTGATTTGAAGGAAATTCAGCAGAGATAATAGGAGAGATTGTGTTGTATTAACTATGTCTTGGTGATTATACCAACCATTGGGAAATTTCATTTAAACTGTAAACAGACATTGAACTAGTCTACTGCACCAAAATCTTTGTGTCCCACAGTGAATTTTGTTTCACACTGCAGTATTGTAAAACATGTGTTTTAGGTTCTGTATGCTGTTGGGGCCTTATCTAAGGCAGTTTACGACCGAATGTTCAAATGGCTGGTGGTCCGTATCAACAAGACCTTGGACACTAAGCTGCCAAGACAGTTCTTCATTGGAGTCCTGGATATTGCTGGGTTTGAAATCTTTGATGTGAGTATTAACGTGTGAGGACTGGGTGGAAGGACATAAAAGATGCCAAGAGATAGCTCTTGGTTGGGTATCTCTCTTTCTAAATGAACAGAAGGTAAAGTGCTGAGAAAGCCATAAGGCAAATAATGTGTATGATTTTACATGGGGTTTTTTTCCTTGAATAAATATAAAAACCACTTGGCTGGACATGCCAATAGTTCCTGGGAACAACATCTGATATGCTTTGGGCTGTAAACAGTTTCCCTCTTGCTGTTCCACGAAGTTAACTGCAATGCAAATGCTTCTTTTTTATCTCTTTCTGCAGTTTAACAGCTTTGAGCAGCTGTGCATCAATTACACTAATGAGAAACTGCAACAGTTTTTCAATCATCACATGTTTGTCCTGGAGCAAGAAGAGTATAAGAAGGAAGGCATTGAATGGGTATTCATTGACTTTGGCATGGACCTGCAGGCCTGCATTGATCTAATCGAGAAGGTATGTACATGCCAAGGAGCATTCACTGAAATGGTTTTATTCATGATGCTCCCTTGGATGTGTCCTCATGGCCCAGTGAACAGAGTAGGATAAACAGCATGACAAGTTCCTTGCCTTTCTACCTGCAATATAGAATCAAAGGAAAATCAGTATTTGTGACTACTCAGCTTTACCTTTGGAATTCTGCCTTACAGAGTCAATAGCAGCCAACAAGATGTAACTGGTAATTTGTATGGCTGTATCATCTTCCCTGGTTTGCATTATCTTTTTCTGTCCCTGCTGTTCCTCCATTTGGTCTGTCCCACATCTGCTTAACATCAAACTCATCAGTTTTTCAGGGCAAATGCAAGTTTCAGTCTTGTGCCCTGTACATCTCCCGTGAGGCTCCTCTTTCTCACATTACATGCTGATGTGCAAAGTCCTTTGTGCTCTTTCTACCCTGAAAAGGAAAGAAACCTCTCACCACTTCCCCAGCATGGGATATGCCTTTCCTTTTCCCTTTTTTGGGAGTGTAATGTGGTCCTGGTGGGAACAGCTGTCCCTTGCTGTATAACTTCTCTTTGTATCTCTCTTTCTTCCATGTTTTATGGCACAGCATCTAACCCTGCTGCTCTGTGAGGAAATACGAATTTTTGCATCTTGCATTAGCAGGAAATGTGTAACAGCAGAAGTAGAAAGTCTGATTATTAACTGGTCTTCTATTTGATCACTTTCTTGTCCAAGGGCAGGATATCTGTGCATGATCCCTCAAAACCAATCTGCCCAGTGCTACGAGGTTCATTCATCTCTTCCTGAGACATGAATGGTAAAATGCTAGTTGGTCCAGCTGCCAGGAAAGATAAATCAAACTCCTTCTGGAAGCCATCATAAAGCCTCCTAAGGCAGAAGTGACATACTGAATAGTCAAAGGTGACATACTGAATAGGCAACAGGGTGGTTACTACTTTAACAGAATAGTCAAAAACTTCCTCCTCAGCTTGAGAAGAAATTTTGCAGCCTTAAAATTCCATCAGATAAAACTTACAGGCTGCATACCCACTGAAAGCAAGTAGCCCAAACATTTCCCAACAAAGATGCTCTTGAATCCACAGCCACTGGGAATCCTGTCTATCCTTGAAGAGGAGTGCATGTTCCCAAAAGCTACAGATATGACATTCAAATCCAAACTCTATGACAACCATCTTGGCAAGTCACCCAACTTGCAGAAGCCCAGGCCTGATAAGAAAAGGAAATATGAAGCTCACTTTGAACTCCTTCATTATGCTGGTGCCGTAAGTTCCTCTGCTGGCAGGTAGACTTTGTATCAGAGATCTTCCAGGTGGGGTTTGGCTGTAGAACACAACAAGGGAGGGTGGGAAAGATGAAGAGGGGAAGAAAGGAAAGGTGAGGAGTAAAAGCAAGTATCTACTCTCTCTGCACAAGTGTTGCAGCAGAGTTAGATGCCACCAGACTCCAGGACATCTGCTCCTTAGATGCATAAATAGAATGAAATAAACTGAGGAGAGCTAATAGTACTTTTGCTGGAAGTATGCCTTGCTTTGCCTTTATCACTTTTCCCCCAATCTGAGTAAGACTAGTAATTAAACAGCAGCAGCATCTTTCACCTCAGTTTCCTGGAAAAATGAAATAATTTATGCTTTAACTCAAGGGATAGTTTAAAAAAAAAAAAGAAATATATCACTTTTTACTCATTTTAGGACCAGAGTGTCAAAACAGCAAAAGGAAGTGTGGTTAGCTCTGATGTGATGGTTCAGTTTACAGGTTCACTGGTGATGAGGTGAATGAGAACATAAGCCAGTACTGTGATACCTGAGCCAAAACTTGTCCAGTTTTGAAGTTTTGTTTTCAGATCAGATAGGCAGAATGAGTTTGAGAGGGTCACAGTAATTTTCACAGCAATTTTTTAATCAAACTACAATTGATAAGAAGCCCCGGCATAGCAGAGCAGGAATTTACCTGATGCTGTTAATTTCAAATTATAATTGAGCATTAGGCTAATTTTGTAATTATTAAAAGAAATAATGCTGATCTTGGTACTTATCTGTAGTTGTTAATACATTCAGCAAAAAATATTAGAATTTCTATTCCCATGTGGTACTGATAATGGAACATATTTTCCCACTTAACAGAGTTGTGGCAAAGTCCTGGAGTTAGTTTGTAATCATTAAGATTCTACTAGAAAACCCTAATTATTCCAGTGTAGTATGCTATTTTGAAGTTAAATTATTACTTGTGTGATTTATACTTCAGCACTTTCTAATAGGGTTCCTGGGACACCAATGACACATGGTATCTCCACAGATAACCACATGGAGTCCATGAGAAGATGTAGGGACCAGATAGTTTGGAAGGGGTGTGTGGGATTCACATAATTATCAGGAAGAGAGGTTTGGGAATTAGGAAGCAGAGAACTGGAGGGGAAGTGATGAAAACCAGGGCAGCTGGTACTGCTCTGTGCACAGCTCTTCACAAAAAGTCATTGGCTTCAAGCCGAACTGCAAAGAACTCCTGGCTGCTCTGAAGAGGAACATTTGCAACCTCTGGCTTGTTTTCAATGCCTTGCTGTAGGTTCCCTACAACATCATTGGGTGGCTCGAGAAGAACAAGGACCCGCTTAATGAAACTGTAGTAGGCATTTTCCAGAAATCATCCAACAAACTCCTGGCAAGCTTGTTTGAAAGCTACGTTGGTGCTGACAGTGGTAAGTAGAAGCAGCTCACATGGGCTTTCTTTGGGTTTTGGGATGTGTGCTTGAGAATGAATTTCAGAAACTAAACAATTCTCTCAACTGCAATTGTCTCAATGCCAGATGAGGCAGTGAGTAATTATTTAGATATGCACAGCAGCTGCAGGAGTTTGCCAGTTATAGGAAGGAGACCATTAACTCAGCTAGGTTGAATGTATGTACCTCTGAGCAAATGTGGCAAGGAAAGCTGTGTTGTGAACAACCCAGTGGGAGTTTGAGCATGCAAGTGCTCAGATATGCAGCCAAGTGTTGCACAAAAGACTGTGTACACAAATGCCAACAAAAAAGAACAGCTCTTGTTTCTCATGCTGTAGCACTCCTTGCTAGGCTCCTAAAATAAATAAGAAATACCAAGTTTAAGAGAGAGTTTTGGAATATTTTATTGGATTAGTGGCAAGTACACACTGAAGGTACTGGAACACCATGTCACACTGGCCACAGTAGAAGGCTTTGCCAATATGTCTTCCTTTTTCTTGCTGCTGCTTTTTTATTTGACAATGTACATTGTACAATGGACAATGTACAATAATGTATATCTGAGGACATATTTAATCTCTATCCTTTACATAGAACTCTTCTATTTGTGAGAAGACAAGTGGCAAACTTCAGAAAATTGATCTTAAGTAAATAACTGGTATTCATTACAAAAATGTAGCTCTTATGTCCTGAAGTTGCAATCACTTACAGCCTGTTTATTAGAAACCTCATTTCAAGAGATGCTCTTGTCATTAATCACATAACACTTCCTAGGAAGCAAGCAGGCTGAAGACTTCGTAATGGGAATGAGATGAAGCTGAATGTAAATAGCAAACATCCTGCCACGAGCAAATCCTTACAAGTTACTAACTGCCTATTTGCCTCTGGATGTTCCTGTCTGTCTGAATACTACCTTGCTTTTGTTTGGTGTCAGGAGAAAGGAACAGCCTGTCCATATTAGCCTTTTCCAGTCTCAGCAGTGTCACCTGCTGAAGGGGGAAAGGCTGTGGATAATTGCATCAAGCATGTTGCACCCTTCACTTCTCCTTTTATGTTGACAGGTGACATGATGACAGATCTGCTGGGAATGATCTAATGGCCCACTGCTTAGAAAGCTGCAGCAACTGCTGTACATTTTTGGGTCATGTCAGGAACCTGTGAAACTTTGTAAAGGCCTTGTCAGAAACTAGCATTCCTTGGGAGGATCTGAGTGATTTTGACTCCAAAGCTTTAAGCAAAATTCAGGGCATGCAAAGTTACTATATCTAAAATTACAAATATTTATTTCCCTCTATTCTAGACAAATCTTACTTGCACAAGTTCAGTGTCTGCATAGCAGAGAATCAGTTTCTATACAGTACAGTGTGCACTATAAATTTTCTGCACTATTTTTCTTCAAGTTTTTCTTTTTCTACATCATCTCACCCTGTGGAGCTTTTAATGAACTACAAATTACTTTTGTTAAAAGCTATTTTTCTGCCATGTTCATATTTATGGGCTTTTCTGCATAAGAAGCGATGCAGTATAGATCTGAAATGCAAATGCAATCCAGAAAGTATACACTGGCTTTTGTCAAAATTCCTAACTATGGACAGAGAGCTGCAAATGTGTGATGTATCACACATGATTTTCAGAATGTCTTGTATAAAATTTGAGCAATCAGAGCCTTTTAGTCAAATAGAGCAGCACTATTAAATGATCTGTTTTCCACACTCTACCTGCACCCCTTACTGAGATACAGATTGGTTTATGCTTCTTTTTTCCTCCTTAGGTGACCAGGGTGGAGAAAAGAAACGCAAGAAAGGTGCTTCTTTCCAAACAGTGTCCTCACTGCACAAGGTTTGTTACCACTCCACACCTGGGGGTTTGAGTTGAGACAAGGCATTGAAGAAGAATGTTTAGGATTGTAATGGACAGGAAAAAAATTGAAATCCAACATTGAAATTTGACTTGTGGACAGGGTTATTGACCTTGGCTAAGGAAATACACTGCTATTAAAATTGCATGCCAGGGGCTGTTCCATTTCATCATCTTGGAGCAGTTGAGAAATTGTTCTTTTTACTGTGTTTGAGAAAGTCACAAAATGGTGCCAACAACCTATATCACTTATTTTGTTGCTTACAGCTTCATGCTTGTCTTTGGAACAGGAACTGATTACTATTTCCTAGTCCCTATCTGATTACTGCTTATAATTGGATCCTAGGGTTAGAGCAGTCATGGAAAACAAAAGATGCTGAATGAAGTGGCATAAAGCGTCTTGTTTCCTCAGTTATTCCCTTCTTCTGGGACTGGCATGTGCTCCTGGTGGAAGCTGTCACTAGGATCGTGCCTGAGGAAAAATGGGGCTATTTACCATTTTTTTACCATTACTACCATTTCTGTGGGTAACATTGAGGAACCTGTAATGTAGGTAAACCTCAGGTTGGGAAGTAGGTAGTTACCCAGCAGTCATGTCATTTTTTCTTGTTTGGAGATACTCCCCATGAAGAGAAATCACAGGAAATGGAGACCTGTATCTTACCAAAACACTTTTCCCAGAGCCTGGTTATCACTGAATGGTTGGTTTCCTCTGAGCTAGCTTGCTGTCTGCCTGGGGCATGTCTGATTAAGACCAATAAAGGGAAAATGTTTGGCCAGGAGACAAAAACCCAGCCTTTATGAGGAATGGGTGGGAAATGTGAGCTCTCCCCACTGAGTGGGGAAGTGACTAGGCAAAGATGCAGTTGGCTTTACAGAAATGCTCCACCAAATGATGCTGAGTCTCGCTTGCTGTACAAGCTTGCTGGTTTTGAGTTCCTAGGGTTGTAAGTAAAACACATATCTTTGCTAAAACTGATGTGGAATCCTGTAATAGTGTTAAATCGTATTTTGGTTTATTTGAACACATTTCTCTCTAGTAATTTTTGTAAGCGTATAGTTTTGTTGGAGAATTTTTAGAAAAATGAGCTTCTTAAATTAACACCAGCAATCCAAAGAAATAGTGACTGGAATTCCACTGAACCACTAAAGCTAATCATGTTTTTAATGTGTCTGTTCTAGGAAAATTTAAATAAGCTGATGACTAACCTAAAATCTACAGCCCCTCACTTTGTACGATGCATTATCCCCAATGAATCAAAAACTCCAGGTATGAAAAAGACAATACTCTTAAAATCTTAGAATATTTAACTCTGTCATTCTGTTACTTACTTCTGAGTCACCAGATTGTACTTAAATACTGTCTGTGCTTTTTACCTTACCCAATCATGTTGCTCTCTCAGGAGATGACATCTCACATTTTCCAGTTTTCTTAGGGAAATGAAGATGAAGCCCTGTGGAGAAACTCCTTTTAATTTGGCCTTGTTTTTCCCCTGCAGGCGAAATGGATGCATTCCTTGTCTTGCATCAGCTCCGCTGTAATGGTGTCCTGGAAGGCATCCGCATTTGCCGGAAGGGTTTCCCAAACAGGGTGCTTTATGCTGACTTCAAACAAAGGTAATGCAGAGCTATGATTGTCTCCTGTTCCATTCAAGTTTATCTCCCATTCAGTTTGCCTGACATGGAAGGCAGAATTCTGCTCTTCCTTGTGTCTGTGTAGATACAAAGCAGGTGATTACCCTGGTTGTTTTTGTTTGGGTTTTTTTGATTTTTTTAAAGTTTATAGGGGAAGAGGGGAAAAAAACCTGAAGCAGAATCTAAGCCGATTTTACACATTTTTCATTTGTTATTAACAGGTACCGCATCCTGAATCCAGGAGCAATTCCAGAGGATAAATTTGTGGATAGCAGAAAAGCTGCTGAAAAACTGATGGCATCTTTAGATGTTGACCATAACCAATATCGTTTTGGACACACCAAGGTAACTGGAAGAGACTGTCATTGCTTATGTAAAGAGAATAGTGAAGATTTGGTATTTAATTTGCAGAATAGGACACTGCAATTTCTGGTGGTGGTGTTTAATGGATATTTAATAACACAAGAAACCAGCAAAATAGCAGCAAAGTGATAGTAGGCTCTAAGCTGTGCTAGAGGAAATTTAACTCTCTGGCTGAAATTCCCACAAAGCTTTTATGAGAGCAGCTCTACAAGCAGACACAGCCACAGCTAATGCTCCATGCCCCCCAGTAAAACAATAGCTTATTTAGTAAAATATAGGTACATTCAAACACAGATGGACCACAAGATCAGCTGCATCTTTTGAAATGAGGCCATGTGCAATTCTCACATGATCCCATTAGCTGGGATTTCTGGGAGTCAGGAGTTGTGGTTCAGCTGACCTACTTGGAACCCTGCCACAGCTGAAAGGTATTGTGGTGATAAAATAATAGTTCGGCCTATGCAAAACTGGGGAAAAACCCCCAGTTTTAAAACATCTCTGGAACTGTACAGTGAAGTCCCTTATGCAAGCAGTATTTGGCCTTCTATACTCTCCTAGCTTATAATGTGTCAATAAGAATATCAGTGTAAGCCATTTCAGCAAGGTCATTGTAGCTCTGATATAAATCCTTCTGTGTGGTGAACTGACATCTGTGCGTGCACCAGGTGTTCTTCAAGGCCGGTCTCTTGGGCCATCTAGAAGAAATGAGGGATGAGAGACTCGCAAAGATCTTAACGATGATCCAGGCAAGAGCACGTGGCAGATTGATGCGGATTGAGTTTCAGAAGATAGTGGAGCGCAGGTATGAAGGCACCCCCTTAAATCTTAGCAGATAATACTAATTACCATTTAATTATAAGCTGAATGGAGCCATTAATTACAGTCCCTAAGGCTATAGATAACCCTAAATTAAAAGCTTTAAGTGTATGTGTGATAAAAATAATAGCAACTGTATATTAGAAGCCTGCAGCTTTGGTGAAAATTAGATTTGGAAATTTTTTGTGTCCCCGAAAA
Organism: Illadopsis cleaveri; assembly: GCA_013399915.1. Lineage (NCBI taxonomy): Eukaryota > Metazoa > Chordata > Aves > Passeriformes > Timaliidae > Illadopsis > Illadopsis cleaveri. The sequence continues at coordinate 162,451 of VXBB01022900.1, forward strand.
TAAAGAGATCTGGAGGAAATTCCTTGTATCTCTTGGAAATTAGTACAAGTTCCTAATACTGCTCATAAAAAAACTAAGAAAATGACTGAGAATGAAAACAAAACAACGCTCGCTTTTTCAATTCAGGCTAAGATTTAGGGAATTTTGTTTGTTTTCTCTTAAACCAGGGACGCCCTTCTTGTAATTCAGTGGAACATCCGTGCTTTTATGGCTGTCAAGAACTGGCCTTGGATGAAGCTTTTCTTTAAGATCAAGCCTCTCCTGAAGACTGCAGAAACTGAAAAGGAGATGGCCAATATGAAGGAAGAGTTCTTAAAACTGAAGGAGGCCCTGGAAAAATCTGAAGCCCGGAGAAAGGAACTTGAGGAAAAGCAAGTCTCTTTAGTTCAGGAAAAAAATGATTTGCTTCTCCAGCTCCAAGCTGTGAGTAGACACATAGATTTATATACTTATTAGATGTTCTTTGAAACTCCAAGGTTTACAGACTAGAGTGTTAGTGGAATTTAATAAAAATAAGCTGTTGATCTTCTCAGAGCCTTGCCAAAATTCAGAGTGGATAGAAGTTCTCACATTTTAGCTTTTAACCAGGTGGGCTAACAATGAAAATCTTAACAGATTCTGTTCAAGGCAATGTCCATGGCAGTAACACATGCCAGTAGGCTCACATGTGACTAGTCATGCTCACCATTATCTCATCCTGCTGTGTTAATTACTTGTCTCTTGAAATCAAGAGTAGGAAATTTTCCTCTGGTTTGTTGCTTTGTATCAGACTCCCTGACCAATTCCAGGCTAGGGGACAAGTGAGGGAGAAAAAAGGCCAGGCAGTCATTGATGTCTTCTTCCTTTTGCCACACCAGGAGCAAGACACTCTGGCAGATGCCGAGGAACGTTGCGACTTGTTGATTAAATCCAAGATTCAGCTGGAAGCCAAAGTCAAAGAACTGACAGAAAGGGTTGAGGATGAGGAAGAGATGAATTCCGAGCTGACTTCTAAGAAGAGAAAATTGGAAGATGAGTGCTCTGAGCTCAAGAAGGATATTGATGATCTTGAAATAACACTTGCAAAAGTAGAGAAGGAGAAACATGCTACAGAAAACAAGGTACATTCAGAACTTCCCCATGTATTCAAAAGAGGCTGGGCATGGATTACCTTTATGACAAGTGCTATGGGTCTTCTGATGGTTTTACACTGTTTGTTACACAGGCCACACTGAAGGGTCAGTAGATACAATAATTTGACCTTATGAGGTAAAAATTGTTACCTCTGAGCCTACGCTTCCCTTTTTTGTTTAAGTGAGTCTTACTTCACTTTAGCTAAAGAATTATACCTATTTGGGGCATTTTTAAGTAAACAATCTTCTGCTGTAACCATGAATTCCTCCAGCTCTCCTCCTTAAAGCCTGTAAATGTAAGAAGCTCATCTCCTACTCTTCCGAGAGAGAATCAGAAGCTGGAGTCCATCACCATGGGAGTCACTCTGAAAGGAATTTAGTATGTTTGAAATAATGTACTATCCCCACACAAAAAACTGGCAGACATTATCTCCTGTGATGGCAATTTTACTCAAAAAGCCATGAGGTGCTGGGAGGGGAGGGATCCCTTTCTTTCCCTTGTTTTCCTGCTTACAAGTTTGGACCAGATAGTTATTTGAGACATATTATGATAATCCCTTCCTTCAAAGTCTTACAAACACTTCTTCCTTTCTCACACAGGTCAAAAATCTGACAGAAGAAATGGCAACACTTGATGAGAATATCAGCAAACTTACCAAGGAGAAAAAGTCTTTGCAGGAATCTCATCAGCAAGTTCTAGATGACCTACAAGCAGAAGAGGACAAGGTCAACACACTGAGCAAAGCTAAAGTGAAATTGGAACAGCAAGTGGATGATGTAAGTTGGCTCTCTTCCTTTATGTTTCACGAGGCTTTTTGACCACCACTTACAGTGGACCTTTCATGAGACTGAAAGGTTGCAAAACTTTGAAATATATTCCTCTGCTTTTAGAAGTGTACTCCTTGTACTGTCTGTAAAAGGTATAATTACAGGAACACCACAAAAATTGATCTGAGTTCAGCCTTTCAAAGGATTGCAATAACAAGGGAAAATCCTCCCAACTTGTACTTGCAGTGTAACTGGCATGAAGTTGAACAGAACTTTGCGACTACGAGAACTGTAATGCTTGCACAAATGTAAAGCATGGACTAACCCTTTTGTTCTGTTTCTTCAGCCCATATGCCCACTGGCTGCTAGAAAACAAACCCTGTAAACTAGGATGCTTGTGCTTAAGTGCTTCTGCTTCACAGCTCACTAGAACTCAGCACAGAAATGGGCACAGCCTACATCTGACTGTTGTAAACCATCTGTGTTCAATATATTTATTAAATGACTTTGCTCCTAAAGCTCGAGGGATCACTGGAACAAGAGAAGAAAGTGAGGATGGATCTAGAAAGGGCAAAACGCAAACTAGAAGGGGATTTGAAACTGACCCAAGAGAGTGTCATGGACTTGGAAAATGATAAGCTGCAGATGGAAGAAAAGCTGAAAAAGTAAGTTGATTCTGTTGTACCAAATAAAGCAGCCCAGTTACAGCGTCATTTAAGAGCCTTCAGGTTTTTCATCCTCTCTGAGGTTGGCTGAAAGAAAATTCCATTATGAAACTGTGTAGCCAAGGAGGGAGGCAAAATTACTCTTGTGTACAAGATACCTGAAACATTAAAATTCATTAAACTTTCGTACATTAAAAAAAGCAACCCAGAAACTTACTGATGTTTTTTATTGCTTAGAGGAGAAGGCTGAAGAAATTCTCTAAAGTTGTCCATTCTAACTAGCTGTGGTGGTATTGTTAAGAGACCTGACTCTGTTAAATATGTTTTTCCATTGAGTCTGAAAATAGCATTGTTTTTGTATGACAGAAAGAACCAGAAATATAATTGCACAAATGCATGCAGAGACTTGACTGGAAACTGCTGCTCAGAGGAAAATGTGTTCTCATGCAAATTGCAATACATGAGAATTGTTTTCATTTTTAGACACGTTAGAAGTTTTATTGAACAACTTTTTAAAAATTTCAAAATCCTAACTTGAAGCTTCAAGGCAAATTGTCACAGTAGGATTTTCCTTTGTGTTCCAGGAAAGAATTTGAAATGAGCCAGCTGAATTCCAAGATAGAAGATGAACAAGCTATAGTGATGCAGCTGCAGAAGAAGATCAAGGAGCTTCAGGTCAGCTTTCTTTTTTATCGTCTATCTTAGGACAGGTTTCTCTTTGTGCTTCACTGAAAGACCTTGCAGAAACTTTTCACAGCTAGCTGCAGCTCCTCTTTGAGACACAAAGTGGTACATCTCCATAGCTTCCCAGATAGATCCCTTTTTTCCCTCAGGATGGTCGCTCTACAATGTTTCCTCCCAGTAGAAGGACAGATGACCACAGAATGGTAGTGGTTTCAGGCAAGGTGGAAAGGCTCTGGTGTTTTTTTTTAAGCAAATAATATTGTTCCAAACCAGAGAGGTGAAGGTGGAAGGGAGTTCAACAGTGATAAGCATGGATTTGAAATTTAGAGAAAAGGTTAAAACACACAGGAAGTTTTCAACAGAAATTAAAAGGCCAAGGAAATTCAGCACAGCCCAAACACAATGTCTGGACCCAAAAATAACAGCTCCACCTTTTTCTGTTAATAAAGAATATTTGTATAACTTGGATGTAAAGTGCAGGTAGGTGAAAATAATCTTTTAATAAAAAAGACTGCTTCAAATAAATATTCATTATTCAGTTCTACACACTGCTGTTTGAAACCCTGTCTTAACACTCCTAGACAGAAACTACTCCAGTCATGGAGGTCTTAAAATGAGAATTTGTTGTTCCTACTAGCATGTAACTCCTCACATGTGCTTCAGCTGAATGTCAAACACGTGAACATAAGGTCAATGCACTGGACCTGTATGTCTTGGACTAGGTCTTGCAGAGTAATCTACTGCAAGCAAGATGTGACTCATCATCATTACTATAGCTCAGGATCTGATTTACTGGCACAAATGGGCAAATCCTTTAACTGCTGACCTTCTTCCAGTGAGGCAAAATGTGGGCTGGCAGAGGGTTTAACAGTTTGTAAGGTGCCTCATGGTCTTCTGATGGGAATCATCGTAAAACTGACCCAAAAGTGTCCATGTTTCTATGGCAGGCGCGTATAGAAGAACTAGAAGAGGAGCTGGAAGCAGAAAGAGCTGCTCGAGCCAAGGTGGAAAAGCAGAGGTCAGATTTGGCCCGAGAGCTGGAGGAGCTGAGCGAGCGGCTGGAGGAGGCCGGGGGAGCCACGGCTGCCCAGCTGGAGATGAACAAGAAGCGCGAGGCCGAGTTCCTGAAGCTGCGGCGGGACCTGGAGGAGGCCACGCTGCACTACGAGGCCACGGCCGCCACGCTGAGGAAGAAGCACGCAGACAGCGTGGCCGAGATGGGGGAGCAGCTGGACAACCTGCAGAGGGTCAAGCAGAAACTGGAGAAGGAGAAAAGCGAGCTGAAGATGGAAGTGGATGATCTGTCCTCCAACATGGAGCAGATGGTCAAGGGAAAAGTAAGAGTCCTGAGGCTTCCCAAAGCCCCCAAAAGTCATGGGTAGCTAAGGCTGGTCTGAAGGTTTCCCAGGACACCTGGTATGGCTGAAGTGGTTTAGAAGGTGGTGTCTTGCACCATGTCTCCCTTACCAGCTGGTGGTACAACTCTTCTTCCCTAGGGATGGGACAGCAGTTAATATGGCCTGTCTGAAACACACAGAGCATCCTCAATCCCAGGCATATTTATCCATGTATCTCAGAGCACAAAAACATGTGAAGTAAATTAGGCTCCTCCAACTGGATGCCATCCAAGTCAGGATATCTCTCACCCTAAAAAGACTCCTTTCAGATCCTGCCCTTGGGTTCACAGTTTTGATCCATGTTAGCAGGAGTGCAAAGCAAAGGCTTGCATGATCACACTGTGTATTTTCACTTCCTACAGCTGAATTGTGGATTTTGTTTCCTGAGTAGAGAAGCTCAGTAGCTTTCAGAGCACTCGAAATAGATTTCTTTCAGTGCAAGTGAGGAAAAGAAATGTCAGTATTCTCAGAGTTAGAAAGCTGTCATCAAACCCAATTTATGATAAATGGCAATTAAAGCAGAATCAGTAGAGCAATTTTCATTGGAGGTGATTTTCCCATCTAGCAATTATGAGGCAGCTATGCCTGAACTTCACAGGCACGTGACTGCTGCTGAAGTTCTTGCAGAGTCTTTTCACATTGGTGCTTACATTCAGAACACAGTTCAGGGAAAACAAATGGGGAATGTGGTCTGATGGGGAGTCCCACAGCCTGGGATCATAGACATAGGGCTGCTCTTCCCTGCTCTGCTACTGTGATATTTGTGTCTTTGCTATCTGTCATTCCTCTGAAAGACAAACACACAGAAAAAAGGATACATTTTGAAGGCTACAGCTTCCAAATGTTTGCCTGGAGGCTACAACTTTCTTTGTCTTTCTTCCTGATTCCCATTAGGCCAATGCAGAGAAGCTTTGTCGCACTTATGAAGACCATCTGAATGAGACAAAAACAAAACTGGAGGAAATGACTCGCCTCATGAACGACCTCACTACTCAGAAGACTAAACTCCAGAGTGAGAATGGTATGTGCATGTTTGGCCCAGATAGACTGTTCCCCAGGAATTTATCAGGGGCAACTCTGCACTGCATCAGTGAGATGTGTTCTGCAATGGCATCTGCTCTGAAGGTGGCAGGGTTGGAATTGCTGAATGGAGCAGTAGCTTTGTGTCTTTTGACATTTCTGTCTTCAGTATTCTTATAACCTTGGTGGGGAAACCTTGCCTTGGACTGGCTTTTAAAGCAACCCTGTACTCACATCTATCAGCATACAGTGATACCATCTCATGAGCCAAATTGGATGTGCCAGCTCAGAACCCAAGATGTGCCAGGCTGCCTAGGTACCTACTGTTTCAGGAACAAGGATATGTGCATCTAGAAATGCTAGAGGGGAAAAAAAGAGTTGGGCTGTGTGAATCCCATCTTCCTCAGCTTGACCTTGGGCATTGCACCCAGAAGATGTTCACATATCCTCTAAATATCACACATCCTCTAACTTTTTGCTACCTTTCTGGCCAGAGCAGAATTATTAAATCTCTGCATCCTCACTAGACATCACTGTTCTGTGTATTTTCAAAGACATATTTTTCATTTCCTCTTCGTTGTAACTTCTGTGTCTCCTGTAAGACTGGTTTTTGCCCTGCAGTGACACACTTCCTATGCCCAATGAAGTTTTCCTTATGTGTTCATCTGTTCTGTATGCTGGTCATTGTGAGGTTCTCAGGGTGCTTTGCAGCCCTCTCAAAAGAAGTCTGTGGAAAAGCAATATAAAATAATGAAAAAAAGTAAAACCAGCTATAACTGCCCATAAAAGTAAGCATCCATCTAGTCTGATCCACAAACTGAAGTAAAATTTATGAATCAAGCTATTGGCAGTACAAAAAAAACCCAACTGACCAAACAAGAAAACTCAAGTCACTAAACCCACCCAAAAAAGAAAAAAAAAGAAAATCTAAGAAAAACTATCCTGGTGAAGTACCTGATGGTTAAAACTTTGGAAGAAGCTTCACAACAGGCCAATCACAATTGCTGTGAATTCTTTTCCTCAGCAGACTTGGACAGGTGGCACTATGATTTTTGACTGCATCTTTGTCATTTCAGCATCTTGGTTTTGGTTGGGTTTTGGGGGGGTTTTTTGTTTTGTTTTGTTTTGTTTGTTTGTTTTTGTTTATTTGTCAAATCTTGTGGCAGGTGAGTTTATTAGACAACTTGAAGAGAAGGAGTCACTGATAAGTCAGCTGTCCCGGGGAAAAACATCCTTTACACAACAGATTGATGAACTTAAAAGACAGCTAGAAGAGGAAACCAAGGTAATGCTTTAACTGTTTCCCATGCCATGAAATGGAATGGCGAGAAGTGTTCATCTTCAATTGTATCCTAGATAAAACCTGAAATGAGACATAGGAGTGACAATGATTCCTACTAATTTTACTGATATAAGTTCCTGCCCCTAACTGAGGCAAGTCACAAGAGAAGAGTTTGGGAAAATCATTGGCATACATAAATGCTAAATAAAACTTACCCACTAGGGTAGCCAAAATCTCAGATCTTACATCTTAAAAGTCTGGGTTGTTTCTCCAAAGTTGTTGAATTATTCTCAGTCGTGATAGCTTCTTCCTCATGTCACCAGTTAGGGATGACTTCAAATAATTTTCACCTCACCTGACCTGGACTGTCTAAGCCAGAGGCAAAAAGGAAAAAAAGAACCTTAAGCCTCCATTTGAATGTCTAGGGTGTGTTTGTTTTGGTTTTGCTGTAGGTAACCTTGCAATGCTGTGACCTTTCTATCCCTGCAGTCCAAAAATGCCCTAGCTCATGCCCTGCAAGCGGCCAGGCACGACTGTGATCTCTTGCGGGAGCAGTATGAGGAGGAGCAGGAAGCCAAGGCAGAGCTGCAGCGGGCTCTCTCCAAGGGAAATGCAGAAGTGGCACAGTGGAGAACAAAGTATGAGACTGATGCCATTCAGAGAACTGAGGAGCTGGAAGATGCCAAGTGAGTTACATGGGCTTTGGCATGCCCTTGACTGGCAGGACTGTGCTCACTGGGTCCTGTTGTCTGCTAAAGAAATGGGGTTGGAAACTTTCCTGGTTGGAAAATCCCTCTGACTCAATGCTGTAATTCGGGGCTGTCTTTCTTCTGCTCTTCATATTGCTTGGGCAGGTCAATGTATCTGCTGAGCACTTGTCTCTGGAGTAGTGGCTGTGGATACTGGGGTTTATTTGAAAACTAACAAAATTAGATAGTCCTACTTAGTTATGTCACACTCTCTTACTTTGCCCTGGCTCAGTACTATGTTTCCTTGGTCTTGACTTCCTTTTCCCACTGGGAGATGATGGCTGCCTTGGGAAAGTAGGGCAGAAAGACATGTTGGCTCACACGCTGTACAGCTGCTCCCAGTTACCAGGCTCACGTTGCTGGGCAAGGTCTCTGAATATCTCCAACTTCTGCCTCTGCACATCTCCAATCTTCAAGATCTTACCACACTTTCAGCATATTTTCTTAATCTATTATCTCTATGATCCTCTTTCTAGGCCATCCTTTCTTTCCAGCACCTCCTCTTGTCAGGACTCCCTGTTTTCCTAATCTAAATAGTCTATGAACAAAAGCCCAGGGCAAGACCAGCCTCCTAATGGTGGTTGTCTCATATCTCTTAATTAGAGGAAAATGACACTGTCATTTAGAACAGGTCTTATAAAAAATTTACAACCAGCCCATACTGGTTACAGCTGGTAAGTAGCTAGCTGCTGCCTGAGAGTTCAGAAGTTCAATTTCAAATATTCACAGACACACACAAAATGTTTTGCCACATGCCCGTATTCATAATTTAAGCTGGTTTTTTCCATCATAGCCCCTTCTCTCTAGAGGCTCAACTTCCCTCTCTGTTCCTCTTCCTCTTCCCCTTGCCCTATCCTCATATCCTCGTCCCCTCCCTGTTTTCCCTTTCAGAACTGAGTTACTGAGTTATTGCTTTGGTGTCAGTTTTTCTGGATAACACGGCAGCAATGACATTTGGTCATTTCACTGTGTCTTCCCACCCGGCAGGAAGAAGCTCGCTGCTCGCCTGCAAGAAGCTGAGGAAGCAATTGAAGCAGCCAATGCCAAGTGCTCTTCCCTGGAAAAGACAAAGCACAGGCTGCAGAATGAGCTGGAAGACATGATGATTGACTTGGAGAAGGCCAACTCAGCAGCTGCCTCGCTGGACAAGAAGCAGCGTGGTTTTGACAAGATCATCAGTGACTGGAAGCAGAAGTACGAGGAGTCACAGGCAGAGCTGGAGGCTTCCCAGAAGGAGGCCCGTGGCCTCAGCACTGAGCTCTTCAAGCTGAAGAATGCCTATGAGGAGACACTGGACCACCTGGAGACTTTGAAAAGGGAAAACAAGAACCTCCAAGGTAGGCTTCGTTCAGGTGCTGCAGCCAGTGCAAAAGCCACATCAGCAGATGTCTGGAGGGGTGCAAGTGCCCTGCAGCAGCAGTGGGGAAAGATGTTTATCTCATCCTGAGATGAGCTTTCTGATGTAATTTGAGACACTGATACTGCCAGTGAATGTTTTGAACACGGAGACTGGTATGGCCAGAGCAGAGAAGGCTTCCCTTTGCTCCATGTCAGTGAAACTCACTGGCAGAGGAGGCAGTCTCAAAGGAGGAACAAGAAAGATGATAGAGGTGCAGTGGGTGAAGCCTAAACAGCAAAGCATGGTGTTCCTAGCTCACAGATCAGGTAAAAACTAAATCACTATAGCCACTTCAAAAAGCATTCACAAGAAAAGCTATGTCTTCAAGTTGTTCAGGTAAAAAATCTTGCTGTAAGTGAAAGTAAGCAGGGCTCTTTTACAGAAGAGCCCTTGAGGTATCAGTTTGAGGCATGGGTCCTCTAATCACACTCCATGAATTGGAGGATGTTCCAAACTCTCGTTTGCTAAATCCATCCATTCTCTTGTTTCAGAGGAGATTTCTGATCTGACCAATCAGATTAGTGAAGGAAACAAGAGCCTCCATGAAATAGAAAAAATCAAGAAGCAGGTTGAGCAAGAGAAGTCAGAAGTTCAGCTGGCTCTGGAAGAAGCAGAGGTAAGGAAAGAAAGCTCAAGGGAAAAGGAAGAGGGTGTCTTTATCCAGATTTTCCATCCTTTTCATCTTCTCAGGAAAACAGCCAATCTGTTGATTTCTAGCATGTGCAACTGCTCTGCACCCAGCTCCTCCAGCCTTGCTAGCCAGTGTCTTCAAGAGTCACTAGTGACTTTTGGAGATGTCAGCCCTGTGATCATCAGTGCAGGCCTTTTGCAAGGAGGTGCCTTGTAGCATTTGGGTTTTTGTTAGAATCACGGAGTCATCAAGGTTGGAAGAGACCTTTGAGATCCTCCAGCCCAACCATCCACCTTGCACTACCCCTGAAACCCCTAAACCACTAAACCACAATGCCCAGAACCAGATCCTTGAATACCGCATGGTATGGGCACTGCACCACCTCCTTGGACAGCCTATTCCAAGGCCTGAACAGTGAAATACGGTGACCTTTTTTTCCTTTAATATCTAATCTGCATCTCCCCTGTCTGAGCTTTATGCCATTTCCTCTAGTCCTCTCACCGTGGGCAGAAGAGACCAACTGCCACCTCACTACAACTTCCTTCCAGGGAATTGTAGAGAGTGATGAGGTCCCTCTGAATCTTCTCTTGTGACTAAACAAACCAAACTCCCTCAGCTGCTCCTCATAAGACTTGTTTTCTAGACGCTTCACTAGCCTTGTTGCCCTGCTCTGGTTGGTTGGTTTGGTGTTTGTTTTTCATTTTCAGGAAGCTCAGAAATATTCCGCCCACTGTCTCAAAATTCAGTCCTTGCTCACTTTGATGTAGAACATTTCAGTCTTTCAGAAAATAGCAATGCTGAAAATTGTAGTCTTACCCCTTTTTATCAGATATTTCAACCATCTAGTTTCCAACAGCAAATTCACCACTTCCTGTTTATGAGAATGAGAAAACAAGCCTCCTGATGACTTTCTCTTTTGTAAGGTCTCAGATATTGTGTTGGATACTGCAGCCTGCTTTAGAAAATGCAGTAATCTGAGAAGGCAAATGAAAACAGTCCTGTAGGAATTCAGTAGACATTTTTGGCCTCACTGCTTTCATTTCTACAGTGCCAAGTAGGCACATACCCAAGAGGGTTGCCTCATCTCAATTTCCAGAAACAACCAATACAGAACAATCCAACTGGAAATCCTTGTTATTCACTTAAAGGGCTCAGCAGAGAGATTTTTTTGGAAGTGTGTGCATTACAAGGCTAAGAAAGGGTGTACATGGTGCTGGCAGACGCATCCCAGCACATAACAAGGGATTTTTAGTGAAGGCTGCATTTCTTTTGAATTGCATCTAAATAATCTGCTAAACCAAAGGTCACCCAGTGAAAGGAATCTGTTAATAACATCAATGCTGTGCAACTTCTTTTGTCTGTTGTAGATGCTTTATACATTGCAGGGATTACACAGCCAGACAAATAGGTATCATAACCAGAGCAGAGCAAAGAGCATGTCTGCCTTCCACAGCTCTGAGATCTGGAGAATGATTACGTACTCTGTCAAAAAACTTCCCTTGCTAGGAAGAGTGCATCTGTTCTTGAGGGATCTAAGGGGCACAATTTGCTTTCCTGGACTGTGTGGAATGTCTTTCTAAAACTCAGTGGTATTAGGAACTAACAAAAATAAAGTGGTGATGTACGTTACTCTCAATGCAAAAGAAATGGGTTAATGCAGATTTTCTCCCTTTCTTGTGAATGTGGGCCTCTGGCAGTCACTGCTGGTGACAAAAAATTTCCACGTGCTGTTCTCATTAATATGTTGTGGCTCCTGGTCATGATGTGTGTATTTGACTGACCTGCTGCATGTTGGCTGGAGATCAGCAGGGATATTGTACAGCTTTGTTTCCACAATCCTCATTCTGTTTCCTCATTCTCTGGAGGGAGGCATAACTAAGCTTGTGCAGTTCTGTCCTTCAGAGAGCACCTCCCAAAATACGATGTTCAGTTCTGTGCTTTTGTTCCTGTTCAGTGAGAGCAGCAGGGAGACAGAATGACACTGAGCCTGGCTTATGCAAGACCTGAAAGTCAGAGGCCTTGTTATTTCTTTATGGGCTGTTGTCTGCTTAGTTCTTCACTTCTATGCATGAGAGAAATGTGGGAATAAAGACATAGGAACAAATCACCCCTGTTTCACAGACTTGTCTTCATGTTAATTGAAAAGAACGGACAGTGAGTTTCTGCATTTTGTCATACAGAGCTGATGGCTGTTATTTCTTTCATTGAAGTCATCTTGCCCAGTAAGATTATGTAATTGTGAGGTTTCTAACACTTTTGATTTGGAGAGATTTTTGTGAGTGGGAGGGGATGGATGTGTGGACCCCTTCACTCTCCCAACAACCACCTTGTTTTAGCTTATCCCTGTCCTTACAAGCCTGTGAATTTCCAGAGGGTGTCTGTACAGAGGTGTGGAGCAGGGAACATCTGTTGATGTCAAAACCATGCAGGCAGGGCTGAAGGTGTGGGTGTGTTGTTTGGGTGGTTTTTCGTGAGCTGAGGACTGTTTGACAATTTGTCCTCTGAGGAGCTTGCTGCTCGGTTTTCCAGCTGTCAGGTTGCATTAGAAGGCAAATAAATGTGTTGTTTTGCCATGTAAGCTACTTGTGTCCTTGCCTAGAGAGAGAGACAGGAGGAAACAGGAAGAGAAGTGTGAAGGGATCATGTTTGTGCAGCTGTTTGTAGTTTGGGAAAAAAAATCAATTCCTGGTTTGCAAGCTCTTGGTGTTTTCTATTTCAGGGAGCTTTGGAGCATGAAGAAAGTAAGACCCTTCGTTTTCAGCTTGAACTTTCTCAGGTTAAAGCAGAGTTTGAAAGAAAACTGACAGAAAAGGAGGAAGAAATGGAAAATATAAGGTACTGTGCAGGAAGCAGCATGTTTCTTAAGGGAAAAGTCTGAAAATACTGGAACTATTCTCAAGACCCAAGCCAGTTAAATGCACAGCAGGTTGCTATGCCACGTACTGTCTGTACCAGAAACCAAGGCAGCTCTGACTATTTGCCAAAGGGTAGTCCTGCCACATTTTCCTTGCTCAGTTCAAATATTCCTGTCAGATCAGTCTCTGACAGTGTACAATTAAACTCATCATGCATAACACACTGCATGTAAAAGAACTGGCTGGCATAATCAATTCACAGCAGACCAGGGCCACTAACTCTGTATGTTGACAGTATGCAGGCAAGTAGGTCTAGAGAGCTGCCATCTCCTAATCCTGTGTGGGATGGCTGGCTCTCAAGGGGACCCCCAGGCAAAATCAGCAGTACTTGCCTCAGTGGTGCTCAAACCTATGTTATCTGAAGGCATTTAGTTAATTTATGCAATTACAGCTACACTGAGTGTGGGAGGATGTGAGGAGCTTGCTGTTATGTGTATACCATTGTGAGCAGTGAGAACTGCAGACATGCAGAAAGTGTGAATGGAACAGGAGAGGAACTTGCAGGTAAGAAGATAAATAGGAAAAAATGGAAAGCAGTTAGATGAGGATGGAGTCTTTTGTCTTTCCCCTCCCACCCAGCAAAAAGCAAGTCTGAAGAGTTACACCCTTAAGAGGAGGCCATGCTAGCCTATGTGTCTGTGCAGTTATTCAGAAAACTTTGGCCTTGAATTAATCAGTGTTGTCATTAATTCAAGAATCATGTCATTGGTCACTGATAAGCTAAAGGTTAGGGAAGGGGAAGTCCAAGGCTCACCCTGGTCAGCATACCCAGAGGGATTGATATGTTAATTGCTTCAAAACCGAGAATATTTTGGCCTTTTCACCTTCTGGTGTCCTGCAGATGTCTGGATTGCAGAGATCTCAGGACAAGCTGTGCTAATCAGTGCTTTCTGCTTCAGCTTCACAATGAGTGTTCAGCAGACATTCTGTGTTGTTTTCTGGGAGTCTAGAGCACAGTTCAGTATCTTGCTGAAGCAATAAAACCCTCAGATTTTTTCTTGTTGACTTGGTGATTTCCTAGAACTCCTACACTTTCAGCAGAACTTGGACAGCAGTGAAATAAATGTTTACATGTGTGTCATATTCTGTGTTTTGAGTTACTTTCTGGTTGTAAGAGAGCAAAACTTCCGATGTAGGACTTGGCTGTTACAGAATCAAGAAAATTAGGCTGTTTGTATCTGTTTTGTCTTTAAATTGACATTAAGCTGCCTTTCCCAGGGGGACCAGGCTGTCAGCTGGGTGGGTTTAATCACTTCTAAATTTAGATGTCTGTAACACAGATTTGTATTAATGACTCATTCCCCTTATAATAGCACAAGAAAAGTTTTTTCAATGTCTATTTTAAGACACAATAAATTGTAGCTTACACATGCCATTTACTATAAAGAGCATTTAGAGCTTAGAATGTAGCAACCTACCTTCAGTTTGATTAATCCCCTCCACTAATGCCTTCAGCAAAAGGCTGAGATGTAAATCATTCCAGGAAATTATTCAGTAAATATTTTACTAAGTGACTGTTAGGCTGGAAGTGCTTCTTGTCAGGTTCAAATCTGTACTTGCTTGTGTTTGCAAGCAATCTGTACCTGCTTTGTACTGCTTCCTTTGGCAGTACAGAAGAAGGATGCTAGAGGTGCTTACAGGTCAGGAGTTACCTGAGAGTGTGAAGCACACCAGCCAGTTAGACAGCAGTGAGGCACTGGAAAGTATGTATGCTACCCATGTGTGCTACCTATGCCAGTCAGAAATAGACTGGAAGGGAGACACTTTCAGAAAGTGAAGTACTGCTGCAAATACTTCTGTGTCCCTACACAGAGAGGAAAATCATTCCATCCATCCTTCATCTTCTTTTCAGGAGAAACCAGCAACGTGCCATAGATTCACTGCAGTCCACCCTGGATTCTGAAGCGCGCAGCAGAAACGAGGCCATCCGGCTTAAGAAGAAGATGGAAGGGGACCTCAATGAGATGGAAATCCAGCTCAGCCACGCTAACAGGCATGCTGCAGAAGCAACCAAGTCAGCACGTGTCTTGCAGACACAAATAAAGGTACTGGTGTCCCCCAAGCACCCAGCAGTACTCATGGGCTGGGTTCCCTTAGCACAGACCAAACCAGCAGTGGTAATTAAGAGGGAAGCTACTCCCAACAATGTAAAGGGAAAGCCTTGGTGATCACATCTGGTGTAAGAGAATACTGAAATGTGGATTTCTTCTCGGACTTGCATACAAGCTGGACGAGATCCAGTCATAAAACCCTTGCTGGCTGCAGCCTCTTGCAGGGGCAGAAACTTACAGCATGAGGAACTGAAAACCTGTGATTTTCTTGTGAGCTTGCAAGGCTTTTAAAAGAAGCAGAGAGCAAGTGAGTTGTCTGGAGCACAGGGAGTGTATGTATATTCAGCTTCGTTGTTGCACCATGTACCACAAAAGCTATTCAGCTTACAGTTTGGAAATAAAATAAAAAATATAATAAATAAAAAAAGCACTGAAATTCTTGAGGTTGGTCCCAGGTAGCCGCTGCAATCTGGGTTTCTCTGGTGTAAGGACAGAGGCTTGAAATGGGATTGTGTTGCTTTATTTTAGGAGCTTCAGGTGCAGCTGGATGACTCAGGACACGTGAATGAAGATCTGAAGGAGCAGCTGGCGGTCTCTGACAGGAGGAACAATCTTCTCCAGTCAGAGCTGGATGAGCTGAGGGCTTTGCTGGACCAGACTGAAAGGGCAAGGAAGCTGGCAGAGCACGAACTGCTGGAAGCCACTGAACGTGTGAACCTGCTTCACACTCAGGTTGGCTTTTTCTGTGTCCTCTCCCTCACTGGTTACCCTGAGCCTTCTCTGTTGATCACTGACACTGTTTGTCCATGGCCATCACAAATCAGTCACACCCTGACACCCCTCCAGAGGGGCAGAGGAGTTAAGTCACTCTGGAGATGTGCCAGCTGACTCCAAGTTAGCTGGAACTGATGATTCATCCAACTATTTAAACAGCTTCCAGAAAAAACACTGATGGAAAATAAAATGAGTAAATTTGATTTCTTTCATTCTTCCCTGCTGTAAAACCAGTTTCCCAGGCCATGCCCTGGACAGTGAGGCATTTCTCTGGAGAACAACACAGGTGCTGCTTTTGTGATGTTACTCAGCAGTGAAAACCACGGGGCTGGGCTCTCACGGTAGGGAGACAATGCAGGGCAGGAAACCACAGTAACCCACCTGCAGCAAAGTGCTCTCTGTGCCTGCAGAGATCCATTGAGATCAGCCTTTGGGTGTTGTCCAGGTGCCATTTCTAGGGTGCCATGGAGGGGCATATCCTGACTTGACAGCATTTTTACTACATCCCAAAACTTCTCTTCGTCAAATAATAGTCACAAAAAAATGAAAATGTGCTAATGTTTTGCAGTGTTTTCTCCACCCCATTAGTGACATTGTTTTAATCATCTCACTGGCTGATTAAGGATCATTAATTTACCAAAATGAACAGCCTTATTCATTCTTCTATTTCAGCCTATTTCTTATTATTTTATCTGAATCAAAATCTGAATATTTACAGCTTTGAGAGTATTTTTAATATTTCTTCAGTCTGAAGCTACCTATGCTAGTCAAGCCAGCCCTTACCACACACCTGGGTCTGCATTCCCAAATGTATCCAGAAGTGGCAAAAATCAGGAAGCCTTGGTGTGCTATGGTATTTAGAGGAAATGTCTCTAATCATCACTTTTCCTCCTTTTCCACTATTCATTTGGGGAAAACTTAATAAAAGAACACAAGCCTGATCAATCAAAAGAAGAAGTTGGAGGGTGACATTTCCCAGATGCAGAATGAAGTGGAAGAATCACTCCAGGAGTGCCGGAATGCAGAAGAAAAAGCCAAGAAAGCAATCACAGATGTAAGTAGGCTGGTTCCTTCCTCGCTTCTTTTCATACCACAGTGTCTAAGAACACTGTAGTGTAGTGAATGTCACAGGCTTACTTGTAGGCATTGTAAATGAGAACCCTAGTGGTATAGCACAGATATAAAGAAAACAAGAAAAAGGGAGAGGTGGAATCTTAAATAAAAGCATTAGAACAGAGAGGGGAAAAAGGGCCTCCAAGGTCTTTTGTCCTTCCATTTTCTCTGTCCAGGCAAGATATGCACACAGCAGGTATTCTGCGCAGCTTTGGCTACAGTGAATTATCCAAATAAGGGCTAGTTCAGGAGTGATCTTCCACCATTTATTCTGAAATATAATCCAACAGCATACAGGACTTCCTGTAAAATGTGATTGTTTTTCAGGCAGCAATGATGGCTGAGGAGCTCAAAAAGGAGCAGGATACAAGTGCTCATTTAGAGAGAATGAAGAAGAACATGGAGCAAACCATTAAAGACCTCCAGAAGAGACTGGATGAAGCAGAACAAATAGCTCTGAAAGGTGGCAAGAAGCAGATCCAAAAACTGGAATCCAGGGTAAGTTTGTGATCCAACTGCAGACCACTGCCTCCTGCTTACAGAATTGGCACCAGACTGGTAAACTAGTGCTGCCTGATAAGTTCACAGAGGCTGAGAAGGAGTAATATGGACACTTTCCTCTGTTTCACAAAATGCAGGTGAGCAGTTCTTGGAGGCATGCTTCCCCTTCCTTATACAGCTACGAGCTGCTGACCAGCAGATGAACGAAGCCCTTGATTAAAAATAATTAAAAGCCCCAGCACCTAAAATCAGCAAAAGCTTCTCCCAATGCTTGCTTTGGTTAAAATTTTTTGGCCTTTGCACATCTCTGCACCTCTAACTGATGGTGCAGCTGGAATACTTCTATGAAAAAACAGAGTGGAAAGGTGATATTTTGAACTCTTCACTCTCTATAACTTCCTGAAGGGTAGTTGTAGACAGCTGGGGGTTGGTCTCTTTCTCCAGGCAGCAACTGACAGAACAAGAGGACACAGTCTTAAGCTGCGTCAGGGGAAATACAGGTTGGGTATTAGGAAGAAGTTTTTCACTGAAAGAGTGATTAAATACTGGAATAGTCTGCCCGGGGAGGTGGTGGAGTCACCATCCCTGGATGTGTTTAAAAAGAGATGGGATGTGGCACTTGATACCATGATCTAGTTGAGGTGTTAGGGCTGGGTTGGACTCGATGATCTTGAAGGTCTCTTCCAACCTACACGTTCTGTGATTCTGTGAAATTTGACTCTATGGAGATACCTAGCAAGTCAGCGTTTCTTGAACTGTGACCCAAATTATCTGCTGCTTTACATACATGTAGCATAATGGCAAGGGTTTTTCCCTTTTTGCAGGTTCGTGAGCTGGAGAATGAACTTGAGACTGAACTCCGCCGCAATTCGGATGCCCAGAAAGGAGCCCGCAAGTTTGAGAGACGCATAAAGGAGCTGACTTACCAGGTATGCAGCAACCACCAGAAACCACCAGGTCACTGGCAAGAAATGTTGTAAATAGCCTCAGTGTTACAGGGAAGGATGGACTTAGAGCTTTCTGACTGCAGGAAGGTTTAGGCACAGGAGGAACATCTGTCGAGGGCTTTCATCGCAGAATGCTTTGGGTTGGAAGGGACCTTGGAGATCACCTCATTCCAGCTCCCCTGCCATGGACTCCCTGCTCACCTTCCACTAGATCAGGCTGCTCAGAGCCCCATCCAACCTGGCCTTGAACACTTCCAGGAAAGGAGCATCCACAGCTTCTCTGGGAAACCTGTGCCAGTGATCATCATCCTCTTGCCTGATTTGCTATAACTAATGTTAGAAGGCTGTTGCTGGGATTTGGACATTTTTAGCACAGTATTAATATGGAACAGGCTCCAATGACTATTTACAATGCACGGGAAGAAAGAGCCCAGCTCCCTCTCAGCTGTGCTGCTGTTGCTAAAAGGAGCCAGAAGGATTCAGGTGACTCTAGTACCATGCTCAGTGTAGGGCTGCTGAGTCCCAGAGCTGTGTCACCTATTATTGAGCAGCAGGGTCTTGTCTTGAGCCTCCTGCAGGTTTGCTAACAGCTGCTCATGCTGCCTGCCCTTCAAAAAAGGCCTGCAGCACAGAGCACTTATCCTTTTGCTTTGAACAGCATTAAGAAGATAAACCTATCCATCTGCCTTAGGAGATTATTTAGCCTCCTACCTGTTGTTTTACTTTGACTTTTGTATGCAGAAGCTGAAGATTGTTTTCTTTGAATACCGTGTGCAGGCAGAATTAGCTGGTCCCTCTGTTTATGGAGCATGACAGCTTAAACTAGGCTGTTTTTTTACCAGGAATGCCTGCGAATCAAACTTCAAATTATGCAAATTACACAGTTCTAGGCTCAGCCATATCTGCTTCAATCTATAATGACACACTTTATCATGACAAGCATGCTTCTCACCCCTGAGCAAGAATCTCTGCCTGTGTGTATCTGTACACCTCTGAAAGTCTGTGTACATGTATATCTTTCTTTATATACCTTTATATTTATACATCTATACATGGGAAGGGTACTCTCAGTCTTCACCCTCCACACACACACCTTCAATGATGTAGAAATTTTTTAATGTGTACACATGGCTAGTTTGTGCCTTGAGCTGTAAGTTTCTAAAATATGTATGGCATCCATAATTATTGTATTGTGGGAGATGCTTTAAGCCTTTTTACTCTATCAACCCAATTAATGGTGTTTTGATACAGTCAGAAGAAGATAAGAAGAATCTTGCCAGGATGCAGGATCTGATTGACAAGCTACAATTAAAAGTTAAGAGTTACAAGCACCAAGCAGAGGAAGCTGTAAGTAACTATTTGGGCCTTTTTACCTTTGAGAGATGTATTGTTCTAAACCCACAATGTTTTATCCATAGAAACTCCTGGTACAAATACCCAATTTGTGTCCATATTTCTTTTCATATCTATATAAGTCCTGCATATATAACTGTATTTATATTATATATAAAGAAAAATAAATAGCATATGTGTTTAAGAAAAAGCATTCCATTTTATTCTAAGACTGCAGTATAATTTGCAAGAGAAGAGGGAGAAAGGAAAGAACAGGAAGGACTTTTTTTCTCCTAGTCCCTCAGAAGACATTGAGTGCCTCTCAGTTCACTTAACATGGAAAATGCCACTGGAAATATCAATTCTGTAAAACAGCCACCACCTCAGTTCTGCAGGAGGCAAATGGTGCCCATACAGCTGTTACCTACTCATGCTGAGCACTTTCCATGCTACTTGAAATTAAAAGCTTTGTTTCATGTGGACAGGAGGAAATCAGCAGCACTCTTTTTTTCTCACCAGGAAGCCCAAGCCAATCTGTACCTCTCAAAGTACAGAAAACAACAACATGATCTGGATGATGCTGAAGAAAGGGCTGAAATAGCTGAATCTCAAGTTAATAAGCTGAGGAGCAAGTCAAGAGATATTGGCATGAAAAAGGTATGGTCATATTTTATGGGGTAGATGTGAGTGTTTAACACACAATAGTGGATGCTCTGTATCTGTTACATCTCTGAAAGTAGTGTAGACTAGGATAAATTCTGGGGTTTCTACATTTTTTTTTTTCACTCTGCTCTTTATTTTGATATTAAGGTAACCCCATAGGACAGAAATCTGACACTTAGACAAAATATATTCTCTTTATTTTTGATATCATTTAATCTCTGTTCTCAGCAGCAGAAGCAGAACTGCTGATTTGATGGACTGGTTTTGGGTTTTGGGGTTTCTTTTTGCAAGGGATATTAGAAGACTCCACCTTTTTCTCTCCCCGATGATGTAGATTTCTATGTATGTAGTAGACCTGGGGTATTACCACATTAGCAGATAAACATTGCTCTTTCAATGAACTTGTATGAACTTGAAGAGTTGGATGAAAAGAAAATATTGGTGATTAGTCACCTAGGTCCTGGGAATTCATTAGTGATTAGGAATATATTAGTGGTGTTTTGCACTTGAACTAAATGGTAGCAGAATAATGTTGATGGAACTAGAAGGCACTTAAGAACTTAGTCTGGAACTGAAAGCAAACTTATCTATGCTTGTCTTCTGGCAAACAGGGCAAATAAGAGTGGGGTTGTTACTTTTAGGAATGAGAGAAAGAGGAGCTGGGTCATTGCTAAATCTGTTTCATTTGCAAATGAAACAAGCTTCCATTCTTAACATCATGTAAGTTTTATAGAGTTGATAGCTCCCAAGATAAGAAAGGGGAGAAAATCCCTTTGCACTCTTAATTTCTGCTTTTGTGTTAGCCTAATGAAGTCAATTTTCATATAAATTACTTGCTCCACCATCTAGAGCAAAGCTACATTAAAACTACCTGAATGTCTGATTTCTCACGCATTTACGTACAATGGAAGAGGTACTGTAACTGAACCTCAAAAGATTTGCAGCTTTTAAGGGCAAAAAATTTCCACAGAATTTTCTACATTATTCTACCCCACAACAAAAATCAAAACTAATATAGGTTCAGGTAAAGATTCACAAAGCCACGGCATCACATAAACACTGAAATACGTACACTGCTGGGCAATTGGAGAGACAGGGTCTCCGTGGTTTGCATCATGAGGCCAATTTTATTGGACACACTGCTGATTTATATACCTTCCAAGCATAACAACCATATCTATGTTTCTTAGTAACATTGCTTAACTATGGGCTAGTACAGACTTGTACAAGCCTGTACTGTCTTGCACACAAACATACACCCTGACTTCTTCCTACTGCAGGAGGAAGGCTTTGTACCCCTCTAGCACATCTACTTCTGTAAGGAGTTCAGCAGTACTTTGAGTCCTGCTTCCGAGCTGTATTCCCACAGTACACTATGAGAATAATTTATCTTTTTAAATACTGTTAAGGTTGCTGTTTATTTCCTGTACCTTACTGGTAGTCTCTTTGTGCCTCAAAAATGCAGAAATCACAGCAAAGTGGATGCCTGTTTTTACCAGTCGGATGCTGTTTGCCAATGCCGATTGCAGCTCTGGCAATGTGGCAGAGATTGCACTGCCAAAAGATGAGCTCAGTGGTGCACGCAGAGGTGGCAGCTCCACAAGAAGAGTCTTGTGGCAGTGACTGCAGGAGCTGCCAGGAAACACATTCAGGTGGAGACTACTGTCCCAAAAATCCCATCTCCCTGGGGGAGAGAAGGGCAGTGTAGAGACTACTTTAATCTTGTAGCATTAGAAATACCTTGCCTACTCCTACCAGTACCCATTTCCTGGATGCTCTGGGGAATGTGTGTCATTCAGGGCACCACCATCTATTGAAAAAGGGTTGTAGAAGTCTTCTGCCATCGAAAGGATCTATACGATCTAGAATGACAACAGGATACTTGCATTTTTAGCTGGAATAAGAGGGCAAATGTTGGCTAGATTGCTGCTAGTCTATTTCAGATACAAACTGGTAATACCAGGGAGCAGAAGCATTAGTGAAACTTTTGTCACTTACTTGTGAACTTACACTAAAACCCCTCCACACTTCTATTTTTAATAGTTGCATACTATCTCAATTGCATTTCAGGTTCATGAAGAGGAATAAAAAAGTCCAAGCTGACAGATATGAGAAAATACTTGACATAATCAGGCACAACTGAAAGCAGATGTAGAAAAATATAAGCACTTACAGAAATAAACATCAAGTGAAAATCCAAACAGACTGTATAGTGTATTTCATTCATTTATTTGTGTTTCTATTTTGCCAAGCCTCGGGGATCAATAGAAGATTACATCTCGCCAACAGCCAACTTCATTATGTTGGAACAAATTCTAATTGGCAGATCTCTGACAAAATCAAAACTAAGGGCAAATCCAGTCATGCTGCACAGCCTCATGTATTTCATATGCAGATTGTTAAAGCAGCTGTCCTGGTTTATGAACAGTACTTCTCGGTTCACTCTCTCAAACCACAATGCCACTCTCTTGCTCTCCCTCCCCTTCTCCCTTCCCACTCCCAGAATGGAGTTGGGAGTTGAAAGCACAAAAGGTGAAAGATCACAGGCTAATAACAATCTCCTGGAAACAGCAATGACATAAGAAAATGAATAGTAACAGCAACAATATTAATTTAAAAAGCGTAGAAAAGAGAGGGTGATGCACATGCAGAAATTCTCACCGTGGACCCCTCCTTGAAGGAACTCCTTTTAACCCAGAGAGTCCCTCTCCCTATCCCCACCCCCCATGATGTGGGGTAGTATCAAATTAGGGTTCTGGTCATGCCCCCTCATGGCTATTGCAAAAAAAAAAAAAATCCCCGTCCCGGCTGGAACCAGGACAGCAGCACAGATTATACCTGTGGAAGGGGACAGCCCTTAAAACTGGGATAACCCAGCTTTCATTTGTCCTGCCTGTAGCACCCTGAGTTTTGGAGAAGATAAAGTAAAGATTATTATACCAACAGTCAATTTATAAGCTTCCACTACCACCAGTCAAGAGACTTCTCTTTGCCAGCTGCAGGACAGGCACAGGAGATGGTGTCAAGGGACACTTCCCTGTGGCTCAGAAATAGGGAATTCTCTTAAATCCTTTCTGCCTTTAAACAGGGAACTGGTCCATGGTGGTTTAACACCAGCCAGAAAATTAAACTCCAAAGAAGCCACTCCTAAACTTAAACTCCGAATAAGCCACTCCCCTTCCCCCCACCCGCTTCTGGTAAGAGAAAGACAAAAGTAGAGACTGTGGGTTGAGGTAATTTACTGAAAGCAAAGAGTAACAATGTTAATAACAAAAGTATACATTAAGAGATGCTTTACCCACAAAAAGGCATCCACTACCTCAACTTAGTTCCACGTGGCAGCTGGGACAAATACAAGATGGCAGCCATTCCAGTGCTGCCAGCTCCATGTGTTTTTCCAAAGACAAGGTGGCAACCATTCTCACACGCTATGTGGCCCCCAAGACAAAAGCAAGATGGTGGGGGAGGCTCCCACAGCTGACATTTCCTGTCCCTGAGCCCAAGACATGGAAAACAATGATGGACAGACCCCCCCCAAGAGCTGGATCGTCCATGTCACACCGCCCATTTTCCAGACCACTGTGCTTGGCAGCATTCAGCTCCCCACACCTCAGACTGCCACTGTTTTGTTCCCCACAGCTGTTCCCACTCTGGCACTTCTCTGCTGCCCCCACCACTGCCAGCTCAGTGCACTCGGCTGGGCTCGG
Source organism: Illadopsis cleaveri (assembly GCA_013399915.1). Classification (NCBI taxonomy): domain Eukaryota; kingdom Metazoa; phylum Chordata; class Aves; order Passeriformes; family Timaliidae; genus Illadopsis; species Illadopsis cleaveri. The sequence continues at coordinate 186,161 of VXBB01022900.1, forward strand.
ACTGGCCGCTGTCGACAGCAGACATGGTCTGCTGGGGGAAGGGGGGAAATGATGCCTTAAGTTTCAGCTTTCATGTTTTTCACATTCTGTGCTGCCTAGGGGTGTAGTTCTGAGCCTCATATAAAGTGTTAGTCAGCTCTCTTCACAGAGTAGGTGAACAAAACAGATCCTTTTCCTGCTGAAGACCAAGGACAACTTTCAGGCCCAAAGCATAAACAATGGTGCACTGAAAAGAGAAACAAGAAGGATGGGACCTCACAACCTGAAGCTGTAATTGGACAATTAAACCCCAATATGCAAATAGATCAAAACTTATAAAAATGTAAGACTTCGTGACCAGACAGCCATTTTGTGACCATTTTAAGTCCACCTTGGGTGTAGGCCTGGTCAGGCCCTGTCCTGCCCAAGGTGTATCCTGGAGGCCTTTGAATAAATACCTACTTTATTCGCTAGCTCTTGTCCAGTCTCTGTTTCAGGTCAGCCTTCCCAAGGCATTATTTGCTTTAAAATAAAATACGAAATGAAATGAAAACCAGTAAGCTCTCTTTTCCACATCCTGAAAAAAAAAATCCTTCAAAATTTAGGGACTTCTTCTTCTCTGAAAACTTCTTTGTCCCTTTAGGAAATCCAGTTTTGCATGCTGACATGCTGACTTGTTGCTTCAGACAAGCCCTGCCTCAGCCTCAGATTTTTGGCAACAGCTTAAATTTAAGAAATCACTCTAGCCTGCAAGGTCTAAGGATGGTAGATCAGGTCTTTTTTATAAATGAGTTATTTACTGAACAGACAGCAGGCAACACATGAAAGGTCTTTAATCAGAGTTATTTACAACACAGTATAAAACAAAGTAACTACCAGTAGATTACATAAAACAGTGCATAGTATCAAGGTACCTAAATTAAAACTAGCAAAAGAAATACTTAGCCCCCAGGGAAGTAACCACAAAGCAGGCATCCCTGCTCTGAGGAGAAACTCCACGTTTCCAGGAAAATGTGCAGATTTCTGCTTTCTGAAAGTTTGATGTAGCNATAAAACAAAGTAACTACCAGTAGATTACATAAAACAGTGCATGGTATCAAGGTACCTAAATTAAAACTAGCAAAAGAAATACTTAGCCCCCAGGGAAGTAACCACAAAGCAGGCATCCCTGCTCTGAGGAGAAACTCCACGTTTCCAGGAAAATGTGCAGATTTCTGCTTTCTGAAAGTTTGATGTAGCTTATATAGTTTGTAAAGGTAGGTGCCTGTCAGTCAGAAATCCAGTTTCTCTTTCTAGATCTCACTTCCACAGTAAGATGCTTATTGTCAGCTGGGAGATGCCAGACCAATGGTAATCCCATGATGCCAAAATAACTCACAAGACAGCTTTGTCTGGTTTGAGTTAACTCACCAGTTAACAAGCAACAGGGAGTGAGATGCCCTGCTACGTGACTTTTCACATACAAGTGTCCATTGACTTTTTTTCCTTCCCATTTGTCCATTACTGTTGCTCACAAAATCACATTTCCATCTGGCTCTTACTGTAACTCAAAGGGGAAGGTGAAGGAACTCTGTTCATCACCAGTCTCAGTAGTATCTGTGTGCAGAGAGGTATTTTCTTCCCATATGTCAAAATGATTCCTCTCTTCGTTTTTTTCTCGACAAAATAAAAATACTTGTAAGAACTACTGGTGTGTAAAATTAATCACCTAGTGGAAGCAAAACAAGACACACTCACTATAAAGATAAGTCAGCATCTTCCATTTTAGCATTATCTGAGTAAAATCAGCATCCGCACAACAGTGCAGAAACACTCTTGTTCTTTCCATCTAGTCCTCCATCAATGTAACCAGAGCTGAGTTAACCTGTAAACTGTTCCACTTTCTCTGATTACAATATGTGTGAGGGCTCAACAGGTCCCAAGACAACTTAATCTTGTTTAAATTGTTTAGACAACTGCATCTCAAAGTATATTATCATCTCTAAAGCATGTTACAACTGTTTAATAAGAAGCATGCAAGTGAATCTTTGTGTAGAGAGAAAAATGAAGAAAGACTGAGGCATAATAATTTCAGAATTTTCTTTATCATGTGTTTGCTGTACCTCATGGCACTCATTGTAAAATGTCTCCTGAAGCTTACCAAATTCAGACTGTGACAAAACCTTCAGACACAGGGAGTTTGAAGGTAAATCTCTCCATGGATAGGGTCAGGCACAGAAGGATAGATTAAGAACTAAAGTTTGGATTTTTAAGGATACTCACTTCAGTTGCAGAGGAAAGAGACAGACTATACTAAGTCAGAGCCAGCCCATTACAAACACATGAAAATAAAATGCATCCACTGGACTCCAGAGTAAACAGAAGTGTGCAGAGAGGTGAGGTCGGAGACCATATGGTTCTAATGATCTCCTACATAAAGCAATTTAATATCACTTTTCAAACAGGTTTTGACAAACTTTGAAATTGGATACAATTAAAGAGTAATTTGAGCCCTAATGAACACCAGGTATGAGCATTGTTAGAAAAACTTCAAATTTTGTTTTGGATTCTTTTTGGTCCCAAAGTCAAGTGAGAAAATTCAGCAATTCAGTCGTTCTTGAAACAAGATACTGAAAAATATCTGTGAGGAGTAACCAACTCTTTCATCCTTTTATAAAGCACAGAACAGCATCTGATAAAAGGAAAGGCTTGTTGACACTGTTACAAACAAAACCTATTGCACAGATGCACCACAGAGGGCCTTCAGATTTAGAAAATAGCAAGAATGAGGACAATTTACTTATGCTGAAACTTACCTTCCTACATTTTTCAGCCTTTTTTGTATGCTTTAACCCATGAAAATAAAATTTATGTTTTGGTCAAACATTCCAGATTTGGATTTAGGTACTTCCCTTCAATTTGAGCTGGGGGTCCATTTTGAGGAGGTGGTCCATGGGTTTCAATCTCCCACTGCCAGACTCACCTTTCCCCACTTACTGCTCAGTTCTTTTGACTTCACTCCTGGTGGCCCTTGTCCAGACAATCATTCACATTGGGATTGTCTTCCCTTTTTCTTAAAATAAAAAATCAGCCTAGCAAACAATGCTAACAGTGCAGTTGTTTAATCATAACTGTCTAGTTAAAGCTACTGATTACCATTTTTTTTTAAGTTGCAAAGTTTGGCTCACACCCTCATTCAAATCTTGAAGGGCTTGGTATCAACAGTACCTTAACAAACAAATACTCTAATGATTGTACATACCTTGAGATAGCAAAGTACCATTGCTGCCACTGTACCAAGCACTCCTAGCACAATTATCCAGGTGTTTCCTGAATTTTCTTTAAAAATACAAATACAAAACAGAAGTGCTTTATATCGCAAATATTCACTATTGTTCAATAAGTATCTCAAAGTTTTGATTTTTTTCTTCTTTATAATCTAAAAGGTATGATTTAGGCAGAAAGAAGCATTAAAAGGAAACTGAGACGAGCACAACAATGTTCAAGTTACTTGACTCATACTGTAAGACTTTGAAGTGATACTTTACTGACTTAAGTGTGAATAGCCAAAAGCAGATTATTTTACTTAATTGAGCAGATAGCAAATTCCATGTGTGCCCATGGGATAGGATTTGACAACTTCTTAATTCAAGTCCCATTTAAAACCAATCAACTGCCCAGTGTGCTAAGCACTGTCTCCAGGTATGGTACTCAGTGCCATTAACAGCACTGCTGATTTACAGTAGAGCAGCTCTGTAACTGTTACCCAGCCTGGATCATAAATTTCATGACTCCTGCTCAAAATCTTTGCAACTTTAATCTGAAACGTTGCCCAGCTTCATAGTGCAACCATGCAATCCAGGTGGACACAAAAAATCCTGAGATGAGGGATAACCATGGATTCCACAGGAGATCAAAGCCCACCTAGAAGAAACCTCTGCACAGCACCAATCTGTCTGAAGAACTCAATGGTTCTTCTACCTCAGGCTATCTTTCCCCTGCTGTGTCTTGTCCAAAGAACTCGAAAAATTCTACATTCCTCTGGAAACTTCCTGTGGATGTTTGGAAAACAGCTAAAAAATAATAACTGCTAAGACAGAGCATTTAATCTAGTGACTGCCTTTAGCCTGACTCTGTAATCACATGCAGACCTATGTTTAAGTCTCATCAATTCCTTTAAAAGAGCAGCTTTAAGCTGCAACCCTTCCTTATGGAGGAGAGGTGATTGTAAATTCATTTCTTTTTTTCCCCTCAAAAGCCTTCTTTCCAGTGGCCCTAGGAAATCCTTCTGATGACTCAGCAGCTGCTGTGCCATGTCTGCCATCCAACACAGTCTAGCCCTTACCCTACTGTCTCCAGCCTCTTATCTGCTTTCAGGCTGTGCTGAAAGCCACAAAGGTGCTCATCTGTAGTTATTATCACTTATTGTACCCCCTTTTCTGTTATGTAACCTCTATTTTTCATGTCTTACTGCCTTGCTTCAAGTTCTCTTCTTTGTTTAGAAGAGGTGCCCTATATTCCCAATCTTTCAGGTGATTGTGTGAAATGTCTGTGTGCTACTGTTGTATGTGCTACTGACAATGAAATAACTGTAGCTAAGATTTCACAGCTGGGAATTTACTACAGCTCATAAAGGCATGCATTTAAACATATATATCCCCAGGCCTAAAAAAGGCCTGGTGTGTAGAATTAAAAGCTTTGAAAGTAACAACTGTGTGTTTTCAACAAGCTTTCTTCTGCAGCCAAACTTTTATCACATGCTTTGGGCTTCCCATCATCTCTCTGCTACATTTAAAGCTATGTTTGCTGACAGCAGAACATTTAGGACAGAATTCTGAGAGCCCTGCTGTGTCCTCAGCTATGAAAGCAGTTGGTGGCAACTGAAGTCAGCCACTGATTTTGTAACCTTTGCCACAATAAGCTGCTGACTGAAAAAAATAAACTTCTACTCTTTAAATAAACACAGCTTAGGTTACTTTTTTTTCCCCTGAGCCAACAAAAATAAAATATGTATCTCTTCCCCCAGCTGTACCAATCACACACAGATGGTTTATCTCAGTATTTTATAGATTTCTGATCGACCCTTTGGCTGTGCATTGTCCTAACTGGTCCTCAACCTGTGAAATGGAAGGAGGAGCAACTTACCGATGGGCAAAGTTCTCACAGTGAGGTTTGTGTAGAGAGGTGTTGAAATATCACACAGATATTCTCCATGACAGCTGCAATAATATGATCCAACATCAGTGAAAAGTCATTTTAGTTACCTTGGGCTCGAGGCTGGTAAGAGTGAGATGTGCCATTGGAGGAGGCCAGGACTGAGGTCACTGCATTTCTGTGTAATGCCCAGACAACACTGAAACTGTCAGTGCTTGCAGTGTCATTGCCGTGTTCACAAGGAATTACAGGGCCATCTCCTTCCACATTAAACAGGTGGTCTGAAACAGATAAAGAACTCTCTGCACTTTTTTTGGAAAATACTGTGAAGGTTATTTAGACATTTTCTGATTTTTTGTGAGGCTTGATACTACCATGAACAAATACAAAAACATATTTCACTACTTTGATATCGTATTCAAATATCACAGTGTGTTTCTAGAAGCATATGAAGATTTTAAAAACAAATCTGTATTACACTGGAAATCTAATTGGTGTTGGCAATATTTATGAAAATCCCCCTTTTTTTTACTATTTTTCCTCTAATTGAGGGGCTCATTAATAGAAGTGATTCAGTGTAGTCTAGGTTACTGTGTAAAACAGCAGGAAATTCCACACGCTGGGAGCAGAGAGAAAATGCAACTGATCAGATATCTGCACATCTGAAGGAAAAGGATAAAACACAATGTAATATAACTAAAAGAATAAAAAGATTGTATGCAGTTAGAAATAACTTTCAGATATGGTGAACTTAAGTACTTCACTTGTCTATGTTGAACATTTAACAATGAATGGGTTTAAAAAAACCAGGAAAGGGAAGGAGAAAGCAGGTAAGTGGAATTAACACCTAATATATAAAATATGAATACAAGACAAATTAATGTCATAGCACAACCATTGATTTGACGGCAGTGGTGGCTGGCAATCAGCTGGAGAGGAAGATAATAGATTATTTTGACATGGTACAACTACACTTGATTTCTGTGGGGGGGTTTAATGAACAGAGGTGTGGAGCTCAAAAAAGACAAAAAAAATCAAAACTGTACCCCACACTGCTATTATAGAAACAAAAGGAAGGCAGTTTGTTTTCAAAATATTCTACTGAGGGCTTAGATGAATGCAGGAAAATACAAATACATGTGTAATGAAATGCACCTTTTTCTCTTGTAGATCAGAGGCAGAGAGAACAAAACAGACACTTAGAGTACACTTGTTAGCTACTATGATGCCATACTTGAAACCTTCCATATTGTAAGCTATTCCATGTAAATTAAAAACTGCACTCCTGTTCCAGAGCTTATGCAGTGGGGTAGGAACTGAGAGTGTCTGGGTACACTTTAGGGGGTAATCAGGGTGATGGAAGCATCCATGCACATTTCACAAGGGAACTGCTCTTGCATTGCCCTTTCTTCAATTAAAAATATTTCCTAAGAAACAGGAGAGGTTGAAAAGCATCAGTTATTTACTCAAACTGAATTTCCAATGAAATTCAGGAGAAAGACAAAGCAGAGTTGAAATTTCATAGTCCTGCTTTTCCTTAGCTAGCAAAATGAGCTGCTGTTCACTTAAATGCAAACTATTTGGTGCTCTCTATTCCCATGCAACCCAGCACTCAGACTGGTACTTAAGGATCCACGTGAAGAGAAGTACAATGAAAGGATCAAACAGTACCAATAAAAGTCTGCAAAAGATGGGAAATGGACGGAGTAAAGATCATACACAGGTAGAGCAGCAGGCAAACTTTCACCTCCCTCACAGAACCCACATATTCTCTTCTGTAAGGTTTCCATGTATTTTGTCCAATAGGCAAAATTCTTTTATTGGGGTAAAGTTTGTTTATTAGGCACCTCTTAAAATGTGAAACTGATATAGAAAAGATGTTAAGAGTAAAGGTAACTTACAGAAGGGTAAGCTAGCCCCTCTCATTCCTACTTCCTGGAAGTAACTGGTAATGCTGCCTTGTAATCCTAACAAATGTATTTCAAAGAGAAAGGTGTATCCTTTTGCACTGTCCCATATCCATGTTGCCCCACTGCAGAAAGACTGTCTCTAGTTTGACTCTGAAACCAGCTGTGAAATTCAGTAACAATACAGGAAGGGATTTCATTTGTACTTTGCATTCTTCCATTCAGCTGCCCACACTTCAAGATGGAAATGAATATGACAGTAGCATCCGTCATGTTTATAATGTCCTTGTCACTTCTAAGAGAATGAAGAACTCCATTCCTGTTTTCCTCCCAATCTGTCTCTTGGATGGATATACTGCCTTGTACCCAAGATATATTTGGTGCTAGATAAGAGAGAAAGGCATAGCACTTCAGCCACCTTTCTGTGTTTGTCTTTTGGTATTCCAGTGCATAGGAAGAAGGAGCTGTAGATGAAAAAAAAAAATTAAAAAATAAATCCTACTACTTACAAAATAGTTTTTAACTTGAAGTGACTGCCCTTTTGAAATACCCCTGGGGAGAATCAACATAGCTGAGAACAAAACTTATCTGTATTTGATTTCAGAAGAAAGCACAGCTACTTACAGTGCCAAGATTTGTATTGTTCTGAGAAGCCACATTACGTGTGCCACGTAATTACCCCTCAGAAATCAGGGAGTGGTAGGTTATGGAAACAAGTGCTGCACTAAAATTTTCCAATCCACGTTACAACATTTCACCAGAGAAAAAAAAATTGCTTCATAACACCATCAGGCCCAGAAGGTGCTCTGCTGGATTGGAGGATTTTGAATCCATGGGAGAAACAGCACAAGGAAATCTGTTGGTGTCATCCTATTTGTGGCGGTGCAGTCCAAGGGGTTTTGATATCTTACTGACCTCTTGCGTGTAGCAGCACTTCCACTTTTGTTCGACCTTGTGCTGCTCCCACCTAGCAGGTGTAAGAGCCCTGGTCAGTTGTGGTCAAGTTACTAAGTTTCAAGGAGGCATTTCCACTAGGGATGTTCTCCTGGAAATGGTGTGTTCTGAGTCTGTGATGTGCATCTTGTTCTTCCAGCTGATCCTTTTGCTGGTAGTAACTGTGCACTTTTTTGTTCTCTTTGCTCCAGTGAATTACTTCATCATGACCAGGTGGGAAACAACAAGGGAGGATGCAATCCTTAGAAAACAGCCCTGTTACTTCTTGTTCTGTAAAACCTAAAGCCCATAAGTACAAATGAGTAAGTTTAATCCAGTCTGCAAGTACCTTTCTGCCCTTCTTTATCCCTGACAAAAAAATGCTGTTGCAGGTGTGCCACTGTCTCTTTCATGGCTTTTCTGTCACGTGAGTGTCTTGGGACAGCAAGGGTGTCCATTCAGTTTAATCAGGATTATAACACAGAGCTCTGCTCTTTGAACTTCTAATCAGTTTACCTAGAAATCACAAGTAAGCACCTACATATTCAAATCAGCACACTGCCATTTTACCATCTGAGCTTCAAATGTGTTTCCACACCTTGAACCACATCTTTTCCACCTCAGACTTTAAAAGCCTTTTGAGCTGCAGCTTCCTACAGGTTCAGACATTCACACTGCCTTGCTGCAATGCATGTTACCAACCACCCTCACACAGTGCCAAGCAGTTGTACCATCACAGGAAAAAAAAAGACACGGCACTGCAGCTGACAGGAAGGACAGAACTTCTTGAAACTGCTTTGCCACCACAGAGAGCATCAGGAAGCTCTTTCCCAGTCCCTTGAGATAATTAAGGTGTGCATTCCACAAATTCACACACGTAGTAGCATCGCATGTCTGTCAACATTTAACTTAGGCTTTGCTGGCATACAAGAGCAATTTTAAATTAATCTTTTAAAAAACTGACTGCATTGGCTTTTTACACTTTCAAAAATGTGTGCATGGAAATCTAGGGTAGGAATGCAAAGGAGGATGAGACTCTCTCATCATATCTTCTGCTTTGTCAGACAGCAACGAACTGGAACCTCTCATGCATAACATAAAAAGAATAACCTACAGTAACTATTACCTGCGTGGAAGAATAATGCAGTCTTACTATCCTAAAATACAGCATATCCCAGTGGAGAAATTACCTCACGAATCAAGTAACTTGACAAGACTTTGATTTTCCCTAATCCTTTTTTTCTCCCCAAAATGCAGCTATAAGGTACCATTTTTAACTGACACAGGACACAGACTTAGCCAGGCTTGCTAGCCAGATCTTCTAGTATTATGAATAATTCTGACTGGTGTGTGAGACTGTATTTGTGGTGGATGTGAATCTTAAATCCCAAAGATTTTTGAGGTTTTTTTCTTTTGAAAAACTAATGTGATTGTTTTAAGTATTCTCTCTATTTTTTCAGGAGAAAAAACCAGAACAAAACAAAAAAGAACAGAGGCACCAAAACATTAAATCTGAGACAGAACTAGATGCAATGGTAAAATAAACATTTATGATATATAATTTTGCTCCATGTCAACAACAATCTACCTTCTTTACCCCTTCCATTGGCAAGTGGAGTACATCATGTTTTATTGGATTTTTTGCTTATTTACTTCCAACTTGATCAACACAATACACTGTGCTTGATGTTTGAATTTCAGAAACTGCAATCAATGCTGTATTTCCCTAAGTGAGGGATCTGCCATGTTTAATTGACAGTCACCTTTCATTGGCAGTGATGCTCTGAGACTGACATGGTTCCAGTGGCACCTCTGTGATGCCTTTGGTGGCTGCACAGCAGACAGTGCGCACTGTCTCCCCCCCTTCCAGCTGTGCCCCATAACCCTGCTCCAAAATACACAGCTACAGCCACTTAGCTGAAAATTTTCATGTTCAGCACAAACCTTAGCTTTCAGATCTTCCCATCAGAGAAAAATGTATGCTGGTCTGTAGAAAAATCTGAGGAGTGTAGGTTCTGGCCAGTCTTTTCAGCAAGTTCTGGGGTCTTACAGGAATAAACTGTGTATGCTGAAAATTGAAGTCACACTGCAAAGCACTGAACTAACATGCTTTTCCTGTTTGTCACAGACATGGCACAACCAAGAAATCATGCCCTAAGGCTTTGCAGTGAAATATCAATATGAAATTATGCATACAGACAGTGCACAGCTAGAATTAAGATCACTGTAGTAATGTTAGTTACTGATGCTCTAGTTTTCAGGAGAATTATTTCATACAGATCACTCAGTACAGGTTCAACTGGAAAGCAGCTCAGCCAGGGTTTCTGAGAGCAAGACAAGGAGCTAAAATGCATCTCCAAAGACATGCTGAATAGCTGAAATAATGGCAGGGGGAATGCTGCATTTGCTTTGCCCACTACAGGAAAAAAACACATGCTTTCTTTTTCTTCTGTTTCTTCTTGGATCAATGACCAAACTGTATCGAAATATTTCCTTATCTTTGAGCCCTGCATTCAAGCTGAAACCTGATCAGAGCACTCCTGCAGCAAACAGCCATCAGGATTGGTGGCTGCTCAGTGTACTTTCCCCTGTGACCACTTTGAGAGCAGATATGCATATTGCAATATCCTCATTTCAAATAAAATTTATTTATTTCTTAGTGCAAAGGATTCTGATTAATTTCTTTTCAATGCAACTTAACAACAACACATTTCAAGCACACACACACTTATGAGGACTGGGAAATACCAGAAGATTTTAATTTTTACCAACAAGCAAACAAGAAAAACAAACATGCAAAATTCTCAAAAACACATGTTAATCACATACTGATAAAATCTCCTACCTACCAGCTTTCTAGAATTTCCTCACTGAACCTTCAGAGGATTTCCTGTAGTAAAACAGGAAGTAATTCTCTGCCTTCCCACAATGAAACCCTTACAACTTAAATGCTAACTTCGTACTTCAGTTGGCGAGAAATGCTCCCAATGGAGGAAAGTTTCCACAATTTAAACATCTCTCCCCGCTTATCTTTGTCTCTCTCCAGTTGCACTCTGAGGGCCCCACCTGCATAGCACAGGGCTCAAGCAACTAGCATACAAGTTCATGCTAGCCCATTAAGGGAAGCACCTGTTTCTACAGTGAGTTCTACATCAACACACGCAAAGACTTCACACCTTTTGTGTTCCCTTCTTCGGACTTAAAAAACTTTTTCTCTTAACCATTTCTTCTGCCTGGCAAACGCAAAGCTCCTGCAAGCTGTAACAGAGGAAATGAGCAACACGATGCTTACAGCAGTCACCATGCCGCTCAGAAACGTGATCGGGGCGACAGCAGCAATTCTCCCACGGGGAGAGAACAGGAGCCTGGCACGGGGAGCGAGGTCACACCTCTGCAGGCACAGGAGAACACAAACGTAAGGTAAAAGTAATCATGACACTCTTCTCAAAAAGCTGGTCATCTAAACAAGAAGTAGGTGCCTAGGGCTGCCTACAGAGTTAGGTAACTGTTTTCTAACAATATTTTAGCAGTGACTTATTCTCTCTGGACAATTCAAGACTTGTGTGTGCCATCTGGTTTCCAGCAGAATAGAATGACTCAAATATTTTCGGGAAGCGGGCTTACAAAAAACTCCAAACACAATGCAGGAAGAAGTGGCAAGAAGGGGTATCTTCCCTCAAAGACCTTGGCTGGTGCTAGGAGTATACAGTGAGGTGTGTCTTGCATTCACATAATCATTTTGGTTGGCAAAGACCTCTGAGATGCTGGAGTCCAACCATTGACTGGTGAACTTTCTCAAGTGGCATTAAGTGACACATCCAGTTGTATCTTGAACGCATTCAGGGATGCTGACATGCCTAGGCAGCTCATTGCAATGCTTGAAAACCCCTTCAGTGAGGAAATTCCTCCCAATATCCTATCTAAACGGCCCCTGGCGCAGCTTAAGGCTATGTCCTCTTGTCCTGTCACTAGTTAACTGGGAGAATAGACCGACCCCCACCCGGCTATAGCTTTTTTTCAGGGAGTTATAAAGAGCGGTAAGGTCTTTCCTGAGCGGCTCCTCACGGGAACAGCATTTCACACCCTTCACCAGCTCCGCTGCCCGTCTCTGGACACGCTCCAGCACCTCAAAGTCTGTCTGGTAGTGAGGTATCCAGAGCCGAACACAACATTCGAGGTGCCTCACCAGTGCCAAACACAGTCCCGGGAGACCGAGCTTTCCCACCCGCTGCCTTCCCCACGCCGCCCCACGGCGCTTCCAGCCGGCACCCACGGCTAATGCCACAGCTCTCGCCTGCCAAGACTCACTTTCCCGCACCTCCGGCTGCACAGCACCACGCCTCAGCCGCTGTCCGCCCCATACCCGCACGGAGAGAGGAGTTCCGAAGTTCGCCTGTCGGAAAGGAGAAAAGTTTAAAAGTTGTCGAGCTCCCGTAAAGTCCCTCATCGGGCGAGAGGAGCAGCCCTCGCTCTGCGCGGGTTGGCTGTGGGGCCCCCGGGCCCGCCCCGAGCGCTGTGAGGCGGCGCGGGCCCGCCCCTGTCGCTGTGGTTACCGGTAAAGATGGCGGAAGAGGGCGCTCCGGGCCGGCGCGGGGAGCGGGGCGACGAGGGGCCGGCAGAGCGCGGCCCCGGCGCGGCTTTTCACATGTTCGTGCTCATGGAGGACCTGCTGGACAAGCTGAAGCTGCTGAGCTACGAGGAGGAGGCGCTGCGGCGCCATAACATGCGGCCTCTTTCCAGGTGCTCCTGGCCCGCCTCCTCCTGGTGCTGGTGTGGCCGCGGTCGGGGGACGGCGGGAGGGAACCCCCCGGGCCGTCGGAGCCGAGCGAAGGAAAGCAGGGCCCGCATGGCAGTATACCTGTCTCAAGGGAAAACCAGCCAGGTGCAAAGCTTCCCGTGTGAGCTGGAAGCTTTCAAAACGCGCGGCCCCGTGAAAGGCTGAGATGCGATAAGTTAATAGTCCCTTGACCTTCCCTGCCTCTGGCAGGTGCTGGATATCTGCATGCCAGGGTACCTCTAAAAAATAATTCTACCAAAATTCTGCCTACTCCGAAAAAAATAGCTCTGCGTAAATTCTAAGTTATTCTAAATAACTCTAAATATCTTGAATTCTGAATAGCTATTGGTGGGGTGTGTATATTTTTTGACTCTTTAACCCTTTACAAAGAGAGTCTTGGACCCGTTGTTGGTAAGGCTGGGGGCTTCATATCCAGTACATATTTGTTTCATGTGTAATGTTTTTTATGTCTCTTTTTTAAATTATGGTGGGAGACGGGAAGCCTGGGAAACAGGACAAATGTTCTCCCAACATCCACCTGCCTAAATGACTTTTAAACCCATCTGTCAATTTCAGCCAGGGTCCACAGCAGTGTGGAGAATTAAAGGTCACAGAATTAAGCTTTTTATAAGCAACAGTGAAGTAAGGGAGTCCAAGTTACTCCCTTTTTGGGAAGGAGGTTCAAGTATGAGCACAGTGGCTCTAAGTTGGTTCTAGCCTGGTGTTGAACCATTGGAATGTTTGGAATAGGGCAGCAAATCTTTTTGTTCTTTAGTGAGTAGCTGTGTGGGTAAAGGGAAATGTTTCCAGAAGTTCTCAGTATCCAGTGCGCATGTAATTTATGCTTTGGGGGGAATAACTGTCTGTGGTCTGGTTTTATGGACTGAATTCTTTTCAGGTCCACATGTTTGAATTTGGTGTGATCCAAATCAGATCCAGTTTTCATTGCTCTCCAAAGCAGCCCAAAGTACAGTAGGTAAGGACAGGTGGAAGGATCACTTCAAAACATGCTCGTGATCTGAGCAGAATTTGTAGATGTAGGAATGCTATCCTCTTGCATCTCTTGAGTGAAAGTGGGAAGGGGAGGTGATTTGGGGAACTTGGCAGCCAAGTCTGGTGTTGACTAATAACTTACTCAAAGCTGGAACTAAGCAAGCTGGGTGTAGGAAACTTGGTGCGGTTATGTGTGAAAGTAGGCACCCTGAATTTAGTTCAGATGGGTTGCTCATTGAGAAAACTGGGTAAAGAAACTGCTCTTGTAAGCCTGTGCTTACCTGTAATTTNTTTACACAGTTGGTGATCCTGCTCCTGCCAAAGTCAATGACTTAATTTGTAGCGTGGGAAGTGGTTTAGAATAGTGTTTATGTTGGATTGTTTGTTTTTGTGAGGGTTTTGTTGTTTTTTGGGTTTTTTTGTTAAGAAGTAAATGGTTGTACAATTTATTTATTTTTTTTTTTTATTTTTATTTTTATTATTAA